>CALNVZ010000649.1:15825812-15893312 GCA_940671915.1 Paracentrotus lividus | reverse complement strand
GGAACTACCCGTTTGACAGGAACAGTATGTTCCCCAAGATGCGTTTGTTTGTTTGTTTGTTTTGTTGCGGATTGTTTTGGAGGGTTTTTTTCCTCTCAAATTGCATTATTTATTTTCAGCTTTACACATAACATTTATCATGTGTCCACCTTTTTTCTCTTCTGATGTCAAAAATGTCACACTGAAATATTTGTGTATATGTGAGAGTGCATAAATAAATAAAGAGAGGGAGGGGACAGGAATATGGAGAGGAAAAGAAAGTTTCGAGATAAATATTCTCCTCTAAAAGCGAAGTATACGTTATTTGATAATGTGAAAGTGCGTAAATACATTTTGAATTTGTCAGTAACTGTGGTGATAACTGACGCAAATAATATCAAATCATGGGAAATAGAGTAATTCATGTTGTATTAACCCCTAATCATTGAATATAGCCATAATGCCTTTTGTAAGACTCCACTGCCGCGTCGGAAAGTCCGAAAATCAATTATTGAAAATCCCTCATTATACGATCTTCTGATTTTACTTTTTACAAACAAAATATTGTCAATGCAGTATCAGTGAGTATAAACAAAGCTAAATACAATCTAATCTAACCTTTCGTTCTTATGCTGATCCATCACTTTTCGTAAGACGAGGTCAAACATAATAAGAATGATCAGATCAAAAGGAACATTGTCACAGGTTCATGTTTGAACGAAATCATTCACACATGTCAAATAATCTTACAATGAAATTTGGAAATGCTGTCCACGCTTCAAACAAAATGAAGACATTAAAAGGTGAGCCAATAAAAACTACCCAACCGCGATGAATCAATAATCCTTTATTTTCATTCCACAAAATCATACCGATCACTTGTCAGGGTCTTGTTCCATGGCCAAGTCAGGCTTTGACACAAATGGTCTTGATTTAAAAGTTGCGGGAGGCAACAAGTTTTCTTCCCCTTTGAAGTTAGACGTTTGGCCATGATTTGGTCTGATATTGCATTGTTTCAAAATCCATGGCGCAAATGAGTGTTTATGTCATGCGAAGAAAATATATAGAAATTGAAAAATAACGAAGATCGCATAAGAGGCCCATAATCCTTATGCGTTTTATCCTTTTTTAGAATCAATATCATTGAATATCTGGTTATAAGGTTGTTGTTTTTTTTTATAATAATATTATTGCTTTTCATTTTACCGAAATAATATGATAAATCTCACAAAATGATGACAAGTGCAGAAGAGATTGACCTTTTTATATATATATTTTTTTAATATTACTATTTCAGTTCAGTTTATATGAACATGTATTAGTAAAATTCAATTTTACGTCAGAAATACGCATGTTGATTCTTAAAATTCGTATTATTATCTGGGAAAACAATAAATCAATTAATAAAAATGAAAGAATAATGTCTTGCCTTTCCCCCTTCTCAATTAAGATATAGTCATACTAAATGCATGGGAGAGTGGGGCTTGATTGAGCTGGAATATGAAGAAGCTTAAATTTAAAGATAGGGATATTTGATAGTTCCATAGATATTTCTTCTATTTATGAAGCAAATCTGTCTTTTGTATGAAAAAATATATATATCTAAAGCGATCGTTCCTACCATTTTCAGCTACCGTATTTCTTATTCTTTCAAGCGTGGTTATCAAAAGTCATTTTGGTAGACCAATCGTAAATAACTTATGTTATGATGATTGTTCTTCATTGTGACTACTTCAGTCTTGGAATGAATTATTTCAAAAAGCTTTTATACTTCAAGTCTTGCTGATTATTCCTCTGAGGTTATTATATCTGTCAACGATCGGGGAGGCTGTGTCTTATACCTCACAAACAAAGTATCATTTTGGATGTCTTAGGGAAGGAAAATAATTTGATAACCTTTCGTAAGAATCGCGGTAAAGTCGGCCTGAACTTCATATCAAAGGGGAAGAACGCCGTAGTAATCAGGGACCAGGGACTTAGGACCGGGCAATGGGGAATGGAATTCGCCTAGGAGTAATAACAAGTTACCTTAAAAGTAGAATCGACAAATTTAGATAATTATATCTAAAATTCATATTGTGCACCAGTGGCGGATCCAGGCGGGGGCGCAGGGGACGCGCCCCCCCCCCCGTTTAATTTGAAAACTGCTCCATGATTGGCTGTACATGTTAAAATCGGACAATTTCGGTGGCGCCCCCCCCCCCCATCCTGAAATCCTGTATCCGCCACTGTGCACGTACAAATACATTGACACAGAACTATTAGCTTTTGGCGCTATCATTATGATTTTGATGCTGATTTAGAGTTGATTATGAGGTCCATCTAAATTTATTTTATTTTAATTAATTGCTAAAATTCAAATCTTTAGGATTTAAAGAGATTAACTTACTTGGTAAGGTAAGATTTAATACATTTGTCATGTTAGTGATGATCAGAATGATCTATAAATGACCCGTTATGTAAAGGTTTTCAAAAATATGATATTATCATGAAGATAATATAAGTTTGGATAACGCATTTTACAAAACGTACATATGTGTAAGTACAATCAAGTTAGCACTGCAGTCTAGGGAAGGAAAAAAATCTGCTATATTACCGGACGCTTGCACATTTTTACTTATTGTGAAGTATGTAATGATACTTACGAAATGATTTTTTTTTCTTGACAAAAAGTATATACTTATACATGTAGGGCCCAAATAAGCTCAGTCCCTTTAAATCGACAAATCGAATGGTCCCTAACTATAGTCTTTCTGGATTTATTTTAAATCCTCATAATTTACAGTGCTTTTTGCCCATTCATTGCATCATGTAATGTTTCTTGAGGTCCATTGTTTGTGGAGTATCAGTTCTGCTAGAGTAACTGTTGTGAAGTGGAGAGTTATAGTGCGGAAATGATCAGCGACATGTATTTACAAGATATTCTTTTCATCTCCTTCGGTAATTCCCTGAAGCGGGCGACTATAATCGTCTGGTATCCCTAAAGAGTTTGAAAAGATGAATAGCGGAATAATTGCTCTTATTTAACCATGTTAATCACCTCTGTCAAAAAACGAAGAAAAACATACAGGAAAGAAGAAAAACAGCAGGGGAGAAGAATGTAATAGTTACACTTTTATTTGAGTATGTGAAAAGGGGAAATTGGTATTTTGCACAGAATTTTTGCCCTATAGTTAACAACGAAAGGAAATTACTGTTTGCTTGACAAATGAAAAGGGAAAAATACGGTGGTTCGTTATAGTCCCAATTTACTCAGGCGACAGTTGCTTGTCTATATTTGATAACAGATTTAAAATTTGGATTAGGGGTGTAAAAAGGTTTTAAGTTGGATAATGTTGAGTTGAGGGCCACCTTGAAGTGATTTATTTTTGTGTTAGATATATGCCCACTATTCGATTCGAACTTTTGATCTGTTCAATCAAAGTGTTGTGTGAAATTTACACTTGTATTGAACACGATAAGCGTCATCACGTGACTATTTACTTTCAGCTAGCTACACTCTTAAAATAGTTGGGCAAAGAAAAGCAAAATTTTTAACAAAAACTGGCTACTGTCCAAACAACTATTGGATAAAATTTTTCCAACTTTTAACCAACTCTGGATACATTAAGCAATAATGTCCCAGATTTGGACAATAATTAACCAGAATTGTGATTTTTAATATAAGCAGTTACTCAAATAGAATCCACTAAAATTACTCAACATTTTAAGTGTGTACGAAAAACGCCTATTTTGCAGCGGACCTGAAGAAAATGATGTGTTCTATTATACACTGCCCGTTGATCAAAAACTGTCGTAAACGTTTAGGTTTGACTTCATTTATGCGCATTTAAGGATCAAAACCAGTTTCTATTCCAAATTATAGAATTTCTTTCTTCAATTCAACCTTATCTGTGAATCACGTGACTGTAATATAGCTGGAGATGAGAGAAATATTGATATTCCACTGAGCACTGCTGGATTTTAGAAAGTAAGACATTCCTACTCTTGAGGGATAATTTTGTTTCGCGTGAGAATATTTCGTGGGGTTCTGATGGTTAAATGCAATCATAGAATTTTAGTTATAGAAATTATAGAAATTAATTGTTGTATTCAATAACCGTGTCATTTAAATAATTTCACAATAATTAACTTAAATAACATTTCGTTATTTTTGCTATTTAAACAACACAACAACAAAGGTTCAAAGGTTGTGTTATTTCATTTTGATTAATTCATTAATTTAATTAACTTATTATGTCAAAAGTCTCACGTTACCAATATGGTATTTTTTCCACGTGTGACAACCGAGCCCCCCCCCCCCCCCCCCCCCCCCCTCCCCCGAAAAAAAACACAAAAACAACAACAACAAACAAACAAACAAAACAAAACAAAACAAAACAAAAAACAACAACAACAACAACAAAGAAACAAACAAATAAACAAACAATCAAATAAAAGCAAACAATTAAATTCAGACCCAAAACTTTTTATTATGTATAACTTTAATATCATTATATATTACTAAAGTCGGCACAACCCTTGTCGCCATCTCATATACATGTAAATCAACAATCTCTTCCAACTTTCGTGCAAAACTTTTGAAACTTGAGATCTCTTGAAGAAAAATATCACGGTGGCATAAACGACACGCATGATCGATTGATGATAAAACCTCTTCACTTTTTGATTTCCTTTTTGTTTCCGTGCGAGCACAGATTTCGAAGCGGTGTTTTACCCCTTGGAGGGTAGGCTGGGGTCTGCAAATGCAATTTTCTTGTAACTTCATTTAGGGCAAGTGGTTCCAACGAGACTTGGCCTATATTTAGGAATTATTGATGGGGCGGGATCAGTAATTTCCTTGCTTGTTTCATCGCAGCGGTTAAGACTGACGCGAGATGTGTGTCGATTTTCACGGGGTGCCCCTGGATAGTTAACCGTGGACCATCGGGTTCGTTTTCACCCGGACTCCGATCTGTAGGTGAAGGGGCAGAAACATATAGGATCTAATTTTATTCTGGATGGTAAACCGTAGATGTATCCTTCCTTCAACCTAGCTATTCGGTTTGTGAAAGGGTGCATAATTATATTGAAATTTCCCCTATTCAACCGTTGACCGATGGTGTCCTTGTTTCACCCGGAATCTTTGGAAGGTGAAGGGTGCAGAAGCATACTCTGAGTTAACTTTACTCTGGATGGTAAACCGTGGATGTGTCCTTACTTCACCCTAGCTCTTCGGTCTGTGAGGGGGCGTAGAATCATAGGAGTTCTCCTGGAAAGTCGACCGTGGACCGATCGGGTCCTTGCTTTACCCGGACTCCTCGGTAAGGTGACGGGATGCAGAATCGATTCAAAATAGCAGTTTAGCCTCTGGATGGTCAACCGTGGACCATGGAACTTGCCTCACCCTAGCTCTTCGATAGACGAAGCGGTGCAGGAATTGATACCGCTCCAGTGGATTAGAAGACCTAGAATCAAGTAAGTGATTATATTAAATTCCAATTTTTTTATTGATTTATGTCTAGAACAAAAAGATTTTAAATGAGAGTCAACCTAACATCGGAGGTGGAGGTGGAGCAAAAGATGGATGAGAGCGGCATTGATGCCAAAACAATATGCAGTAGTGTAATCTACCCCTATATGTATCTCTTGTTTTTTCCTTTGAGTGGGTGGGTGGAGGGGGGAGGGGGGCCTTTTAGCCTGGATTAGTATTATCATTTGTCAAACAGTTCGAACCAGAATATCAATAGAGTGCCCTTTTTTAGCATAGGTACGTCAACCCTCAAGACATGATACACCATTATACTGCTTTATGGCACTAATATTCTTTCTTTTTCCCCCTTCAATATCAGTGGTGGATCCTGGGTTTATATTCCCAGATAAATATTTGGTATGCTAACAGTTTGTCCAGTACATTAATGTAAATAAGTATTTAGACCAAGTGGACGTTACATAAAATTGAACAATAGACGTAATGAGACTGAGAATTAGACAAAATGGCAGTAGGAGAGGTTCAATTAGACCAAAGATGTAATACGAACTGGTTTGCCAGACGAAATGGAAGAGCTAGACTATGTGCGGGTGTGACTAATGGTGCAATTATCATGATTATAGTGCCGACTATAGACCAAAGTGGCATGCATTTTTACAGATACAGGCAGGTGGAAAAGATGCCCCCCCCCCCTCCCTTCCCATCTCTTTCATCTCTAATTTTTCTTCTTCCCTTTTATTTTCTCTCTTTTGTTTTGGAACACACAGTTAAAAAAAAACAAAAAAAAACAATGCCAGTGTATGATTGTATAAAGATATAAACTGGAATGTGTTTGTATTAACAATTGACCCCCCCCCCCCCACCCCCCATTGCTTTGAATTTCTCAGAGCGATCGACGCCCTCTGCCCTCACTCTCGGTTATAAGGTGAATGATTTTTTTTAATTTTTTTTTTGAAAAGTCATATTTATTTTTCTGTTTATTTATTCAGGTCTTCTTTATACAGGGTGGCCCTTTCAATATCGAGTATTGCTCTTCCAAGGGGCCCTGTCACAATGAACGAACATGATAACTTGCTTCTTTCAGTAACATTGTAGATACAGACAGGAGACGGGAGGGTGGGGGCAAAGACAACATGTAAATAAATTTTACCCCCTCCTCCCCGCGAAGCCCCTATCGATTACGTTGCGTCTTTCCTTCAATAGTAGGCATATGAATCCACAACCCCCATGAAAATTACAAGAAATTTGAAATTCATTTACCCCTCCCTCCTCCCCTACACGTTTGTCAACATACTTGTGTAAATATTCATGTTATGAATGACAGCCCCATAACAACTAAAACAACATCCTCCTTATCATTATCATCTATATCATAATCACATTTATTTTTATTCTTTTCATAATTATCGTCATCATTATCACTGATATCACTATTATGACGATCATGTTTTACGTCGTCATCACCATCATCATTGTTATCATCCTTATCATTACTGTCATTATCATCACTGTCAAGATCATCATTATCCTCACTATCATCATCATCACCATTCTTATCGTCATCATCACCACTATCATCATCATCATCATCATCACCACCACCACCACCATCGTTATCGTCATCATCACCACTATCATCATCATTATCGTCGTCGTCGTCGTCGTCACCACCGTCGTCATCATGCTTTCAATCATTGGGTCGTCTCTTCGTCGCCATCATTTACAACATACTCACTACCTTCCTTCTATTATTTTTCTCAGCATCTCACCTTCTCTCT
Source organism: Paracentrotus lividus (assembly GCA_940671915.1). Taxonomy (NCBI): domain Eukaryota; kingdom Metazoa; phylum Echinodermata; class Echinoidea; order Camarodonta; family Echinidae; genus Paracentrotus; species Paracentrotus lividus. The sequence continues at coordinate 15,886,085 of CALNVZ010000649.1, read as the reverse complement.
CTTTCTCTCTCTCTCTCTCTCTCTCTCTCTCTCTTCTCTCTTTCTGTCTCTGTTCCTCACTTTATCCATCATGTCTTCATTCACCAACATACCAGCCAAAGGCATCAATATCCCTGCCTCCCGAGGCGTTCGTTCATGATATCATAGCCCTATATCCCCGTGCAATCATGGCCATACCATGAGCCCCGTGGGATAACATATCGGCAGCTAACAGACATGGGTTTACGTTCAATGTTACCGTCCTGTTTCGACTTATCAAGTTTATCTTGAAATTTACCCCCCGAACATGGTATTAATTTCCGATTTTTGTGCATTATCTCGGTACGCAAGGCTATTCTGAGACTTGTTAAAGGATGGGTAAAATGTTTGGATACAGAAGAGGTGGGTATGAGAGAGAGAGAGAGAGAGAGAGGTGGTATCGTATCATGTTCAAGTTGTAATGCATAATTATTTCCAGACTTATAAGTAGACCACCGAGGTTATGCGTATGACAATGAAAGGATTTTGTTTAATGACCTTATATAAGGTTCTAATAAATTGTGCTAAAAAAAACACGTTTACAGTTACATCGCACAATTATCTATATTGTCAATTTAACCTTCACCTAAAATAAATTATTTGATGGGAAAATACAAGAACAAAATGGAATTACGCTAGATCTAAAAGAGCTCTTGGTGGCAATATACTATTACAATAAATTTTTTAGAAAGAATAGGTGAAAAAAGAGACACTATCAAATGGAAAAATACTCGTAGACAATTGAGGGCGCTATTCCAATCTTTTTCTCATGGTTATAATTTATAAATCTTGAAAAATATTCCTTTCATTTTATCATCTCTGGAGAAAAAAAAACTTGAAGTATATTGAATTATTGTGAAATAAATGTTTCTCCAATTTTATAATTATACATTTTCAATAAAGCAGATAACACATGTTTTTCTAGGCACATCAACGCACCCCCCCCCCAAAAAAAAAGGAAGAAATAAACAAGGAATAAAAGATAAATAAATATAAATATCGACCGAGAAGGGACTTGAACCCTCAATCTTCCGATTCGAAGTCGGTCATTAGGTCATTAGGCCACGCGGCCACTTGATATATACTTCATTCAAATATTCAAATATTGAAATACAACAAAAAATGGTCACGAAGGGATTCGATCCCTCAATCTCGGAGGCTTCAAGCCCCTTCGTGGTAAAAATCTTTAACCCACGCGGACGGTTCATAATCATGTTGATATTTTCTACAATAATAACAAAATAGCAGATTTAGAATAACACACCATTATTGATTTGCTACTGTTTTACTCAATTCACGCGATATAATAATGGCCTTTTGCTGTTTGTGCGTCATCAGTGTTTAGTTTTGTATTGATTTTTTGAAATTTAAGTATGAACGTGGAAAAAAAAAATCGAATATTATTTATAATAATAATTATATTGATTAGAATGAGAATAATGCGATTTAGTCTCATGGCATCAAAAAGTGTATTTTGACCACGAAGGGACTCGAACCCTCAATCTTCCGATTCGAAGTCGGACGCCTTATCCATTAGGCCACGCGGCCGCTTTATATTTACCAGATATAGTATAAAAGCTTCTTCTTTTTTAAGTCAACATAGTTAATACGATGATGTAAGCCACAACTTAAATTTGTGGTTTAGCTATATGGGTAGCAAAATGTGACACAATCCCGAACAGTAGAAGTTTATTTTGAATAGTTATTCAAATGAATAGATGTTTCCTTCTTGTGCCCGTAGAAACGAGATATTCTAAAACACTCTTTTTTTTTTAAAGAATGAACTACAATTATTTGGTATCCAGTTTCCATGCATTATTTGTAGCCACGTCGGGTAAACATCGGGCAAGCTTTCGGGTTGTCAAGAAAAACCTTTGTTTGAAAAGGTATGCATAAATCATAATAAACATGAAACCCCGCCTACTGACTTTCAATAAAATACAGAAGTGTATACGTTTCAGGCACCAAAAGGATGCCTTTGACCACGAAGGGACTCGAACCCTCAATCTTCCGATTCGAAGTCGGACGCCTTATCCATTAGGCCACGCGGCCACTACGACATCATGGTTTCTCGACAATATTCTCGTTGAGTTCATCATTACTATTCCACATTCATTCTTTTCAAATTAGTATGCATTCATATTTTATCCTCAATGCGGCGGTTACAACTCGCCGTACCTTCGACGTGCAACTCCCTACGATGGATTTCGTAGAAAAATCGTGCTGCGCAGGTACCTCGGATGCACGTTGCATGTACGACGTGCAGGACGGTTTTTCCAATACCCTTACTACAGAAACGCAGGAATCGCAGAAATTGACCAACGACCTTTGGATGCATTGTACATGCAACGCAGGCTACGTTGATGGCACGTGCCCCTTAGCTACGACGAGTTGTGACCGCCGCGTGAGTGGCCTTCAGCAGATATCATCCCAAGGACTAAACAAAACAATTTATTTTAAGCAGTTACGAAATCGGGAAACGTCCCTCACATTCAATCAAACATCAAATATCCTCCCCTTCTGAAAAATTTAAGATTCATTTCCACACTTTCTCTCTTTGGGGTAGTGAAATATCTCTCTTTATTCAGGCACTAGCTTTTGGAAATTCTTCTTTATTTTCTTTTGTCTGACTTGACTTTGTTCAGAAGAATTATGAACAAAATAGTTGGTGCGTTTTGCAACACGCGATTCACCGGCAGCTTTATATCAATTTCCGACCAATAAATCGTCTCGACCTATCGGGAATATGCTCGCAATTGAGCGTGAAAGAAAATCATCTTCATCACTCTTTCATCATATATAGTTATTTTTGCGAATATGGAAGTGGAAAAAAAAGGAAGAAAGAAAGAAAGTTTGTTTGTCCTGTTGATATTTGTCTGTCTCGAGATAATTTATCTATTACAAGAATATAAATTTCTAAAGCTCACTTCCTGATTCAATAAGGCGTTTGAAAGACTCGTAAAAAAATACATTCGTCGCTCCTTAAAATTCAACCATTGTACATTAGAAACATACCTCTTCAGATTTTATTTATTTCTCAAACATCTTTTATATTTATACCTATATACCCAATTTCCTGGCACAGGGGAGAGCTAGTTATATACATGTATTTCAACGCTAAAAATACAACGATGATAAAATTATGTCATGTGGGTTATGTGAAAAATTGGAGTTTGTGCTTGCAGAATAGTTTTCTACCCCATGTTTTTTTTTTTTTTTTTATAGCATTCCTCCTTTGTTAGGATCATATGTGAGGATTTCAAATTCTTTAAAACCTTAATGCATATACACATATATTTTTAATCCCTTTCTTTTAGCTTGTCTTCCTTTTTTTTTTGGGGGGGGGGCTTGTAATATGCATATAGGATGATAATGGAGCGTTGGCCTCCAAAAAATGTTTTGATTTTCAAATATTACGCGGTTTTTCGTTATTTTTTCTGAAATATAATATTATCGCCTCGTTCTTTTAGAATTTTCACTTTGGGGTTTAGAACATGATCGATGAACATTGGGCAGGATCTAAAAGGTTTCTTCCTCGTCTCCTCCGGAACGGAATCTCTTCCTATAGAAGAGGGGTTTTATTCAAGAAGGGACTAAATACACTTTTGATAAAAATATACTTTAATAAGCATCAGACCATATTCTGGTATAACTGTCTTTGAAAAAATGTATGAACCCAAATTATGAGACCAATTTCTAAAATGCTCCTTTTGATATCACTTTTCAATAGACGTAGGTACAGAATCTGGTATATAAAAGCCTTTTCTCTGAAGTTAAAAAAGCGGATTTATTCCCTTTTTGAACAGACTCTCTTCCTATGAAGGACAGGTGTCATTCTGTAGAGGGGGAGGGGGCAAAAATCTAATAGGGGAAGTTCATAATGTCATGTTGGTTTTAATTTAAAAAAAAAAAAAAAAAAAAGAATAAAAAAAAAACAGGGCAAATTAATTAGTTTTGTTTAGTTATCGAGAAAGCACAGGTATATTAATAAATCTTTGTCAGGTTTTTTTTTTTTTTACAAAAATTTATTAAAATTTGTATTCTTGGAGACTAATGAATATATGGCGAAGGCAAAGATGCGTATAGAGGGTGCGTGTAAAACAAATGTCTAAATATACATTCATGTCACCATAGTTTGAAGACACAGCTTTACTTTAACAGATAATCATATGAAGATATATATTCTTGTTTTCATAACAACAAGAATCAGGTAGGAGGAGCCCCAGACTGTAATTTTGAATTTGATAATTTGATTTGATATCTTTTGCTTCCTCGTATACATCCTTGGTATAAATGTGTGCCTACATCGGCAATTCCAAAATTATTAATTTGTTGCAATTTTAAATAGCTCGTCAGATCTTTTTGAGACCAAATTAATTTTCTAATTAAGACCCCTCCCCCCTCCCCTTTTCGAACTGGATACGCCACGGTTCACGTTGGAGACCTATATCATGCAACTAAAAAAATGCCTATAATGACCTGAAATTTCGAACTGACCTTCCACAAAATGATCAGAAAATTAAATCACTCAGGTCGTATTAAAAGAGCAGTCTCGCCACTAGGCCTATAGCTACTGAATTCAGACATGCGATACAGATTCGTTCCGGTTTCAGTGCCATAGAATTCATATTTTAAAAAGAGAGAGAGAGAGAAAAAAAAGACAGAGATAGTATGATGAACACCGCCTATAGCATGAGACCGGTATACAATCCTGTGAGCAGACTATCTTAATACCCGAAGCCATCTCTCATCAAATTCATTACATGGTAACTCGGGGCAAGGTCAAATGGAAGGACAGTAAAACGGGTCCCACTCTTCTCAATTTTCTTAGCCCAGTTTTGAATTATGTGTTTATCTATACCCATCAGGTTTTGGACATGAAATCGATAGGTATAATGGGATAATGGTAAACTCGATCTTCAGTGCTCTTGTTACATCCCAAATTCACCCTTGATCGCATGGTATCTCTTAGAGGTGGTATCTCACTTCGCGGAAACTACTTTGAAAAAAGTTTGAGACGGATTTCGGAGACGTCTCCGAGACATCTCCGAGACGTTTCATGAGTCGCGGACACTAACTTGAGACGGTTCTTTGAAACTGCTTCGGGACAGTTTTTAAAAATTGTCGCGGAGACGTCTACGAGACGTCTCCTAAGTTTCGGAGACGTCTCTAATACTTTTTTTATCCGTCGAGGAGACGTCTCCGGGAAGTGAGATACTACCCTAAAAAGTCGATGCTTTCTATTGGCAGTGATCGCTGGAACAAGGACTTACTAATTTTACTCCCATGCATGGATTCAGGGGGGGGGGGGAGGCTTTGCCATTAACCCTTGCCCGCAAACAAAACATTTTAAATGTATCCACATTAAATGATTATGATGGTGAAATTTTTAAAAACATGACATTAAACAAATACGTGAAGAAAAACGTAAACCGGAACCAGGAAAATGGAGAAATGGAAGAAGGTTAGCCTTGATGCAAGGTCGTTGAGTTTCTTAGCGATCTTGCACGCTTCACTCGTCGGGAGCTTAGTGTTTACTGAGAACAAGAAAGGCGATAGCTCCTTTTACTTGAAATTGATTAGAAAATCCTTCTTGTTCTAAAGCAGACGATGTTCCCTAAAGTAATCACGTGACCTTGACCAAGTTTCCCTCATACCAAAATATAATGTCATCTTTTTGCGATATGAGTCTAGAGCATGATCGTCGACCAGACGAACGTGACTTGAAGACGATGGCAGATTGTACCACGGGAGTCTGATGATTTCAAGATGCGGAGATGGAATTATTTTTTCAAGGAAAAAGAGTTACTTTCTATTAGTTGACCATATTTTGATGGTTTATAAGAACATAACATGAATGAAAAGTACACATACAAGTGATACCAATAGGAAAAAACTGAACACTATGGCGGTGAGAGCAAAAAGAAGAAAATTCTGAAGTTGAACGAAAAATAGTTGAAGAAGAACATGATGAAGAAGACATTCAAGAACATGAAGAAAGAAGAAGAAAAAATGGAGACATGGGAGATGTCTCAGAAGTCCGATTTTTTTTTTACTCGATTAATAACTATAATCAGTTTTAAAATCAAAATTGGATCAGTCGATCTTACAATATCGGAACTGCAAGAGAGAGAGAGAGAGAGAAAGAGAGAGAAGTAGTAAAGAATAAAAACTAAATGAAATACAATTATATTTATTGTATTAAAAGTGCAGTTTATATTTGGAATATACCTCTCTCTCTACGATGCCCTTTCACTTTAAGGTTCAAATAAAATTTTGAATCATCCTCTCAATCACTCAAGTATTCAGGAACTTGAAAAAAACGATGAAAAAATCTCGGAAGTTTGTTGACAAGGTGAATAGCCAATTGGCAAGAATTTGTCAGCAGCGTGTGGTACAACCGTGCACTTTCTGGCGTTCTCACATACCTGCTCCTTTTTAAAGGGATTTTGTAACTTTCAAAAACAAGAGAAATTAGATCAAGATGAATAAAATTATATTGCTCTAACAGTAAAAACAAACTACTGAAAGTTTCAGATCAAATGCAAGTCATTTACTACCTTAAACAGTGTAACAAACGATGCTAAACAGCCGAACACGAGTTAATTTACTACCCCTCTGTTGCAAGCTCAGCAGGCCGCTATGGACGGGGACTACACAACAGGAAATGAGATGTATGTTGTGCTGTGTTGAAACGCACATGGTTTTCAAATCCATTCGGGGATGGGTTTAAAAATTTGAGTATGAAATCATTGACAGTTCGAAAGTAAAGCAAGCAATAATTATTAGCTTGCAATTTTGAAGAGATAACAGACTGACCTATGTGTTTATAATTATGTTGGCAAAATGAGCTAAATCGAATAAATTGCGATTTGAATATCATTCAATGTTACTGCATCCCTTTAAGTGTCGGGGTAACGTACGATTGAAGGGGTGGTCATACGGGTTTCCTAATCGAAGAGGGTCTTAAAACTTGAATTACAATGTAAATCTTGTAATTTGACATTCATCCCTTTTCAATCAATTTATCAAGTACATTTATACTCCATTTTGAATACACGTAGGGTCTATTTCGTGTGGTAGGTTGACGTCGCTATAGAAGAGGAGATGCGGGGAAAATGCTTTGAAATATCAAAATCTAGACGGACAAGAAGGGCCCGGACAAGTAGCTCGGTAAATCATAATGCTACAGTCACACAGACACTTACGTTGAGTTACGTCCGGTTGCGTCCAAAAATTATTTTCTTTTCTGCGGATCCCCACCTCTGCCTTCCAGTCATAGTCAGCAGTGGAAATATTGATAGTTTCGTTCATCCAGTAAAACAAAGAAATACAAAAGAAATGATAGCAAAGAAGATGAAACAAGATTAAAACAACACAAACGTATCTATACGTAAGTGTCTGTGTGACTGCAGCATAATATCTTGAAGAAATCGCGTTTCGGATTTTGCTGGTTGGTGCGTTGAACTCACCGTAGAGCACCCCGGATATCTTCTTGAGAAAGATATACAGGTTGCTGTCTTCACTTTGCTCCAGGTAGCGCCGACAGTGCAGACAGACCTACTGAGTGACTGAATTTAGCGACCAAATAATTCTACGGGCAAATGAGGTATTTGGGCAAATCAACACTGTGTGGTGTCTGTAATGGCAATGACCTTAGCGAAAAGCCCAGGGGTCATATTCCTTCGTAGATGACAGGGTTTTTTCCGCAATAACTTCTTTTTTTTCGTTTAAAAAGAGGGGCGGAGAAAGCGCTTATTTGGGGTGGACAAACTGATTCAGTAGTTTAAAAACCAGGGCATCAGTTTCGAAATCAATAAAAAACCAATTAAAATCTCCTCAGACAAACCCGTTGGTTTAGGTGAAATAAATCGATCTACATACTCATTTACACTTTCCTAATACCACCAATATATCACGTTACCCCCCCAACCCCTTCGCTCTCCCTCTCCTCTCTCTCTCTCTTCCTCTCCCTCTCTCTCTCTCTCTCTCTCTCTTGCATACTTATAATTCTAAACTGTTTTTTGAGAGGGCCACTCATCCACGTGCTATAGCCCCCCCCCCCCCCCCACCTCAGTCAGTGTAAATAAATCACCACCCCCCCTAATCAGGGCTATAATAGTTTCCAATTTTGACGAAACATTTCAAACTACGTTGGAATACTAAAATGCATTAATTCATTTTCTATCTATTGCATTTGGCATGTTTGGAGCTATAAAAAGTAGAAGACTAAATAATTATACTGCAAATAACTGCCAAGTAGGTAGTTGAAGAAGAAAATTCCTGGAAATTCAAGGCAAAATGCTTTGTTGAATACAGTTATTGTCTGGGATCATCTATCAAGATAGATTTTGTTTCAAAAGGCAGCAAGCGGTCAAGGATTTTAAATGGGGCGGGGGTTCATCCTGCAAATTCGAAGAAAAAAAAAGAGCTTTCGGATATTTTTATTATTAAGAGAATTATGTTCAATGCAGGCTTTATAATATACAAAATATGAATAAATGAACGAGAACTAACCGCATGGAGCGCCCATGCATGCTCCTAGTTCCGCCCCTGAAATGTTCGTTTTACTCGAATGTCGAGGGACTCTTTTGTTTAAGTAAAAAAAATCACAAATCCTTTAATTTGAGTCGCTCCATTGATTAGAAAAGAAAATGTACATTCATATCGCGATTTTCTTTCAACTCATCTTTAATAATAATGCTAGAAATAATATTGATCCAATACTCCCCCAAAATCTAGTAGAAAAATTACTCTTGACGAAGTGGCTTTCAAAAAGAGCGAATTTTTAGATATCTATTCTTTCAAGAGTAAACATTTTCACTCGTTTTTTGATTTTTTGATTTTTTGATTTTATTACAATTATTATTATCATTATATTATTATGTAGATAAATAGTCCAAAATACCATGTTCGCGCAAAACATTGAGATTATTGCAACATCATAGGATTATTGTATGCCGGTGCACATTGTGTACACCATCTCCTCTCCTTCTAGAGTATATCTACCATAATTAATGTCAATGTGAGGGCATTATGGCCTTCACGATCACTGTGGCTTTCGTCATCTTACCGGTTACCCATTCCTAAACCTGAGTGTAATCGCATATCAAGTGCCGCACAGGGAATCGAACCCATACATTGCATCAAGTGGCTAGACCACTCAACTACGGCTCCAGGGGCTGCTATGTCTGGATGCTTGCGCAAACCTCATGAGGGCTCAGCGATCCATTACTAGTAATTGTGACACGATACAGGGTGGTTGAATGATTGTGATTTGAGGCACGCATGGAGTGATGGTTAGCAAAGGGGCATAGCCGCGTGACTGTTATAGTCAGGCAGCTAGCTCATGATTGGTTAGCTGAACGAGGTACCACTAGTAAAGTATTGGAATATATGGGGAAGAATCCCACATTTACTAAACCCAACGTCTGGCAGTGCATCTCTGCTGCATTAGGTCCCTACAGCCGGGGGCGTCCAAATAAGTGCCCATTTACAAAAAATTCTATTTTGAATAAAAATAGCAGAATTCATTTTCTAAAACACACTAACTTTGATGTCAAATAAAGAGTATTACATTGTCTTAACGCTTGTGTCATTTTGAAATCAGACTGAAATCGAAAACAGTGAAAGTTTTGATAAGAAATGTTTTTTTCTCACTTTTTTTACGCAAATATTTTTTGTTCCTTTTTCAATAATTTTAATAAATAGTTGTATAAAACATTGATGTTTGTAACTTTTCTAAAAACTACCTACGTGCATGTGAATGATGCTGTAAAAAGAAGGGAGTTATATCTTCTTCCGATAAAGAATTATGATGAGCTAAAGTCAGGAACGCAATATAGACAAAAATCAACAATTTGCCCCGTGACTGAGAATCACACAATACCCGCACGTGATAATATAATGAAAAGCTGATTGTATGCGATGGCTGTGAGTAGGCAAACAAAAGTGCCAAAAATGCGGAACATTTCGATACTTGTTTTGTCTGCTAAAAGCTATCGCATTGTATCGGCCTTTCTAATACACGTACGGGTATGGGATTCTTCGTCGATACGCAGGCAAATTGTTGATTTTTGTCTATATTGCGTTCCTGACTTTAGCTCATCATAATTCTTTATCGGAATAAGATATAACTCCCTTCTTTTTACAGCATCATTCACATGCACGTAGGAAGTTTTAGAAAGTTACAAACATCAATGTTTATACAACTATTTATTAAAAATTATTGAAAAGGGAACAAAAAATATTTGCGTAAAAAAAGTGAGAAAAAAAACATTTCTTCATCAAAACTTTCACTGTTTTCGATTTCAGTCTGATTTCAAAATGACACAAGCTTAAAGACAGATGTAATACTCTTTATTGACATCAAAGTTAGTGTTTAGAAATGAATGTCTGCTATTTTATTCAAAATATAATTTTTTGTAAAATGGCACTCATTTTGGACGCCCCCGCTGTAGGGACCTAATGCAGCAGAGATGCACTGCCAGACGTTGGGTTTAGTAAAAAATGGGTGCTGGGGGGGATTTTTCTTTTTTCCCCCCATATATTCCAATACTTTACTACTGGTACCTCGTTCAGCTAACCAATCATGAGCTAGCTGCCTGACTATTAGGGGACTCGGGTATACAGTTAGCCCCCGGTTATTTGTTACGATATAATCATGGATTCCATGACATTTGCTTCGGCAACATTGTAAATCCCATATACTTAGCAAATGACTTGCTTCACCCTGGACTTAATTGCCACTATACCCTACCGTATACCTAACCCTAAACCTAACATTAAACCTTACTGTAAACCTAAGTGTAGTACGTGTACATTATATATTATCTTCTCAGCAACCTCGAAATATAAGTTTCTTCGGTCCTAAACCGATCATATCGTTCATTTCCTCAGGCTCGGATACGGGGAGGGGGGGGGCAAGCGAGCCTATTCCAACCTAAAGAAATAAGAGTCCCTAAAATCGGCAAATTTGGTCCTTTGCCCCCCCCCCCCCTCAACTGGCCGGAAAAAAAAACACAATTGACGAGGCCGACGCGAGTGCACGGACTATACGCATTATACGGGGTACAGAAATATGAAGATCCAAGCATTGCCCCCCCCCCATGAAAGCCACTGCTCCTCTCCCAAATGTAGAATTGTGATAACACCATGCAGTCTAAGGGGTTTAACTATGAAAATGTTTCCCCTGATGATTTCATATTCACACCATGTGAAACAAAACAAACATTTCAAACACTCCTGTCTTTCGATATAAAAATTTATCCCCTCTTGAGTCAGTGTGGTGAAGGTCAGACGCCCCCTATTTTCATTGACTGTACATGTCAAAATCGGAAGATTTTGGGCTGAGCCGCCCCCTCCCTCTGCCCCCCCCTTTTTTTTTGGAGGGGGATGGCATCCGCACCCCCTTTTTCGAATCCTGGATCCGCGGCATAATCTGGTTATAAGTCACCAGTCCATTCACTCCCGTTCATTTCGTAAGTGGCGGAGACGTCGTTCCACGCCATTGACTTTGTAAGAAAAACTTTTGTACACAGTGAGCGAGCAGAGAGGAGACAAATCGGAGGATATAGCCGGATCCGCCACCGTGAGCGGTTTTTAAAAAGAGTATTATTAAAGTAGATTATCACACATTATACTTTGTACCTGCCAGGAACTGTTTACACAATTTATTTACCTCTAATATAAACGCTTTTGCTGTTCCAGCGCTGGTCTGTTAGCTCAGTCGGCAGAGCGTCGTGCTAATAACGCGAATGTCATGGGTTCGAGCCCCATATAGACCAATGGTTAAATTTTTTATATAAAAAAGTGATAATCGTTTAAGATGAAAAGAAGGAATAAACAATAAAAACTAAACTAAAACAAACAAAAATTTTACCTGGATCTATGATTTTTTTTAATAATTCATTTATTTATTCATTCATTAAATAATATCGTTCCTTATTCCCATATCAATTTGTTTCAGCATTTAGCTCGTTAAAGGCAAGAAAAACAAACGATGTAGTTTCGTGTGAGTGCTAACGTGAAATATACCAGATATGTGAAATACGGTCGTGCCTACCCCCCCCAAAAAAAAAATAATAATAATAAAAATAATAATAATAAATAAATAAATGAATAAATAAAAATAAATAAATAAAATAAAATGTATAGGAATACAAAAAAAAAAACAAAAAAAAGTCATTGATTGGTTTCCTTTGGTGAAATACATATTTGTTAGCCTACTCCCCCCCCCCCGTCCCATAAAAAGGATCTCTGCTATGCCATTCACGACGTAATCGTACGGGATACAAGCTATGTCAATCAATATTTGACAAATATTTTTAAATGGCATTGATTCTCTCAAAGTCACGGTTTGCGGAGGTAAAAGATGCGGAAAGCAAACAAACAAATTGTTAAAGGAAATGTAGGAAATCAATTAAATTAGAACGACGGTTTCTGTCAGCATCGCTTTCTTCTAGTAGAGGCAAAAATATCTTGCCACAAATAACTCGATTGGGAAATGGACTAAAATTGTCATAAGTGTATGACCTTGCATTGACTTTAATGACGTAAAGGTGACATCAACTTTTTAATTTCTAATTTTAATTTATTTTCTTAAAGCTTTATCATCCTGTTTCAATTAATAAACGGTATTTTACAGTGCTCATCTGTATCTGTTTGTTATAAAATTCTTGTCGGCATAACAAATCATAAATCTGATTGTACTGAATTGGACTTGTTGTATTTCTTTTCTTTTTTAAAATGTTGTCTGGTCATCATTTAAAAAAAAACGACAACAATAAGGACTACATGCTCTCTCTCTCTCTCTTTCTCTGTCTTTCTCCCTCTCTATTTTCTCTCTCTTTCTCTCTCACTCGTTCACTACTTCTTCGTCTGTCGCATTCGGCATTTTTCTCTCTCTCGTCTACATCTTTATTTGTAACTTTCTCAATATTCCCCCTCCCCTCTTGTTTATTTTTCGTATACTCTCTTTCTCCCTCCCCTTTTTTCTTCTTTACTCACGTTTCTCTATATTTCTGCCTCACCGATCTCCCCGCCTCGTCCCTTACTTCCATCTACTCTGTCACTTTCTAGGTCATTGCCTTCTGGGGACATAGCCAGGTCTTCTATATTACCCCGGAAGTAATAAGATTGAAGTTCTTCCTGTCTGGACTTCCGGATTCTCTGCGCTATAACACTCCATTTTGATACTCTTCGCATACACGGGGCAAGCACTGTCTCAGTTTATATGGTTTCCCTGCAGATTTAGGACAGTCACAAAATCGACCAGGTGGATTTCGGTGAAGGTAATCTTCCATGTCAAAAGCTTTAAACTTCGTTCACGGATTTTTTGTTGTTTTTGCTGTATATTGTTAAATATCAATATCATTCAGCGTCAACAATGGCATGAATGATAGCATGGATTTCACTGTGCATTATAATCATAAAAGACCACAAGTTTAGAGTAGACGTACAATTTCCAAGCTTAAATTGCACATGTATCAGTGCCCAAAATATATAGAGTAGAAGTCCAGTCGTTTCTTTGTGTTGACTGTTCCTATCGTCAAGAACACGAGAATAATAGACATACACCCAAACAACTTTGGTTACAGTACCAAATTCGCCGGGGTATCGTATCTGCCACGACACCGTGTCCAGGTGCGCACACCCAAGTTCACTTCTCTTCTTCATTGTCCGCGGAAGCTCTCCCCTATACCGCATTATAGTACTTTGGCATCCACCCCAGCCTCAGACGGAGATTCAATTAGAAGCTGGATTTTGTCATTTCATTTCAATTTATTATTGCGACAGATATCATCACATGGAACAAGATTGACATGTTGGTTAAGAAAGAAACCTGATACCTGTCCGATGACTAGAGTAGCGTAATTGATCTTGACAGATGATTTCTCTTTCATCGCGTACGTGAACTGCTCAAGAAAGAAAACAAGAATTTTTAAACGAAGAATATTATAAACATCAATTCAAAATCGTAAATATATCGCAATAATACACCTTTAACGTTTAATAGAATATATGTTTTTCGTTTATGAACTTTCAATTTTGAAAATTTTAAACATAATATTGGTCTTACTAATACTCCCTCATATTGTTTACATGACTATATAGTAGAGGAGCCAAAAACCTTTAAATTAATTGAGAGTTGTATAGGTTGGAAAATCTTTAGAACCCGATGAATAATCATAGGCTTATAATAGTATATAAATAGTGTACAATCTATCGCGCAATATATACTGGATTATAAGTACGACAAATATTAAATTATCCCGAGTGCAGATTTGTTTCTCCGAGGCCGCAGGCCTAGGTGAAATAGATCTGCACGAGGGATAATTTAGTATTTGGAGTTCATTTAGTCCAGTAATGTTGCAAGATGGAGCATTCACTATTTATTATGGTAAATAGACCCCTAGATCTTTGACCTTGCCTAATCTGGTTTTATGTTTGCCAATCTTTTGGTGCAAATTAAGCTATTGTGACGTATATTGTTGCTCCGCGTATCCATTGTTATTAACTTTTGCGCACACCATTTCACTGTTATTATGCGCTAGCGCAACTAGGGAATCGATAGAATCGATACTCTCCCCATTCGTTTAACACGGGCGTTACCCTCCAAAAATAGAAAGTTATATTGTACATATGTACAATATACCAAATTGAAGGTAGGTCACGTGGTACTGACCTATAGCCAATCGCAACGCTTATTTTTTTTTACCACTATTTACTATGAATAAAATGTTAAACAGACTAATGAAAGTAAGGGGAAACGGGCATAATTCCATGCATGTTTCCACATGTGGTTTTCATTTTTGTGGAAATATCTTATACAACCTTCATTAGACTTGATTAGATTGCTTCCTATAAACATAACAATTTGGATAAGCATTACGTCATAGGCCCCGAAATAATTAAGAAGTATCTTGCTCGGGCTTCCTATCGGAAAATAGATGGGGGATATAGCGCCATCAAGTAATGGTCACGTGACCAAATATATGCACGCAACCGACAAAGCTAGCTAGCATAACCGTAACGTGGTCATGGTTTTAATTTCGAGCAGAAGGCTGGATGCATTACCGACCAAAATGTTATTTTTCCTTTCTGGAATTACCTTATCTTTCACGATGAATATACACTTACTCTCACGCAATGTTACTTGTATTTCATTTAAGAAAATCTCATGATTGTATTGGTAATTGAGAACTACCGAGTGATTCAGAAAAAAACTAGAAACCTAGAGAAATGTCAACAAAAAGAAAACATTTATTTATACATTTATACATATTCCAAAAAGAGTAACTCTTCCCGCATTAAAATTGACTATAAATTGGTATTTAAAGATGCGGGAAGAGTTACTCTTTTAGAATATTTATAATAATTTGGGATTCATTAATAAATAATTGGTTTTCTTTTTATTGACATTTTTCTAGGTGTCTAGTTTTTTCTCACTCACTCGGTATAAGTTAATATTCGCCTTGTTTTATTTCAGAGCGGATGATTTGGAGAAAGGTGTGTAAAGGTGGTAATGTGAGATGGGGACGCTTGAACTGCGATTTTTTGTTTTTTGTTGTTGTTGTTTTGTTATGTATCTAAGTCCATCAATGTGCAGGTTTAATGATTAAATTATCCTTTAATGTTGCCCTAAAATAGGGATTGTCTCTTAATTGCTCCCCCCCCCTAACATGGCCTGGATCCGCTCGTATCTGCATGCTTAAGAAATAAATACAATTAATAATAAAAGATTTAAAAAACATATAGTGTATATCATTATTGTAGCATTGACTTTTGTCTTGGTCAAACTTAAAAGCAACCGTCAAATCTCCTTATTCATTAATCAAAAATAATTTAATGAAAACTTTCATATTTCCTCTTATCCTTTCGTTTTCATTAACGCAGGAAGAAGCCTTTCTTATCTTTACTGAAATGACCCATGGACGGATAAACCTTCGTTTTATGATCAACATAGGCTATTTCAGGCGAGCTTTACATGATTCCATTTCTTATATTATTTAATTGCTTATGATTTTTCGTGCTTTTTGCATAATTATAAACATAATCTTGTTTGTATATAAATATTCGATATAGTCTTGTTAAAAACAAAAACAAAACAAATGTACAAAATCGAAAATGAACATAACTTCTGCAAAGATGACCTTCATGATGGGTCGTTAATTATATTATTTAATAAATGATTTGACCCTTAATAATTATAGCTCTCTCCATGCTCTCCGTCTCATCTTTACGAAATCTTGAAGAGTAAAAAGGTAAAACATTCCGGCGTCTGACAATGACCGCTTACTACAACCTTAAATAGTTAATTCGTTATAATTGAGGTTAAAAGTACAACCTGTATCCGATATTTCATGCTTTGGATAAAGTTGGAGACATGTTACTTAATACTTGGAGGTCTAGATACTATGGGATTTAGTTAAAGACGGACATGCTGCATTACATGGGCACCTGATCGTCCATATGATCCACTTAGTTCTTGAACTAGATGTGACTTTTAGCTCAACAAGTGGAAGTGGATAAAGAAAGGGAAGATAGAGAGGAGAGAGAGGGAGAGAGAGAGAGAGAGGATGGAGTGAGGCACAACAATAACACATACGTGATGAAGAAAGATAATATAAACATAATAAAAAAAGTAAAAGTTAGAAAGAGAGGGGAATAACAAAATGTAAAATAGGATTAATTGATGCGGAGAGAGGGTGATGAAAGGAGAAAGAGAGAGAGAGAGAGAGAGAGAGAGAGAGAGAGAGAGAGAGAGAGAGATAAGTTGTAAGGAGAGGAGAGGGTGGGAGAGAGAAATACATCAGCAAGGTGATTTTGGCCCAGATTACAGCGATGATTGAACTATTCTGTAATCATGGTAATAACAGGGTAATTACTACAAAAATTAGTATAAAATTGAGTTTTTACAGTTTTGAGGACAAACATTTGAAATATTTCTAACACCTGTCGTAACACCTGGTCATTTACTTTGAAATTCCTAATTATTTAGTTTGATGACGGTGACTTTGACCATGAAATGAGTGCTGTACGTGAGAAGTTATTTCTTATTTTGCTGAGATAAATGATGGAAATAAAAAGATGGGGAAGGGCGGGGAAGGGGGCATGATAGAGACGATAGCGGTGTTCGAAATTAGCTGTACAGGGTCAGATAGAAATTATTGGTAAAGTTGACCTGAATTCTGGTCATCGTATAACATGAAGCGGTAGGTTGGAAATGTAATCGTAATAGTACGCTTATTAACTTTAAAAATGATTTAATGAGCGGTGACCTGAATGAAAAGGTGAGATAACGGTCACGCCCTATATTAGGTGTTGAACCATAATGTGAAAATACCATGGAAAGAGTTTAAGGGAGTTATATATTAAGTGACACATGGCAGGAATACAAGATAAATTCGTATCAATACTCGTATTGTAGCTTAATAATGAGAGTGATAATTATCTGATTTTATGAACCACTTTTGTCAGTGGAAACAAATTATAGTGCAAAATTGATTACATCGGCTTGGCCTGTGACAAACGTGACAAACATTTATGTTTATGCTGTAATTATTATCAAGATCAACTTTTGATTTTCCTCTATTATAATCGATACTATATATTTTAACAAATATACATCTTTTTTTCTAAATATTTTACAAATCATAGACATTTTGTTGGCCGTCACATTGAAAACAAACCTTCAATATAAGACATGTAATGAGACTACGTGATCCTGTCGCTTAAAAATAGAGAGGAGGGGTGGGAATTGCCCCAAAAACCAGGATTCTGGCTTCAAAATACATTGAAAATATTATCAACCCCCTGTGGTGTATGTTTATGCCGTTTCCCGTTGTTTAACTATTATGATCCAGTCACATCCTAAGAAACCGAATGTGACAGGACAAAAAGTCACATTTACAACGAATGCAAAATTATTGGTTCGTTTCGAGTTGGTTTTCCGATTGTGACTGAGTTTTGATCTCGCGTTTTGATTCTCAAACCCGATTTTCCTGGCGGGGAAATTTATTTTCTTGATAAATTATGCCAGCTCTCTAATCTCCCATTGCACAATGTTCGATTTGAATGTAAACAAGGTATATTTACTTGATGTTTTGCCCAAATTCGTTCATTTCGAAAAAGATATTGGACACAGATATAAGCTTTAGCTGTAAAGCACATTTTAAATGTGCAATAATCTAAAAATGCTTGTATATTATTATTATGAATTCGTAGTAAATGTTGAAATAAAGTTATTCCTAAGAACGCATCCAGGTAAAAAATACATTCTACAGTAGGCCCCTACTATTAAAAGCAACAAACTTTTGCCCTGAAAGTGCCATTATACTCAAAGGTTTAGATTCAGATCGGAATAACGGAAAGGTTATGATGATATTAGTTCACGATACACCAACAGGATAGAGCGATAATTGAGACCTCAATGAACACTTTTTTATTTGTATGTTTTGTCTAATTCTCACTTAAGTGAACGAAATCAAACGTGTAAATCAGTTAGATCTCCAAATTCAGATTTCTTATTTGACTTAAAACAGCAGCATAGTCACGGGAATGGCCCGGGAGTGGGGGTCTGGCTGGGGCACTTCCCACTCCCTCATCTCTCCCCCCCCCCCCGCCTTCCATTGCCCACATGTACTCCATGAAATGCTCAGACCTTACAACTAAAACGAACCCTCATTGATAATGCAAAACTATATACGATGATGGCGTTAACACAAACGAAAATTCCTGATTCAAGAGACAAGCGAAATACAAAAAAAAAAAAAAAAAATGTACGTGAATGTACAGATTTTGGGAAGCAGTATTAAAACACCGGAATTCTGTTGTGAAAACAACAAAACCTTTAAATTACGTATCTGTTAATTAACTTTTAACCTATATACCCCATACCCAATGCATACCATTTCGCATAATCCTGTAATGGGGCAATGCTCGCGGATACTGGAATATATTTAATTGACTTATACAAGTCCAGATTACTGCATCCCTTGATCGATACCGCACCCTCTAGAGAATGGCCTTCCTTCTCCAGTCGTCCGATGAAAATATTTCCTATGTCTTGAAACGTAGTAAGAACTTCATTCGTTTCGGAACTGTCTTCAGATTTCACGGCCTCAGCTAAATCAAAACATTTTCAACGGAATTTCCCATTTTTACCACCGTATTCCGCTCAAGTTTGCTAAAAATAACTTATATTATTCGGGATGAAAAATAACATTGTCACATGGTGGTGGATGTGAAAGATGTGAGAAAGCTTTAGACACAGACACATTCTTGCGGTGAAAGCAATTTTAAAATGTGTTAATACTTAGTTGTGTCAATCATTTTAAAATGATGCCAACATTGTGCATAATGAATAAAGATTAGACGTGTTGGGGTTTCTTTTTCCCCAGGATTTCTTACCCACACGGAAGTCTTTGATGTAATCTGTGTAGGATTTTTGTTGTTTTAAACAAACAAAATCAACGCAAAGCAAAATAGTTTGGTTTTTTTTTTTACATTATTTTCATTAGCATCACACGAAAGAAGCACGAAAGAAGCTCAACGGGTGAAAACGAATTGAAAGACTGATTAAATAGAATGATATCTAACTTCTGCTGTCTTGTTTTTTTATTAATTTATTTTGTATTATATCCAGCTGATAAATTAATTTTAACCTGACTGCTATAAAACAAAAAAAAATAAAATAAAAAAATAAAAAAGGAAGAAAGAAGGGGCCAATTTGTAGGTAAGCATCCAGAGGTACCTTGATATTAAAGTTCCATAAAAAAAAATCATTACTACTCAAAGCATCTACTGTGATTCGAACCGGATACCTTCCAGGAATGAGACCACTGCTCTATCTGCTGAACCGCAATGCGTCATTGACATCATTGAAATCGTAGATCCGCAGACAAAAATCAAACTGGTGTTGGAAACGGAAGAAAAATAAGAACCCCCGAAAAATTGCAATCTTCTGAAATTCAACTATTTGAACTTGACCATGCTCATGGGTACCATGGTCTAAAGGTGTAAACGATTATTTTGTACCGGAAAAGAGATTATAATATGAATTTATCTGAATCTCACTTGAGGGCTAATATTAATATTGATATTAACCCACCTCCACATCTATTGGGAACACTTAGTGCACTGTTTAGACCCTTTTCTTGTTCATGTTGTTTTCTCTCTCTTTTTCACTCTCTCTCTCTCTCTCCCTCTCTCTCCCTCTCTCTCTCTCTATTTCTCTCTCTCTCGCTCTCTCTCTCTCTCTTTCTCTCTTTGCTATTCTTATGACTTGTAAATCGAAGCAACCTGATAATGCACGATGCCCCTCAGTTAAAATCTAAATTGCATAATAACAATGATAAAATAACGAAATGATCAATAAGATGTAATAGTTGCCTTTCTTTTGGAATATAGATATGAGTCTCCCTCTTTTTTTAATGGGGAGGGGGTAAATTTGTACTTATTTAACTTGTAGGCACATTTATATATTCCACGTACCCTTCCCTTTAAAGTCCCAGACCGGACCAACAAATGAAATAGCCAAAAACGAAAGCTAATATGCTATATAATACAACTATTCCAAATTAAGGCGTTTTTATTGTCCATCTAGAAAGTATTTAGTTAAAAAGATGACCGAACCTCAACCAGGCCACCCCTCCCGAATACTTGTAAAATTACCCCTAATTCAAAAGTGCGAGTGATGACGTCAAAAAATGTTAATGGAATGCAACAGCAGTCTTGTGGCCAGGCATGATTGACTTTGCCCTTTCATTTCATAACAATAGAATTCTAGCCCACAGGGCGTCTATTGTCCTGACATAGCAATACAAACGTGTTTTCTAAAGGCGAAACGCAATCATGCCTAGCCGCAGGACTGCTGTAGCATTCCATTAACATTTTTTGACGTCATCACTCGCACTTTTTATTAGGGGTAATTTTACAAGTATTCGGGAGGGGTGGCCTGGTTGAGGTTCGGTCATCTTTTTAATTAAATACTTTCTAGATGGACAATAAAAACGCCTTAATTTGGAATTATTGTATTATATAGCATATTAGCTTTCGTTTTTGGCTATATAATTTGTCGGTCCGGTCTAGGACTTTAACAAACGGATGGCAGCGAGTACTTTTTAGCTGTATAATGCTCATGAAACGATATGGGTATTATGGGTATAATACAGGTGTAATAGGAAAACTAACACTGGTAGGAAATATTGGAGAACGGGCGTCGGAAATAAGATTACAGGTAGACATGGGTGCTTGGTCGCCTGCTCAGTATTCAAGTGATGATAACCAAAACCCTACCTACTTTTATAAAGTTACAGGTAAATGACAATTTTAGGCGAATGTATTTGACTCAAACGAATGTAGCAGTAGTAGTAGTAGTAGTAGTAGTAGTAGTAGTAGTAGTAGTTGTTGTTGTTGTTGTTGTTGTTGTTGTAGTAGTAAAAGTACTGATAATAGGTTCAGTATGGTGAACCCGGAGGAAGTGGTAACCAGGAAAAATATTTATAAAAAATTATGTAAAGTAAATAATAATAATAATAATAATAATAATAATAATAATAATAATAATAATAATAATATATCAAGTTTTACTAAAACATTGTGCAGACAACCTAACGGAATAATATTCCGTTAGACATATATCTTCGTTGTAAAACATAGATACAATACCAATCTCTGTTCTTTTGACGAATCATCAAGCAAAACATACTTTAAATCCTACTCAAAGTAAGACCGGTATGTAAAACATAATTCAATTTCAAACCAACCAATCCGGCCTCAGAAATTTGCCCTCAAAACGGCATTCCTTTTCTCTATAGCTCATCCATTAATACCGGTATGTTTCTTTTTCTCTATACATTTAATTCCTTTCTGCATTTCAATACTTTTTTTCTATGTTTTTTTACCAAGCCGAACATCAAAGATAACATCAATGACTGAATTACCGCTGAAAGCATTTTGTGTACAAAGCAATTATGATTGAATCCATGATTTCTTTTGCATTTTGAACAATAATGCTTTTCTCTCACCCTATCACCCCTTCCCCTCTCACTCATACAACCTCATCCCCTCCCCCTTCTTTCTTCCTATCTCTCTCTCTCCCCTCTCTCTCTCTCTCTCTCTCTCTCTCTATTCCTTTTCATTTGTTTAATTGTTCTACCAAAGGCTTTCCCTCCGTCTCTACATCTCTTCCGTTAGCCTTTCTTTCTCTCCCATCTTGGTCTATGATATCACCGTGTGATAACATAGAGATGCTAGGTATATCCTCTCTTCAAAAACATGTTTCCAATTAACACCATGGTTGACGCTTCGCCAATTCGTGAGGGAATTTATGAAATATGTATCCATTTTCCCGAAAAAATATGAGAGGAGGATTTCATACCATGCATGGCGATATCCTTAATATAACTTTGTTACGACCAAAAAAGAATAGAAAGTAAGAAGAAAGTTGATGTGGTTGATGTGGCTCATTGGTCACGTAACAATTAGGTCCTGTGTTCGAAGCGGAGAAGATGAACTAGTGCTATTTTGCCATGACGACATCGAGTCTGAATACTGCTATGCATCCATGGTTTCCAAAGACTGCTTTTTTTTTCAAGTACAATTGAACATTTGAACTTTGATGATTTTTTCAAAGAAGATAGTTGTAGCAAAAGCCTAAAATTTAAGGTAAAAGTAAAAAAAAGTTTGAAAATTGGTATTCTCCGGTGGGGGGGGGGGTGGGTAATGATAGCTTGAACATCAGGTCGAAGGGCACGGAAATTACGCCTGCGCCTTGTTATAAAGGTCATGCATACATTGATTGAAATATTATCTATATCCGACATTACCAATATGTATACTGAAACATTTATATAGCCTACATTGACATTTGTGACTTAACGGGCCAGTCATTTGAAAATCAAACTGGAAAGGAATTAGGTCCACAAGAAAAGCCTGATCATCCAGCGAAAAAAAAAATCATTTTAAATTGCTTTTGAGGTGAAAATGTTACGAGACAATTAAATAAGCAATAGACTATGAATAGAAAATATGATAAATTTATTACCTGAGAAAGATTGAAATAAACAAAACCACGATACGTCTCTATGTCATCGTTGCGAGAGAAGAGGAAATGTTGATAAATGAAGATAATTTGAAGATAAAATGAACTTGACAATTGTCAGACTTTCAATTCCGTTCTCTCAAAATATGCTCAGGTGCACTTTGTCCTCATTCGAGAAAGATAAAAATAGACATTTGTACCTACAGGTTGTCCGATTATGCCATTTGGCTTACTTATTTTTACACATGTTAGATACTCTTCTTGGAAATGAATATATCAATACTTATTACTGCTTACTAATTCCCCTGTTTTCGCCTGGTCATTACAGTAGCGGACGCAGACCGGTGTCATACAATGAAAGTACCGGGCCCATGCGTAAACATAATAGAGCCGCTTCTGTCCCCAGACAATTGGGCCCGAGAAATGCATTCAATTCGATTTTCTTGGATCCGCGCCTGCACTAATGCGGTGGTCACAACAAGTACAACTTGCAAAATAAACGATTCTTCCTCCGAGGTTGCAAGTTGCACATATGACGTGAAGAGGAAAATGATTATGTACACTTTAGTTACTCCTATTTATATATCTTTGTATTTATTTATTTATTTATTTGTGTATTTTTTACACATCATTCACACAAAGGAGCCTATAATATAACAAGCTTAGCTTTTAACTTAGGCTCTTTCATATATATTTCTTTCTTTCTATCCTTCTGATGTCATTCGTCTTATAATTTTATCAAATAATGTAGTGTATTGATATGACATATAATTTGCAGCTATTGTTTGATTGGAATATGGAATAAACTGAACTGGAAACTGAAACTGAAAACGTGTTGTGACCACCGCATTACGATATGAATAAACAAAAACAAAGAATCATTTTGTTTTGCGTGATACCAAATATCGAATGCAGCAAAATTTATGACAAACAAATCCTGTTTGTTTCTGTTAACTGACTTCCCACTAAATTATAGCGTCCTTTTTCAATTGGAATATTGTAATATTTATCCTTCCTCGGTAGAACATGACGGTTATTTTCATCCTGCTACTGTCTTGATTGAGTTTTCTTAAAGACCGTAGACGGAGTAAATACAAACTTACATCGATTGAAGGCTAAGTAGGCGTATAACATAAATACCCCAAATAAATTCATTTTTCATAACAGCATTCATAAAAATGTGATCGAACCTCAACCAGGCCATCCCTCCCAAATACTCGGAAAGTTACCCCTATTTTAATGGCGCGGTTGATGACGTCAAAGAATGTTAAGGGAACGCTACGGCCAGACATGATTGGGTTTCGCCTTTAGAAAAAACGTTTGTATTGCTATGTCAGAACAATAGACCCCATGTGTGCTAGAATTCTATTGTAATGAAATGAAGGGGCAAATTCATTCAGCACTTAGCATGCAGCATTCCGTTAACATCTTTTGACGTCATCAGCCGTACCATTAAAATAGGGGTACTTTTTCGAGTATTAGGGAGGGATGGCCTGGTTGAGGTTCGATTACTTTTATTGAAATACTTTCTACATGGACAATAAAAATGCTTAAATTGGGAATTGTTCTATTATGAAAAATGATTAGCTTTCTTTTTATATATGTAATTTGGTTTATAATTTCTCGGTCCAGTTGGGGACTTTAAGTTACAGATTTCGCTATATTATAAAGTAACCATGATTTAACAGCCTTCATTCCTTCTTGATTTCATTCACTGGAACACTTGGAGGGGAGGCCTGAGGAAGTGTGGTACTGCCCGTAACTTTAAACATTTTATGTTCTCTGTCCCGTCGTATATACGTCCATGGTCGAACATACAAGATGTATGTTAACACCAGTGGTTCTATCATCACGGTGGTATTAAAGTTATCTTTAATTCCGCTCGCTCTTCGCGCTCGCATTATATATTCATTTTCATGATTTCAGGAGGAGTAAAAAACAGAAAATCCACAGTCTCCCTCACCATAATATTTTGCTGATTACGCTACAGCTTTGATGATTATTGTTTCAGGATCTATACATCGTGATGACAGATGAAATGATGATTGTGAACTGGGGCAAGGGTGGATATGGGTATCGGGTTACCAGAGGTGAGCAAGGTCACAAGTTTTTAGTGGTCGAGATGGAATGATGATGAAAGTAGATTTTCGAGATGAAATTATTGGTCAACCTCAATGTCATTTATTTTGAAATGAATATAATGATTATGTGTTTCAAAGAGCCAAATAAATAAATAATAATAATAATGGAAGATGCAAAAATATAAGAAAATATATTAAAATCAATTCAATTTAATTTAGGGTAGATGTAGGGAATACCGGCCACTTAAGCTCATTTGCTTAATTAGCACATGAAAACAATAAAATCACAAAAGAAAAAGATTCTCATTGCTTAAGCTACATCATTCAACTTTATTTTCCAAAAAAATTGAGGTAATCAAATATTTGTTGAGGCAGTTATATGCAAATAATGACGTCATCGTAAATTGTCCGATTCCCTATAGTGTAGGAAATACCGGACAGTATGTTTTTACCCTTTGTTTTGTATAAAGATCTGTCTGGAAGCACTGATTTGAATGTAAACCATCAACTTAACATGTTTGTATTGATTTTTATTACATTATTCATTTTTAGAAGATTATATGCATTTTACTACAAAATTTCAAAACACTCAGAATAACTTTATATCTCATGTAGATCATGACACATCACAATAATAAAAAGAGAAATAGACATTTCAAAATTGTCAAACAATTTAATAAATAGATATTATACATTATATATGCAACTTACTATTTGATCTACATTGCTTAGCAACTCAACCCGGAAGTAAAACAAACAACCGTCCATGTGGTGTCCGGCATTCCCTACACAAAAAAATGACTGACTAGCAATTTTCAACACACTGTCACCCAATACACAGGCTTTGTACAGTGCAAACACTCCATACACGTTTGGCCACCCTCCACACATGTCCATAATGCATGAAATAGAGGTCATGCCCAATTCTATTTTATACCATCATTTTCTCTAAAATGTCAATTTTTACATCAGGCCACTTTTCAGGCTGCAAATTTTCCTACCTTGACAGATTGTGTAGTTTTCTCGGAGATTTCTCACTTGTTGTAGTCGAATACAGCATTCAACCTTCCAGACAGACCACCTGACCAATAGATGCCGGTATTCAACTCAGTTGATCTTATGTTGGCAGCTAGGGCTGGACATGTGGTGACCGTCCGATATTCCCTACTGTCGGTATTCCCTACATCTACCCTACCTCCATTCTTTTCATTTAAAAAATAAAGAATTGAAACAAATTTGCATTATCATGTATTGTAAAATACAATATAAATATTTCACCTATGGGCAATTCCACGGTAACTGACGTTACACACAACCAGAATTTTCTACATTCTTCGTGTTGTAGTTACATAAATTAGAATACATGGGTCTTCAAATTAACATACATAAAGAAGTAAGTGTAGAGCAAGGCATTTTATAAAAAAATTCCACCCAAACATCATTTCCATTGAAACGCCAAGGAAAACGTGGCGGTAACTGACGTTACAGAAAACGGACATGCAAAATCAGGGTGTTTGATCAAATCTCAATATCTCATGTCCACGACGTGTTATAATGATAAGTCTTATATGACATCATACCTAGGTCTTTATGAACAGATTTGCAAATAAGAAGAGATTTTCATAATTTTTGTTTAGCTGCGGAAACTTTTGTGAAGACATGTTGGTAACTGACGTTACGTAACTGACGTTTCCCTTACATCTTCCATAGACTTTACATGTGTAAAATCCCAATTTTGAATCGGATCCAAATATTTTTTTTTCCTGGCTTTTGAGAATTATGTGTTTGATATGATATCATACCTATGTTCTAGGAACAGATTGGCCAAATAATAAGTAATGTAATCATTTTCCTATTTTCTGCTAAAACTTTACTGTGAACATGACAGTTGTACACATACATTTCCTATAGGTTTGTACAGAATATGTTGAAAATTTTATTTCTTACTACTATTCCATCACATAATATTGGAATATGTTAGTATTAAGATATCAGAAACTCTAAAATAGTTTTTTGAATGATAAACACGTAGGATGTCCCACACATTGTATTTTTGTTGGGTGCATGTGAATCTTGGCAGAATTGGTTCACTTATTATCATTTGTTGATTCTAAATCCTCACAGCTCACAACAATTCTTAGGTTAATCGTTATCAACCATTTGAAAATCATTTTTAAACAGTTTCTTCCTCAATTCAAACTTAATGTATGAACAGTAATTTCCATTAACTCATTTTGTACAAAGTTAGGATCAGTAGTAATGACATGCTGAATTTCAAAGCCGGGTATTGAAATTTGATGAAAATTGCTGTTAGTCTTTGGCATCAAAATGAAAGCCTGCAAAGTAAAGTGTTTGTTCTGTGCTTTTGTCTATCAACAATCGCGTACATCTCAGCAGATGCACAGACATACATGTAAGAGCTTTGATCATACTTTTCTTTTTTCTTTCTTCATTTATGTATTATAAAATACAGCGAGAAGTTTTTTAATACAACCAAAAATTGTATTTACTTTTATCATAACATTTAAACTTGTTGGCTCATATTCCAAATACAGGATATATAGCAATGAATCCTGATCACATCAATAGATAATTACTGAAAATCTAGAGTAGATTTGGAGGGCTTAGGCCTACATGAACATGTACACTACATGGCTTTCCCAACTCTTAAATCACTCAAAGAAGAATTACCATTCACACATACAGTCTTTTTATCGCTAGATGATTAGTTTAATCAATGGTATTTACTTCAGATACATACAGGAGCCCAAATTGTAATTGTTTTCTAAGAAACGATAATTGCATCATGGTAACTGACGTTACACTAGGTCATGGTAACTGACGTTACACAAATCAGCTGTCAATTTTAACTTGATTCTATGTTGAATATCCATAGCTTTGGTATTGATAATATGAGATGCAGTCATACATTAGAAATCTTATTTGGCATAGTTGATACTTTCTTCGTTGTGGAAAAAAATAAACAAGTTCATGTTTTCGGTAACTGACGTTACATCCCAAATGAGGGTAATTTAAATCTCAAGTTTTTTACCAAAGTCACAATTGAACCAAATTTTTTGAAATACAGTTTGATAAAGTATCTTTCAAACAACTTATCCATGTGAAAGATTATCTGAACAGAAAAGTTTTAGTTGGGAAAATGAAAATGAGTTTTTTGTAAATATACCTTTTCTATACCAAAATCTATTGGAATACTTCGGCATTTTGTAGAAGGTGAAAATGGCCGCCATCGGTAAAAATTTTATTGATTCTTAAAACTTCAACTCATTATTTTTTTAAAATCAAAGTTATTTCAACCAAATATCACTTTGAATTTCTGGCACCCTTGTCCGGATTTCTGTGGAATTGCCCCTATGTAGAAATTATTTTACCTATTTGAAATACGATATATATATTTCACCAATGTACACATTAACTAAGAAAGATCAATGAATCAGATGCACAGGCACGTCAAAGCCCAACAAAGGATGGAGAAAATGCATGAACAAAATCAAGAAAGATACTAAAATTTACATTTCATTAATCAATAATGATTTTCAAGTCGTCCCAGAATGATTTATATTAATCGAGAGGATGAAAATGAAAGAGCAGTGTACGGTTCAGTCTGTGGGTATTTCCAGTTTAATCCAGGGGGGCGTTTCATGAAAGGACTTGTCGGACGTTTTATCCGACAAACTGTTATAAGCTACTGAAATGCTTGCACCTGATTGGCTGAGAGCAAATTTGTCGGATAAAATGTCCGACAAGTCCTTCGATGAAATGCCCCCCCCCCCCCGGTTGCTCCTACCCTAAGTGAACTTCATATTAATCCCATGTATTCTCATTCGGGTTCAGTGACACCACAATAGGAAGGTAGAAATTATTGCATTCTGAAAGTTTTCCCGGACTCGGAAGAAAAAGAAGCTTTCTTTTCATCAAATTGGCAACGATGTCATTCTGAATTAGAGTGAAATGAAATGAAATGTAGACAATTCGTCTCTGAGTTATCCTGAGTGGTATTTCTTCTGTCCTGTTATTTGAAGTTCAGGTTCTCTTTCTACAGTTCGATAACTCTTTGGCGACGATGCATCAGGATGCGTTTCATTTGAAGCCATATTCAGTAACAAAAATAATGATGATCCTTGTATTTATGTACTTTTATGGCCTCTCCAGTATATCTCCACAATTAACACTCGTATCCATATTGACCCTTAGATCATTTAGAAATGGTAAATCGAGCTGTTTCTTTTGCAAATGGGGGGGGGGGAATTACGGAATCGTTCACTTTGAATATCAGTATTTCGAGTTGGTCACTTTTCTTCAGCTTTCAGGGTTTCATGACTATGCTCTACCATGTCTAGTGTTGAGGCATCACACAATTTAAAAAAAAAAAAAAAAGAGGTCAAAACGGTCCCAATCTGGGACCATGTGGCCCATACACTACAGTTCATTTTTGTCATACGTTCTTTTGCTCCCCCAATTTATCCGGAATGGGGTTATTTCTACCCTTTATTTTGTTATTTTGTGGGGTTATACAGTCATCTAATGCTTTTGCTATATAAAGATTTAACCCACCTTTGATTTTACATAAACAGGTTTGTCCATACTGTATTTAGACAGGAGTGCCCTCGTTTTCTCAGATCGCAAAGTCATCTTGGGACTTTTTGTAAACTTTCACCAAATCCGTGACGATCCCCCAAATTATTATCAACGTCTTTATATTCCATACCCCTTCTACAATTACATTGCATAGACAATCTATTCTTTGTTTCAAACAAGTCTAACATTGATAAGAAATTTCAATATTTTTTTTTTTTGCAGTAGATGAAATTGTACGTTTTGTGTATTCTATTTAACAAAACGAAGACTATTATGGTACAAAATAATTTGCTCTTTAATGTTGGGTTTATCTCAAAGGAATCTATTTGATAGTTGGTATTATTGAAGTTGATTTTTTAATTCTGCTCACGATATGAAATGATAAAATTCTTGCAAAAAGAGTACAATAATTATGCTTGCTTCTGATTAATGGGCTTATCTAAAAGAAATATGCAATTTGTATTATTTAGAGTGCTTCTGCATTTTAATCTAATAAAAAAATATTAATGGGAATAACAAAATAACAAGCAGGACATGTATAATTGGAAAAAAAATTGTGATATTTTTTGCTTTGAAGTTGTAAAGCAACTTGCACAATTGAATTCTCACCTCCTCCCTATACCTGCATGAATTTTAATAAATGTTTATATTATATACTATTTGATTATTATTTGAATAATGGAATCAATTTGGAATCATTTAGATTGTCTACTTTCTGGCATTCATTTCTATTCGTACAAATAGACAAAGGGATATTGCCCCGAGGGTATATAGAGTGTGTTCAATGTCCAATTTCAAATTTATACGCCAACATGAATCATGATACAAAACGCAATTACAAAACGCTGATATAAAGAAAAACAAAGAGGGTGTTCATTGTCCCCCATCCCCGGTCGTAAAAATAAACGTGTTTCAAATCTCAATTTAAATGTATACGCCGAAAATTTAAACGCCGAAAAAGATGCGTTTACAAACACAATCAGCTTCAATTTTACGACCTTGAGCATCGCGATTGCAACGAAATGCGACATTGAACAGGATTGAGTTTTTAAACGTGTTTAAATGTGCTCTCGCAATGGAAGCTTCCGGTGCAATTGAAAAAAGGGGAAGATATGTGTTTTTTGAGAGTGGGGAATTTAAAGACGGTCGACGTATAAACACGTTTAAATTTTGTACACTGAACGGTGCACCGTTGTTCGCGTTTGTGTTTGAGTTTTGTGATTGCGTTTTGTATCATGATTCATGTTGGCGTATAAATTTGAAACTGGACATTGAACACACTCATAGACGACTGACATGATTGACGAATATGACTTGTAGCTTGATGTGACGTCAAACATGTCAAATACCTGTTCTGAGATTCCTTTTCCCCGATGACATCATCAAGCATATTGGCTATCCTTTGTGGTGCCAGGGGGCATACAAGGTGTTTGATGAGTTCAGTATTCATTATATTTCCCCTTTCAACAAAATAAGTTAATTGACGTCTGGATGTCCATTGGATTGTCGTCATTGCGGTTGATGATCGTCAAAACAAAGGATTTTTTTGTTGTTGTTGCTTTTTACCAAAGTGCATAATAATTCCTTATCGAAAATTATTCGAATCAACTGAAGATTCGACGCGACGACACAAGAAAGTTACCCCCACCCCTCCTGAAAAAAAAAAGTAAAAACTCCTCCAAAACATTGTTTGAAATTGTGCAAGGATCCGAAACGCAGATCAGTCAGACAGTATAATGTATCATTTTAGTTATATTTCTAAATATTTAAGCCAAAAGAGGTTAAATATATATATATATATATATATATATATTATTTAAAAAAAATTGGGAATAGTTAGTTTTGAAAGGGTAGCAGTATTAACAGTAAAGCACATATGGCAGTAACACGATACAGCTTAACGATGAAAACACAAAAACATTTTTTATTATTATTATTCAATCATTACTACCCGATGTTCTTCATCAGGAGCTTCTCCTGATTATTGCAAAACAAAAACAAGTGACCAACGAACAAAAATGAGCAAATAACAAATAATTTAGAGGAAAACTTTGTTAGTTTACCGGGACAATCATTTCCCTCCAATTATACGGAAGATCCAATACCTCTACACCGAACTTACCGCACACTGACAGCTCGCTTCGCATCTCCGCTTTTATGACATTACGAACATTGCGTAATGCAATGATCACAACACGTCGTTATAGCACTCTCTACGACGGATCTCAATATTCCTACGTCGAACGCACGATGCACGTAGAACACCTTATGCTACAGTCACACAGACACTTACGTATAGATACGTTTGTGTTGTTTAAATATTATTTCATCTTCCATTCTATCATTTCTTATGTATTTCTTTGTTTTACTGGATGAACGAAATTATCAATATTTCCACTGCTGACTGGTAGGCATCCGTGGGGATCCGCAGAAAAGAAAACAATTTTTGGACGCAACCGGACGTAACTCAACGTAAGCATGGTAAGTGTCTGTGTCACTGTAGCATAAAAGGTTATTCGACATGCGAAAGTCACAAGACGTCGTAAGTGCAACGTGTACGTTGTAGATAGGTGCACGTTGCACTTACGACGTATTGTGACCAATGCATAACGGACTCTGCCAATTAAAAACAATATCTAGTCAAACTCATCACTGACTCTAGGGACCTCAGGAATCGGTATAATTGACCACAGATATGCGCACCTCTTGACAGTTTTCGTGTGCACTTGTCCGACAGAAGATACAAGTTTTTACAAGTGATTTGAAACCGCAAGATCGTGAGATGGCAAAAATGGTTCATGACGAAACTATTTTCCTGATTAAAAAAGTTCGTGTGTACTCAAACCATTTGGAATCATACAAGTTTTGTTTATACTATGTCATGATTAGAGTTAAGGATATTAATTTATTCGGAATGACCTGCATGTATGGAATGAGATAGAGAACATAGTTATGACATGTTTTGGAATGGATGAAAACATCAGCAGATGCTACTAATGTTGGTTTACCTGTATGGAGCGCATCATTCAACTTCCCGGTTGTTCCAATTAAAACTTGAGTTTGGTTTCTATTGAACGGTATAATCATTGCGCATTATGCATGATGACTGTGCGTAGTAGTTCTAATTACTTCAAAGAATTTATTTCAAACATTGCCGTTACTCTCTATCTTTAGTCTTACATGTCATAAAAATAATTCTCTTTTTGTTTTATTTGTTTGTCTCTTCGGTAACTTCAAAGCATTTTGATTTTGTATCCTCGTCAATGGAAAGAGTGATAATAAATTGTGCAGTTTGTTGTACTTGCTCTCCAGTTTTAGGTTAATCATGTTATTGCTTAAGTTTACCGGAACAAAGGTGTGATTTCAATTATTCAATTTTCCTCGAAAAGTGGATTTAGTCCATATTATTCCGTATAATAAAATTTTCAGATTATTTCATTTGTGTTTCAATATATCTTTGACAATTTGTGTATTTTATTTTCAATGTGCGTCCGTCGTTTCTTTTTTTTTTTCGTAATGTTTGTTCTTCTTTCTTTCAATCACTATCCTTTAAATACCCTTTTATTTTTTATTCATGTTTCACCTCTATAAAAAAAAATCATATATCTTTTAAACAGGCAGAATGGGAATTGAAAATGAGGCAAAAACATGTTTTGGTCGTATTCCCAAATTATATGTTCCATTGTGTTTGCGGAAAAATAGAGTAAAATAGAATCAAAGTCGGAAGCTATCGCGGCATTTCCTATAATAACTGGGCGACGAGTGATATTTATTGAAACATTCGACCTGTGCCCTGTAACATAGCAGATACGATCAATTTTACGACTGATATCAATCGTAAGTCTATGGTAAAACGTGTACTGAAAGTTACAATCGATCGTAATATGTATCGTATCTCTTTAATGCTACAGGGCACAGGTGTTCACATCATTTCTTTGTAATCGCGTCAGGAAAATAGAGCATCTCATATTTGATGATTATCAGTGGGAGTTTGCTGGGTCAACGGCACAAGAAATTAATATTTTTCTTCGGAGCGAAAAACCCGTATGCAAGTTCAGAGTACATTTAGACATACGTGTTATTGGCATAAATACTAGTAGTCTGACAGGCTATTTTAGTTTAAAGTTTATGCCGTATGATATATATATATATGGAATAATGGCCTGAGTATATTTCTATTTCTATGTTTTAAACTGTTATGGACTATTTCCAACAATAAGGAAGTCAAGAGTATCGCCATCATGGTCATATAATGGACACGGACAAAATATAAAATATTAACAGCATTTTTCAGGACCATTGATAGCGACATTTATAAAATATTTGTAAAGTACTAGTATAGCTTTTTGTATAAATTGACACCACCCCCCCTCCCCTCTCCCTCGGGGGAAAACACACGGAAAAGACTGATATAAGTATTTTTACTCATTTTAATAATGATGTGCACATTAAACATCACTCAGCGCTCTGTGATATTTCTACAATAATCATTGGGTTTGTCTTCAAGTTTTAAACAGATAAACATGAAGTAAAAGGTTAGGGATGTTGTATGACTTGCATTATGTGGGTAGGCTCTTGTTTATGATGGAAATAGACTTTAATATATCATTTATATATAGATCAGATACAAAGAAGATCTGAACTTTTCACCCGTAATTGTTGAAGAGGCGATGCATGTATAACATCAATAGGGCTTACAAGAGGGTCCCGCGCCACCACAGGAGACCTCTTTCCCCTTATCATAACTTTATTGATGAACACAGCTGACAAATTTTCATAATTATGGTGCAAGCGGCGGGAATAATAGATTTAGCCAATTTGTCATTAGCTGTGGAATTGCAGGAATTCGGGGGAGGTGTGATGAGTGCTTTTAGGGGATTGAACTTGGAAGTGGATGAGTTATGATGGTGGTTTTGTGCACCCGTGGAGCCAGTTTCATACGGAGTAACACCTCCAGACTATTACTGGTAACCTTAATGGTGGTGAGGGTGTAGCGGAGGGGTGCAACTACCATCACCCTGGGAAAACCCAGGGGTACACATTGTTACCTTTCTTATGAACTTGAACGTGTTGTAATCAGTCCCATCACATTTTTTCGGGCTCCACTATAAATATCATACACTAATTGAATGACTAACTTCAACCCTAGACTAACCATTATACCCTACCCTAAACATAACGTAAACCAAATTTCAACCATAACCCTAACTACCAAGAGCGGCGATTTCATGTCACGACTTGGGGACGGAAACACCGGGGTCATCCCGATAGTCCGCAGGTCCGATAGTCCGCGGTACGTTAGTCCGCGGGTCTGATAGTCCGCAGGGGGGGGGAGGGTGGTGTTCGTTATTCCGAAAATACAAAAAGGTTCTTTATTCCGAAAATAGAATAAGATACGTATTTTGAAAATAGAATAAGGTTCGTTATTCCGAAAATAGAATAGGTTCGTTATTCCAAAAATATAAAAAGGTTCGTTATTCCGAAAATAGAATAAGGTTCGTTATTCTGAAAATAAAAGAAGGTTCGTTATTCCGAAAATAGAATAGGTTCGTTATTCCGAAAATTTGATAACGGACCCACGGACTATCGAGCTGTATCCGAAACACCGGATTATTAGCTTCACAAGCTGATCACTAAATAAAACTCGAGGGACGACAATCCTCCCAGAAAAGAATCGAGGGAGACACGTCCCCCCCCCCCCCCCCCCCCCGATCGCCGCCAATGCTAACCACACAATCTAAACGGGGAAGCACATTCAATTCATATTTATTTAACCATCAGTAAAATATATTACAAAACAAATTAAAACAAAAATGAAGGATTAATCATTTACATTGAACATATAAAACATAATAGTTAGGACCCTCCTAAAAATTGTCGTGTCACCTTATAAATGTCTTATCACCTTATAAACTAACCTAACCAATTGTTCATGTATACAGTGCGTCCCAGATAAAAGTAAACCCAACTTAAAGAGCCTCGTATTAAAATTTTATTACTTAAATGACATTATTGTTTATATCATATCAAAGAATATATCATATTCTATCCAGTGATACCAAAATAATACCTGTACTGTCAAGGATGACTGACCACTCGAGTTTTGAAAAAGAAATTGGTCCAAAACAAATTGTTACAAGTTTTATCAGAAGCAATCCTGGCTTTCTGGTCATTACTCTTTATCATGAAATAAATATCAAGTTTACCTAAGCTATATAATTTTAACATGAGGCTCTCAAAGTTGGGTTTACTTTTTTTCTGGGACGCACTGTATAAGGGCCAGGGCATCAACAGACCTTATTTAAAGGAAAAAGGTAGGTTGTTTCATGAAATATGAAAGATTTGTTACATATCAATTGGGTGTCTTTGCTTCCTTATTTTCCATGGTTACCTTCAAAATGATCTAAATCATGTAAATGGTCATTTTTACCTGTGTATTGTCTTGTCATAATGTAAGTGAAGTTTCATATGACTCTTTTTTATAAGCATGATTAGCATTTTTTTTTTAATCATCAAAATGATATAATCCTTTCTTTCACCTTCCCTTTTTTCAATAAACATTGCATTTAGTCAGAGCTTGGTGCATGTCTGTAAAGACATGTTATTTCGAAATTTGAAGTGTATGAATTTGATCCAGTATTTAACCAGCATTATCTCTGTACTTTATCATTTCCCCAGTATTAAATTTATCTGAAGAATCATGGTTATACCTGAATGCCGATAGAAATTCAGACACCACAACAATGCGTATTCGCGCCTGGCTAAATTTCAAAGACCATGTTTTGGAAATTATACCAAATGAGTTTAGAAAACAAGTAATAACGCAACCAGGCGGAATTAATCACTACCCCCGGTTTCACAGCCAACAATGGAATTAAATCATTGCAGAGATGCGGATAATTTAACAGAAATATGCGAAAGTATAGAATAATATCAGCATTACACCTGTTTTGTGCAGCATTTAATCAGGCTGGTTGTTGATCTTTCAATAATATATCGAGATTTTCAGCTAATGCGGCGGTCACAACTCTCCGTACGTTTGACGTGCAACTCCCTACGACGAATTTCGTAGAAAAATTCTACGTCGCACATACCTGCAGGAACGTCACATGTACGACGTGCAAGAAATTGTTTACAATACCCTTACTACAGAAACGCAGGAATCGCAGGAATTGACACACGACGGCTACATGCAACGTGTATGCAACGCAGGATGCACGTGCTACGTAGCCTACGGTGAGTTGTGACCGCCGCATTACGGACAGTAATTTTTCTTTTTTTTAATAAATGTTTCGTTTTCTGCGTCAGTGCAATATATTTCATTTACAACTCAGTATTCTAAACATGACTTGTTTGGTTATTCATGTCGGAATGTAACCAAAACTATCAATAGGATTTTTTTTTTTTTCTTCTTCTTTTCGTAAGATATTCCGTCACCCCAAGTGATTCTCTAAAATTTGGTTCAACACGTCATACGTGCAACTCTCTCCGACGGATTTCGTTGACAAATTCTCCGTCGCCCGTGCATTACCTTTCCCAAAGAAAATGGACCACGACGAGGCATGCAACGTGCATGCAACACAAGCTATATTGCACGCACGTGCCCCGTAGCCTACGACCAAGCTACGACGTGTTGCGACCAACGCATTACTCGGCATCGTCATCCTCGGCAAGATCGTATTGCGCTCGTAGTGTGCTCGTAATCAGTATTTCACGTGCTCGAATTTATATTTAAATACTGAAACCTTCTTTTAGGGTGTAAAGTTATAGATACCCTTGTCATAATTATTATATACCTGCAAGCTATACCATTCATTTTTCTCTTTACAATAAAAACACATCCAACCATATCGTCAACGTTATACCACCGTCGCAAAGGGACTTCGAAATGTAAATTGCTCATTCCACGTCTAGTCCAAACTTTACCTTAAACTTAAAATGACCTTTTTTGCATTAAGTTCCAATCGTTGTTTATGTAAATTATTGTAGGCAGATACCCATCATAAATTGATAAACTGGAATCACTTTAGATTGGTCAAAATAGTTCATGAAACTACCTTTTACAATGGCCTTACATTTAGACGATAACGTCACCACTAAATGATACTTGCTTTCAGCGATATTTATAAAAGTCTAAGCCCATGAATAGACATGCTTGTAATGAATGACAGAAGCATGACACTTGCAGTTTTCATTTACCAAATCATGTTTATCCACAAATAATACGCTTTAGGCAATGGTGTCATTCTTAAATTGAATTGCAACTAATATATCATATAAGTTCCTGTCATTTCTAAGCACTTTACACAATGGACACAGAAATATGAATGTATATCCAACAGTAATCATCATCATATTAAGTGGACTGTGTATTGATTATGAGTGTAATGACTAGGAAACTTCACAGGGTAGCCGTAATAAAATGCATGAAAGGAAACGAGGTTGAAAATACGACACCATTTCTCAAACCCCTTTTCTTTCTTTCTTTTCCTTTCTTTCTCTTCTTCCTTTTATTTTGAAGCGAAGTTCTAGGGTCAATCGTACAATAGCAGTCGTTAAAAATTGTCACCGCAGAAAATTATTCATAAGAAATTCACCCCATGAAAAAGAACTTCTTGAATTCACAAAAAACCTCGATCTCTCTGATCACGTTCGCTCATTTTTCATCCAGCCAACCGCGCAATAGTCGGCAATTCAAAGCTCATTCAAGTGTAAACGTGAGAGAACAAAACGCATTATTCCATATCTGGTGTATTTTTGATAAACCTTGATCATTAACAACTTGGAATCAAATGGTGTTGGTTGTTGACAACAAAATCTTTTCTTCTCATGATCCGGAGAAAATTTGGAGCTTTTTCAGTCGTTTTACATTAATTGGAATATCACACGTTGCCACTCGCGTGCAGATTTACCCTGGCCCGGAATCATTATAAGGTAACGATTAGATTACTATCACGATTATTTCTTTCAGTTAGCAACTCTTTTTATTATCCAGTCGTCCGATATACTGTTTTTGATTACCGGGTATACTATTCAAAATCGAATAAAAACTACGGTAAGGAATCGGATTACATTTGTCTGATGGCGGGGCGATATTGGAATTAGGGAAAACTTTATGGTCGGTTTCTCGGAGTATTTCCATGTTTGAGAAAGGTAACAGTAATGATAATTTTATCTGATTCCTGTGCCCCAGTTCAAGAGCTAGAGGCTTTCCGCTCACGTTGACAAAGTGGTTAACCAAATCATAATTTTTCAATCTAACTGTATATATAGTACTAGTAGGGTATGTGATTATAATTCAGTATACATATAGTCGATAAAACATACCCAACCGGCAATATACACTGCTGGTACACAGGATATAGATTAGTATATAAGTAAAATAGAATTGTAAAAGTTACGAATCATTCTCGTCTGGTACATAGAGAAAGTGTAAGCGCATCATTTAAATTTGCTGATAAAATTGAGCAACAACAAAAAAAAAAAAAAAAAAAAAAGGATTCCATCGGATTCCATAAGCATGATAAGACTCTTCCCGATGAAATCCCATTTTCTTTGCTCATTTTTTTTTTTTTTTTTTTTCTTCATATTACATGATTGTTATATTTCTGGTCAGTTTCCCTCTGCATTCCAATTACACCCTTTTTGGGTATATTCAAGAACCAGTAAGTAAATTCCATTTTTTTTCTTTTTTTTGTCTCCACTATTCAATTCAAACTGGCTCTCCAGGCTTTTGTAATTCGGAATTTGTGATATAAAACATTGTGACACAACATGGCACATCGTCAAATACAGAAATACAAAACAAACTCCTCCAAAATTGGAAATACCATATTCTACTTCCATTGCATACGAAACCATTTTTTTTTACAAGACAGAATAAATGGACTTTGGGGGACTAACATTTTTGGAGGGTGAGTGAGTGACCGTGCATGGTGCGAAATATTTCAGAAATTGATTGGGCATAATGGGCAATTTGTAGGTCCCCAATCTTATCAGGGTGTATCTACTCACACCACAAATAGGTTCCGACAAGCACTGAGTTCAGGATAAGAGATGTGGACGAAGTCATAGTGTCGCCATCTCCTGCTACATGACGGGACAGGTGTGGGGGAAGGGTGAAGGATAGGGGGGGGGGCATTCATGGAGAGAGGGAGAGAAGAAAAGGGGTGGGAGATAGAATAGGGAGAAGAAGAAGGAGAGGATGGGATGAGAGCAAAAGGAAGATAAATTAGGTTCAACGTGGTACTCTTTCTTTTACCTTCATTGTTTAGAGTAAATAAAAATGCAGAATTTGAAATATTGTAAAATTCGATTCACTTCATATTTTATCAAAATTTCAATTAAGTGGGTGGAGAGAAGGGGATGTGTTGGAAAGTAGAGGAAGAAGAGAGAATGATGGGGTTTTAGTGATGCCAAAGGTAGAGAAAAGAAGAGAAGTTGGCGAGATGGACAGGTAAAATAGAGGAAGGATAGATAGGGGAAAGATCTCATATCTAATTGGACATTGTTGAAACGGGGTAAATAGTTTGCAGTTGCAGAAATGAAGAAGGGTGGGGATGGAAGAGAGGGAAAAGGGGGTAGAGGTGACTGTTTCAAACAAAGATAAATCTAAAAAAGAGAGTATAAGTGGAGATAGAGATCAGAAACTGCGAAAGAACGAAAGAAAGTGTAGAAGAGTCAGTTGATATTCTAGTCTTCGTGAAGGGGAATTCAGGTACGCGAGAAGTGGAGGGTTGAAAATGATTAAATTAGAGGCCGATAATTTGAAAGGAAATTCTTCCGAAGATTCTTGCGTACGCATGATCCTCTTACCAGGAGGGGTCAGTTGATCTCCGCCAAGTTCATTCATTGGTGCGATCCTCAATCATGACATTGGTCTCATACCAGTCCGCAATGTACTTTCCCCCATCTGACCTCACTGCGCATGTGATCTGCGCACTGTCTGCACTCAGCCGCGGCCACAAACTTTTTGTCCGATGTTGATCGCTTTCTCCCGCTCGCTCATATCGCGTTCATTTTTCTTGATTGACAAGCTCTTATACCTCGCACTTTCTACGCGTGTTCAAACTCAGTAGCAACATTAGCTGATCAGTTTACCTTGCCGCTGCACAGAACCTTGCAACTAGTTTAACTTGTTCAACTTGGGCAAAATTGGATAATATTCCCGACGGAAATTTTACTTTACTGGATTTTATGGATACTTTTGAAGAGGAATTTTGAGAGACACACAACGGATGAAATTAGTGTTCTGGTTTGTTTGATTTGTACCTGTCACATTTCTTATAGAAACCTTTGATGTTGGACATAATCTGTACGATTCGTTGGAGCTGTACAGGAAGCAACTAAAATCGATTTTGTGTTGGGAAAATATTCAGCATCGCCAAACACCGTTCATTATCATCATCACCGTTTCTTTACATCTACTTCGTTTTGAAGTAGATTCTTTTATTTAATAATTCAATTTAAAAGCAGTTTTTAGTACTCACCCCGAATAGCACGCTTTGAATTACATCTGTTGAATAATTGTGCGTGAACTTTAAACAAGAGGATACTTTTAAAAGTTTTGGAAAGTGCAACAACTCGACTCCTATCAAATCAGACTTTACCTGTCATCCCGCAAAGCGTCGCATCATTTTTGCTTCATCCCGGTGCGTTACCCCCACCTGCTAGTAATACAGGTGCGACACCCCCACCTGCGAATGATACATGTTGTGTTT
Organism: Paracentrotus lividus; assembly: GCA_940671915.1. Classification (NCBI taxonomy): domain Eukaryota; kingdom Metazoa; phylum Echinodermata; class Echinoidea; order Camarodonta; family Echinidae; genus Paracentrotus; species Paracentrotus lividus. The sequence continues at coordinate 15,844,620 of CALNVZ010000649.1, read as the reverse complement.
ACAGTTCATCCACCCCATATCTTGGGGTTAAGTGTGCTCCATAGGAAGGGTTAAACGGAAACTTACAGGTGCTCATGTAACATCGTTGGTGGCTGTCGTCCCGGATGTAATATTTTATTCCCCGGATGCATATCAACTAATTTCACCCCGCCTACCGTGCCTACCTGTTTTCCAGCAAGCGATAAGGATATATTTTTACTGGGTTGGAATTAACCCTTACCTTCTCAATCACTATAACTTTTGCACAGCATTATCATATAACAAGAGGATCTGGCATGAACTGAGTTCTTTAACGAATATAATTATTATTTGGACGCTTGTCAACTTTGTAATTGTCTGTTGACCTCATTAGAAGTAGAATTGTGACGCCCCTGGTTTGAACTATTAATGCACATGGATACCTGTTCCGGATTGATATGATTAGTTTTTAACTTTTAATAGTTGAAAAATAGCGAATGCTATCATTTTGAGCTCGAATAGCAAATGTACGGATTTAGAAATAGTATTATTGAAATGAATGGTCGGATAGTGCCGGATGGTATATGTTTTCGTCTATAAAGTTTGAAACCTCTGTGAATATCGTGATCTACATGTGTGATAAAGACAGGTCAGAATAAATTGGATGTATATATAATTTGCCGAATAGCCAGCTGAACTGAATTACTTAACCCGTAAGTATAACATTTAACATATCCAATTATAATTTATGTAGAAAATAACACGAAACTATGAACTCTTAACTCCAAAATGACACCGCCATGCTTCCAGGCCGAGATCTTGTACGAATCTTTCCTGTACCATACTAACATGCCATTTTAGAATCAGAATTGAAGATGTAAGATATCTAGATTTTTAGAAAGCAACAATCAAACGAAATCTTTACAAGGATTACAAGAAATAAATTACAAGTGATGGTGTGAGGACAGACGTAATATCTAATAACTCTCGAAAAAACACTCGGCATTATAATCACCCACCATCTCATCCTATTTTTCAGATAACAGTGATAGATGATGGCAATTGAGAGATATCGGCAAATGCCAATACACCCCGACATGCCGATAATTGATAGGGCCTAAGATCCTTCTGGGATAAGCATGATATGCGAAGATTCACCTGTGCTGAGAGACAGAGGGCACTGTTGAACCATTTGAATTTATTTAATTTGATGTAATCAAATCGGGGCCCTGATGATGCATGGAGCTTATGTTAATGGTATCTTTGCCATAAATGGTAACTTCCATATAGAATAATGAATTTCCATCAGTGTTAATAATGCTATAGTTACCATTGATGACAGAGTAAAATACAAATGGTAAGTCATGTATGTAGGGCCCTGATTTAGTTCATTCTTATTTTGACATGTTTGACGAGGCCATGGAGATAGATAATGGTCTGGGGGAGGGGGTATGTCTAACAAAAAAGAAACAAACAAACAAGCATGTTAGTACATACCACATACCACAATAGCATAACTTTGATAATACATTCATATCGTTTTAGTATACTTTCCGAGCACAAGACGAACTGGGATTACAAATTATTTGTATAAATTTGTAATTCATGCACAATCATGATAATTCAATTCCATTAGTGATCGAGGTTGGGGATGTGAAATTATTCTTATTTCTAGTCTATTAAAGCAGTGGCGGATCCAGGCGGGGCGCAGGGGACGCGCGCCCCCTCTATAAATTAAAAGCCACTCATTGACTGCTAAAATCGGAAAATTTCGACGGCTCACCCCATCAGGCCTGGCGACCCCTCTATTTCAAAATCCTGGATCCGCCACTGATTAAAGCAATTGTCATGATTAGGCTATAGACTATGCGAGACAAATATTTTAAAAAAGTGTTATTCATGTAACGTTACAGTTTCCAGCTGTCTTCCGAAATATTTAGAATTGTATATTTTTAGCCGTCTCAAAAAACACACGCACTTTTACTCAGTCTGCTTCTAATGTTCCGGTTTATACTTTTCCTGTGACAAAATTAAAGATATCTGTGTTTTGCCTATGTGACTCGTTAAAATAATTACCCACTCTGATGGTTACATAACGTTATGATGTGCGCAGATATGAGTTCCAATATAGTTTGCTTGTTGATTGATAGGAGACATAGTTGGTGTGCAAATCATGGTTATTTGGGGTCCGGGTGATAATGTTTGTTTGTTTTCTTTGTATAAATTATAAATGTATTTTTGTATTCTAGTTGTATTCTATTAGAGTGAGTTTAGCTCATCAGTGGCCAAAGCAATGTGTGTTGTCAATCATTTTGGTTTTCTCTTGCCTCAGTGTCAGAAATAGTCAAACATTTTAAAATCAAGGATAAAGATGTTTAAGTGATTGTTCATTATTTTCTACTGACATTTAAGAAACAGTTAAGTGACCAGGGACATATGGGTTTAATTACCATCGAAGGGACTGGAAATTGGGATTAATTCCTAACCAAGGGATCAGCATCTAGGTATCAGCAGAGATGTGTGGGATTGACCATGGACTTTCACTGTCACCCCCCCCCCTACCTAACCTAACACCGCCACCCCGATCTCAGCTATAATGGAAAACCATCTTATCATGAAATCTTATTCACGTAATATCTGAGCAGAGTATTTTGGGCCAGGCCATCATAAATCGAAATCCTCTCTGGGCTCCCATGAAACAGCGTGTACTACTCCGGTAGTAAATACAATAATCTGGTTTGCCCTTTTTTTTTCGAACAAAAAAACACGAGGAAAATTTTAGAGAGTTGTGCATTTTAAATGATCGATGTAGTACATTAAAAAGCAATAGCCAATCAAGACCATTGTTTCGTAGGCATTTTGTTCACAAGAAAGACCAGTGACCAATAAGAATAGTTCTTTCAAATTTGCAGTTGATCGCAAACATTTATGCTATACAGTCACACAGACACTTACGTTGAGTTACGTCCGGTTGCGTCCAAAAATTATTTTCTTTTCTGCGGATCCCCAAGGATGCCTACCCGTCATAGTCAGCAGTGGAAATACTGATAATATCGTTTATCCAGTAAAGCAAAGTAATACATAAGAAATGACAGAATAGAAGATGAAATAAGATTAAAACAACACAAACGCATCTATACGTAAGTGTCTGTGTGACTGCAGCATAAGTTACGGGTCCCTGGATACACTAAAGAGGTTTTTTTTTTTTTTTTTTTTTTTTTTTTTTTTTTTTTTTTTTTTTTGTTGTTGTTGTTGTTGTTGTTGTTGGTTTTTTTTTTTTCTTAAGGTAAAATGGTTGCATAAAAAATATCAAAAGACCCTTGGGATCTGAACACCCTCCTTAGATGTACCACCAAAACACGATAAACTGACGCGGGATACAGAAAACGATATTTGACCTGTTTGGTATCACAATACCATCTTAAAATCTTAACATGTTCAACATACACCAATTTGTCCGAATATTGAACCCGAGTATTGATTTTTCTTTATTATTTATCGAACAATATTACTGAAAGAATTTTACCTTTTGTCCTGTCCCAACATTGACCCCCACAGAGACCTACGGATGTTTGAGGTTTCTTTGACGTCACCTTATTATTGTTGAGAAAATGTATTAAACCCTAGAACTGCACATACAACATAATTATAACCACAGTCTATTGTGAGTATTTCCTGAATGAAGTCGAATTTTTGTCATTTTTTTTTTTCTAGCGGGATTTTTGTACTCTCAAAAGACGAACCAATATTTGGCCTTATCATTCACGATTATTGAAGCAGTCACTTTCAAACACGGGTTTATTCTATTTTTAAACTATATGATAAAAACAAATCAGGATATTTTGATTCTTTGTTCTAGATATTTTTTTTTTAAATAATGAATAGTGTTCATATTTTTTTTCCAAACATGCCCAATTTACAAAAATACATTTTTATTTGTTTACCTATTTTCCAGACGCTTCAAAGCTTCCTAAATATTTTTTAGATTGCTTATCTGAGCTATTTGACACGTTTATTGTGATGTAAAATAACGGATGACCTATACACAAAGGAATATGGTGGAAGTCCGAAATTTAGATTAATTTGATTCGGGAATATCTTCAACTGCCTGTTTATCAAGGAACGAGAAGTCATCACAAAGTAATGGCAACCTGTTCAATAATGATGGTGCATTTAGCAAAACAAAAAACAAAAAACTTCCACGCCACCAACTTGCTCATTCGTATAATGCATAAGTAAACGCACTTTCGTAATATTTTTTTTTCTTTGTTTAAGGGTTTCCTCCCAAAAAGTTTGTATCCTCCCAAAAGTTTATTTGCCAAAATTTATCTATGAGAAAGTTAAAATGCATTTTTCTCAAAGTTCAGGGGGGTTTTTTCAATTAATATTGCTAGCCTGAACAAAATGTTTGATATTCTTTAAAAAAGTTTATTTCAATGGTACCAAGAACTTTATATGAGTAATGTCTGAATTATTTTTGATTACCGAAATCATTATTTGGGTTTAGAAAAAGTAACATTGAGTGGGGAAGACTAGTATTCAATTCATAAAAAGGGGGCATTTTTAGAGGTTGATTAATCTAAGATCAATTATGACGATTGACCGAATTCATCCATTCCTAATAAAACCTTTGCCTTTAACCTTACGGGCACAGATAAGAGTACCGACAAACGCCAAAGACGGAGATCAGTATCATTATTTTTATGAATTAGTCCCTTTATTCCCATAACCGGTAATAAACTTGCAAATTCTGTTTTATTCTCTAAAACTTATTTATCGATCGAAACAATCTGTCTTTATTCATCGATGATATCAGAATCGCAACAATATGTTCGTTGTATTTGAAATGTTGACCCGAAGGACCTAATTATCTTATGCCTTATTGATCGCTTTATATCATATCCATTATTCGGGAGGTTGATTTTGAAATTTAAACTGTTAATGTTATGTCCCAATTATCCGATTTCCCTGGGCAAGTCCAAGCTATTTTTCGCGGTAGCAAACGGGACATTCAGAGCCAAAAATAGGGCTTGTTTGAAAAATTTGAAATGAAAATCCTTTGGTATATTCTTGAATGTACTAAGAATGTTCAACAAAAACATAAAGAATAGTTGTAATAACTCAATTCATAATTAATTTATGATCATTTATTCGTCGGTAACAAACGGGACCGCAAAAAAATGGTGTTTTCAAATTTTGACTTTGTATTGTAACTCTGAATTAAAAAAGTAGATCTAAATTTGCAGAGTCATATCCTCTTAAACATGTAATAAACATTGTAAGGACATATTTTAACGTTAATACAACTTCGAGTTTTCTGGGAAAGGTCAAGTTTTAAAAACTATGTCAGGTAACAAACGGGACAGTAACACACGGAACAATTATTCCCTGTAATATTTTTATTAAACAATTGGTGTAGCCAAGGCGCAGCAACATCTTTTGTTGAAAAATCTCTCTGATAAAACAAAAGAAACATAATACAAAACACAAATGTAAGAAAAACTTATTCTGTTTCATTTCTAAAAGTGGGAGGGTGGGTAATAAAAATGCATGATTTTACATCAGCGCAGTAATTTTTGTGAGACTATTTCTGAGACCTCAATATAAGTCTAAAAATATGGAAAGCTATGTGCTAGGTTCGTGATATTTTCACCAGAGTTAGCCAAGAAAATATAAAAACAGATCTTCAGGGCATAATTATCACATTTTTTCTTCTAAAAAGGGGCGTTCTCTTAAACCACAGTATATGAACGAAACGAACACCTACAACCAGACAGGCATTATGTTGTTCCAAATTGACACAAAGAAAATAGAACACAACGCCCAGACATGAAGCAAAGATAAAACCAACTAGATAACAAACAAAACAAAGGGACAAACTCACACGTGGCTCTATGTTGACAGAGGAAAATCAACACTTCGAATCAAAACTTTTTAAAGTGAATATTCGTTTCAAATTGCAACCCTCAATGGAGTCTAGGAAATGCACTTTTCTTTCTGTTGAAAAAAAACGAATTGTCAGTTTTCGGCGACATACTTGCACGTGGGTCGTGCGGATTTGAAATAAATTGGCATGGATAGGACATAACCATATGATTGTATCGTGTTATAATGGTGTGAACTCGTAATGTTAAAAAATTCTTTATGCTTTTCATTTTCAAGAAGATATAAAACAAACTGGACTTTTAATTCGAAAACTTCATGATATGTAATCATGATAATGATTGACATATTCAATTATATTACACATGTCGCATATTTTCTTTACCTTCCATTATTCATAAATATTTACATTTTCTATTCACAAAAAAGGTTCGTCACAGCTAAGAATTTTATAAAATCATATTTGTTAAAAAAATGCTTGCTTTTGCCTACGCTTTCCATTCACTATTATTGTTGCTATCGAAGTGGTTCCAAATACTGGCACACCCATTTGATTTGTCTCTTCCATAACTTTATCTTGTTGACTGGTGAGCCGTTCGCTATCCCATTCATCATAATTGTATATACAATATTTATATAAAAAGATAAATAAAAAAAATATTTGAAATTTGATATTTAATTGTCGGTTTTCATCATTGCTGTTTTGCTAGTTTCGCGCTGTGGAATGTGTCATTTGTTTGCAGTCAGACGTCGAGGATGTATTTAAAAAAGAACAGTGTATAAGAAAATAGGGGCGTGGTTATGTTAGACAATCACCATGGTGACCGGAATTTGATTTGATGGAAATTAAAAGAAATACATCTTTTCTTGGAGTAACAATATCATTTTAGGGGCTTTTATATTGCAATCTCCAGATCTGTAGAATATTGTGTTGGTATTCTGTTGCTAATGTTTCATATTTGTGACGTCGAAATATCATCCGTACTATTTATTCTCTTTCCAAAGGGATCCACCACCACAACCACCATGTCATCTCAAGAGTCTGAGAGTTAACATCTTCCATCTATACGAATCAGAATAAGGACATCTTGTTACCATGGCAACTAGCTCCACATCCTCTCCTCTTGGTTTCTCCATCATCCTCCTGCTGTGTCTATGCTACGGAATGTCTGCTTCTGCATCCAGGACCAAAGATATGTTACAGGTGATTTGATTTTATCCTTTATGATAATTGATAATGTCTTCTTTTTTTGTTGATATACACTGCAAAAACAGTGGTTTTAAAGTGGTGTTCGATGATCAGCACTGGTGTAAAAATAGGACAACTCTCATGGTGGTGTTATCCTGTATAGACACCTGTGGTGTTGATTTAACACCACTGCATAATCAGTAGCGGACGCAGACCGGAGTCACACAATGAACTTACCGGGCCCATGCGTAAACATAATAGAGCCGCTTTTGTCCCCAGACAATTGGGCCCCCGAAATGCATTTAATTCGATTTTCTTGGATCCGCGCCTGATAATTAATGAGAAGAGAACGTTATTATTTTCCTTCCTTTCATAAACATTTTTTTTTTTTTGTTGTTGCAATCCTCTCATATATTTATTTCATCACAGATTAGTGTGTGCGCCTGATCAATAGGCCTACCGTATAGATATGTTTACAATTATTTTGTTATCATAACTTTACTCTTATCTGGATTTATGATCAGTGAATCATTTTAATAAAAAGTCGAGCACCGACGACCAACTCTCAAAACGAGGTTATTGGTGCAGATAATTTATTTTTCTATCCTACTTTTCATTGCAATGTCATGGTATTAGGTCAAAAAATGATTTGTGTAAAGGTGAATCAATACTTCAAATAATTCCAAGGTAATATGATTTTGTAAAGAGTGCTATTCGTCATTTAGGTTAAATAAACATCTCTGGTGTAAAGCCTGTTTTGTGTTATTGCGTTCATAGAAAAGAGGGCTTATGATAAGATGAATTCATAATTCAAACAATTCCATACTGATATGATTTACACAGAGTGTTATTCATCATTTTAGGCTAAATGGATATCTCTGGTATGAAATTCGATTCGTGTTATTGAATTTCGTTTTATCAGTGCTTATTAAAATAAAATGACTTATAGTCGGATTTATTTATAATCAGACAATTTTATGGTATATAATGTGCATTGCAGATAAAGTTATTTCAATCAATATCTGAGATAATTTCAGATTAATTATTTATCTTATTCTTCCATCTAATATAGGTTTTGAAGAATACAACAAAAGGGTCAAGTGAGGTGATAGACGACATTGGTAAGTGATTTTTTTTTTAATCTAATGCTGTGGTCACAAGTGATCTTAGGCTACGTGGCGCATCCGCGGAACGTAGCTTTTGCTACGTGTAGCCATCTTGGGCCAATCTCAGTGATTCCTACGTTTCTTTAGGAAAGATATTGTGAGAACCTAATGTGTGTCGTACCTGCTCCGTGTGTGTCTGTAGAAAAGTACGTGCAACTTACAATTTTTTCTATGGAATCCGTCGTAGAGAGTTTCACGCTGCACGTACGATCTGTTGTGACTACGGCGTTAAGTGCCTTCGAGTTAGGTAACTTGTTGTATCAGAAAGTCATTATGCTTAACTTATCTACGTCACCTATGATACAACTTAAATAATGAAGTTCAGTCTTACATCAATTCATCATGACTGTGTTCAATAATGATTCAAATGTAGTATAGCGCCTATAACATAAAACAGGTTCAGAGAGAGAGAGAGAGAGAGAGAGCAAGATAATTGTGCACAAATGAATTGCATATTATCATGCGTCAGTTTCTTTGTTGATAGTTGACTTTCAGTATTATACTGCCGTTGAATTTCATGGTTTTAAAGGTTACTGTATCACAATGAAATAATTTCGTCACCTTATTCAATGCTGCTGTGATTATTATGTCAAGGATTATCCATATTAAAAAAAAAAACAGTATTGAATGGTTTATATCAGATGACAGTGACCTATTTTGCATTGTACAGAGAGAGAGAGAGAAGGAGAAAGAGAGAGAAGGAGAGAGAGAGAGATGGAGAGAGAGAGAGAGAGAGAGAAAGTGAGAGAGAGGGGGAGAGAGAGACAGAGAGAGAGTGACAGAGTGGCAGACAGACAGAGAGACAGTGAGAGACAAACATACAGACAAACAGTCAGGAACATACTCCTTAACGGGAGAATACGATCGTTCTCCGTATTGAGAGAAAACTGAACGCTCAGCGGGGTTGACCTTTCGGTCCGATGCGAAAAGTTCGCGCCAAGCGGTTGAAAATATTCTTACTTCAGACACTGCGAATTAATTCAATGGGCAAAGCGCGAACGACTGTGTAATAGCCATGTATCTCTCTCTCTTTCTCTCTCTCTCTCTCTCTCTCTCTTCTCCGCATCCGCCCTCTGTTTCCCGGGTTACTTTCTTCGCATCTCTCTCTCTCTCTCTCTCTCTCTCTCTCTCTCTCCGTATCTCTTCTCTCGCTGTCTTCCATTCTTTCCATACATGAAGGGGAGTCCATGAATATTATGATTCATCCAGTAAACTTCACAATATTAGTCCGTTCTGAATCATTTACTGGACTTGGTAGAAAAATTGTAAATTTGGAACTTACAAGAGGAAATATTTACGACAATCATGACTAATCTTGACAAGGGTAAGAGCTGATCATGTTTACGTTGTTCCATTAATTGTTCGGACTGTTCTGTATTAATGTACTTCCTACCAGTAAACTAAGATTGATGGCATTAACGACTCGTTGTACCTAGCCGTATAACATACAGCGTTACACGGTAGCTACTACAGCATTGGGTTGTTATATAACCCCTTGCTTACAGTGTATACATGTAGCAGCCAGTACCAGCACCAGCCATCGTGCGTAGCCGCGTGTGTATTTGCCACGCGCGCCATCCGCAATGGTTAGTTGTCGACGGGTGATCTATTCGTTACCGCGAATATAACACAGTGACCTGAACTGAAACTGCGAACTTGCAGGACAAAAATGGATTTTTTTTCAGAAATCATGAAAAAAAACCCTCGAGGCTTTGTATAATATTTATTTAGTGCAGACTTGCGAGTTAAGATTTATCGTATTCATCTCGAGATTGAAGCGAAATTTAATATTCACAAGCCCTATAGGGTTTTTTGTGGTGAATTTTTTAAAGAGCAACAGTCAAACAAGGTGCCAATGACTTTGTAACACGTTCCGGTTGACGCGAGGGTGCTCATAGAAATAATTCATAAAGAGCTTGCATTCTTCTTCATTCGGTGAAGAACATTTCCGTTCGCCCGCTAGGGCGTAATGGTCTGACTGACAACAGAATATTTACATTTATGGTATGAGTTAGGAGAGAAGAATGGGAGAGAGAGAGAGGGAGAGAGAGAGAGATGGGGAGAGAGAGAGCGAGAGAGTGATGGAAAGACAGACATGACAGAGAGACAGTGACAGACAAAGATACAGACAGACAGACCGATTTACATTTTGGGATGAGTAGGAGAGAAGACTGGGAGAGAGATAAAGGAAGAGGGAGTGAGGGAAGGAATCAGCATTGATTCTTGCAACCCTGATATTGCTATCTGATGTAAAAAGGTCCATCTTGATCTAAAAAAATACTCATGAAAACAAACAAAGAATAAATGTTTCCAAACTATGACTTTTAGAGACATAGGAGCGACTGTCAAATTCTAGAAGGATGAGTAAATATTTGATTTTACACCCAAACTTGGAAAATACTCTTCCTCTGTCGTTACAAAGGCAGGCTCGACGTCGATTGTTTGTTGTATTTCAGACATATTTCTTAATATAAGTTGTAATGTTTAACACAAATTGTGGTATTTAAAGGAGAGGTGGTATGTACAACGGGTTTGAAGGGTGTAATATTTTCCGGTCCTTGACCGATTATTTGGTCGAGAGAGTTGTATGTATGACAAATTATTTGTAAAGGTTGACAAAATTGGGTTGGTTTGTCATGATAGTAAGGCAATTATTATGATTATAAAAGCGAATTAATTGTTGAGGAGTTGCGATATTTGTACCGAAAAAAGGGACTTCGGGGGAATTAAAGGAGATGATATTAGAATCGAATCTAGGTGAAGTTTATATATATATATATATATATATATATATATATATATATATATATATATATATATATATATATATATATATATATATATATATATATATATATATATATATATATATATATATATATATATATATATATATATATATATATATATATATATATATATATATATTTAATATATATATATATATATTTAATATTTAATATGACGGTAGATAAAATCAACTTGTGAAGATATCTGAACTATTATATCATAAAGGAGGATACAAAATGTAAATAATAAATACAAATAATCTTGTGAATAACACTTTACGGTGTAAGAAAATACAGTTACCAAATCATAAGTGCAGTTCTCTGTCTATATATGATCTGTATCAATTTTTTTTCAAGGGGTATTTCCAATAAATAGGGAAAGTCCAACCTGCAGTTAAGTTGGTTTTGATAAAAGTAGAATAACGAGGGGAAAAAACATATCAGTGCAAGTTTCAAGAAAATCTGCTGAGGATTGATTAAGTTATTAATTCTTAAATTTCAAGTTTATGACGTCGCTTTGGATCTGCAAAACGCATTTTTTCCTCTTCAAAATAAAAAGTAAATATAAAAAAAGGAACTTCAACAAGCCATAGCGTTATGAATGTAATTTTGGGGACAAAGTGGTTTTACAATATATAATTATGTGCACGTGATCACTTTAAGTAATACATATTACAGTCGTAAATCAAACTCAATGTTCTTCCATATGGTGACCCGAATTTCACCTATCTGAAAGTCTGTGAAACCGCATTACATTTAGTGACAGAAATACATTCGATTATTATGTACAATGTCAAAAGACATTTTATGTTTGTTCCCGAAATCGTTTTAAATTATTGTCTCGATGTTCACAACATTTTGTTACTAATGGAAGCAAAGATAAGGGTAGCATGTATTTCATGTAAATGGGGTTGTAAAATATTATTGTAAATCTAAAAAAAAAAAAAAAGTGAAGAATGAGCTTAACTGCGATGCATAATTACTTCATTAGATTTACCTTAACAAACTGAACTTCGAATAGCAATAGCTTTTTTGTTGTTATGTAAAATCGAAATTATTAAAAAATCTCTAAGTTAAAATTCTTCGACCTTATGACTTTTATTGACTTTGATGCAAGTCTAAATTTCGAACAATGCCGTCAGAAGTCGTTTTTAATCGAATTGAATGCTATCTTTCTAGTTCTTTGTGGCTCCATGCAGCATCCAATTTTCATTCATAATGGAGCATGCCATTTCCTGTCAATGCGAATTTGTCACACTTTTCATATAACTTGGATATTGTTATTCAAGGGATAGAAATTACAAGCAATTATTTCTCTATAAAATGAGTGACGCCTTTTGAAGCAAAGCAAAAAGCGAGATGGATAAATCATCTAGAATTATGACAATTTGATCCCTCGGAATTAAAGTTTTGTTTTGATGGGGTTTTGCATCAGGAGAAATCTGTGAATAAAGCTTTACTAAGCGTGGATTTGGGAAATAAATAAAAAGATCTTGATTTATGGAAGCAGACCTTTTAATTTCATACTTGAAGAGGATTCGCTATCTGGCAGATAATCACCGGATAGAAATTCATTTTCTTTGATCTTATTGTTGATGGAGGTTTTTTGCCGAAGAGCGTGGCGCGAAATATATTTGGAAGTTTTCGGGTTAGATGCGGTCAATTTTTGCATGATTTGGAAATTATAGAGGCATGGATCCCCCGTTCTCTCTCTCTCTCTCCCTCCCTTCCTCTCTCTCATATTGTGCCTCTTCTTTATTAGCCTTTTCTCGCTTCGTTTTAGCTCTCTCTATAGCTTTTTTCCATCTCAATGAAAGAAATGGGAATTTTACTACATTCATTTATTTGTTTGTTTTTGTTTCTATAAAATAAGATGCGACCTATTCAATTTAGTACTATAAACTAAAATGTGATGACTGATACTAGTATTAGATATATTCGTGAGAAATGGTATGGGCTATATTAGTTCATCATAGGGATTTTTCAATCTGCCTTTTCGTAGAAGTTACACAGATGACCGACTTTTTCTAGGCGCTCTCTTTATTACCCATTGCCAACATCAATTCTGTCCTCTCAACGAACTTCAAATACCAAGCATTTTCATTTCAAGCCTTAGTCCCACGTACTTCTTTTCAAGGTTTCTTAATCGTATCACTTTAATTCCCGCGATGTCCCCTCCATCACCACCACTCTCCAGATTATCACCCGGTACAAGCCCGGTAGGGGAGACAGAGAAGATGGAGGTACTTGGGAATAAGAAAAGAGAAAGATTGATAGATCACTTCTGAGGACAACTAAGGTTTAAAGGATCATTCTGGTCCACACCAGATGAAAGGTGTGTTTAAACCGACCTTGAAAATTCAAGAAACAAAATTTCAACAACCGGGTCATAATGGAAACTTTGGAGGTTTTACCCGACCTGGTTTATAGTGATAAGGGTAACAAAAAAAAAATAATTTAGGATGTACTTTTTTTACAGCGGGAAATTGGTAAATCAAACACCTCCACTTCTTAATCCCCCCCCCCACCCCTCAAAATATAAATTTAAAAACAACAACAACAACACGAACACAAAATTGTTCTTTTCATTCTTTTATATTAAAAAGGGAAAAATATGAAAAATCATATTTGGATTATTTTATCGTTAATAAATAACCATTTGATTTTTTAATTTTCATTACGGAATTGCTCCTATGTTGAAGTATTAGGCGCTTGGTATTTGGAACGGAGAGGGGTATAAGCTGAAGTGGCTACCCTGGGTAAATAAGTTAATATTATATTATTATTTATATTTAACTTGTGTACCGAAGATAAAACCATGCAGCCTTAGTTTTGCAATCCATTATTTTTCATTTTCCGACTAAGTTTATTAAGATAATGCTACTAACATGTATGTAATTATGAAAAGACACTTTGAAGATGATGTGTAGTGCATGTATGTAGCAACATCCTTTTGAATTGATTTATACAATAACCAAGGAATGCATTGATAGAATCGGAGGTAAATGAATGTTCATTTACCCCCAGAAATATAAAAAGAAACTCACGCCTTCCCGTCTAGACGAATTATGAAGATTAAAGTCAATGTATAATGGATCGTGTAAATAAGAACCATACATACACAGATTTGGATTGATATTTAGGTTAAACACATCTGGATATCTTGACATTTAATTATCATTAATTTAAATAGTCCGCATTTGCATTTTAGTTTATGTAATTTCTGTGGCACGGTTTCAATTTTTCCAGCTCATGTAAAGGCCGGTACTTTGAAATATAAACCAAAAATGCAATATCACTGAGCAGTTAAGATATTATTACAATCAGTGAATTCATGAACACCAGAATAGATGGGAAAGAAAGTCATATTTGTTGATAAAGCAAATCATTTTAATACGAAATATCTGCCTGACTAAATTCCGGAATGAAGGGATGATGAATAATTATTAACTACAATCGTCACCCGTTATTTGACCTTTCAGTAAATTGCTGTCAATTTTACAAATCCTATACCAAAAAAACTGATCTAAATGTTTTGAAAAATGCCTATTGATATACTTTTATATTAGCGTGGTATCTCACTTCGCGGAAACTACTTTGAAAAACACTTGAGACGGATTGAAACAACTTTGAGGCGGATTTGGAGACGTCGCAGAGATGTCTCTGAGACGTTTCATAAGTCGCGGAAACTACTTTGAGACGGTTCTTTGAAACTGCTTTGAGAACAGTTTTTGAAAATTGTCGCGGAGACGTCTCCTAAGTTTCGGAGACGTCTCTAATACTTTTTATCCGTCGCGGAAACGATTCCGTCGCGAAGACGTCTCCGCGAAGTGAGATAACACCCTTAACCAAGACTTGAGCCCCACATCAAATTGAAATATTATTGTTGTGCTTCTTTGCATATAGCAGCTGTGCGTACTGAATATGTCAATCATGCATTATGAAATAGATAAGATTAATAAATGAATATAAACAAACAAATCAAATTTATAAATAAATAATTTGACTAACTCATATATCTTTGTGTAGTTTTTTTCTCAATGCAGTGGTTGTTGATAGTGTTAACGGATTTTTTAATTTTTTATTTTTTGGTTTTATTAGGGGATATATTATTTTATTTTATGCATACTTTTTATATGAAGAGTATCAAATGGGATTGGACGTTTTGCTAAGAGCCAAATAAGTCTTAATTCAAAGTTGAATGCTCTCAATTATTTTATATTACAAGCGCACGTTACTGAGGAAAAAAATAATTTAATTTCCAAAATGTTGTAACGGCAAGGGGAACAGACCTTATTGGGTAGATCTAAAGCTATTGGCTGTCATCGCAATGTCCAATCTGTCTCTGTGTGATTATTAAATTTTGCTCAATGCGGCTATCAGTTTAAGCTACTCTCGACACTTCATCTGGCCATAGCGTGACCGTTGACCTTATTCAACGTGTCAAAATTTTCAAAGAGCAAGAACAAATACTGACATCACTCGCACTTTCAGTTTTAAATGGACTTAACGAGTTCCCTTCTCTGTAACATAAAGAGTTAAGATCTATTGCAAATTTGAAACAAACCTTCTGATTGGTTCACAGTGACTATTATGCAAGAAGTCTGTGCTACAAGGGTCCTGATTGGCTGCTGTGGATTTGCAAGTGAACGTAAAATGTTTATCTTACAGGGCCCTGATCGAGATTTGCTTTGCACAATAAATTCTATTACATTTGATTTTATCATGCAAGCAACATATTGGGCCGATGCCGCATATGCAAAGTATTAAGTGCAATCAGAAAAAGAAAATGGTAAATACAAAATACAAATGCACCCCCTAAAAAAAAAAAAAACAACAACAAACAAACAAACAAACAAGAAACTAACAAAACAAAACAAAACAAAACAAAACTTGTTGGATTCTTAAACCAAGAACGGGCTGCAATGGCAAGAGAGAAGAAACCGTTATGAAAAAGAGCTCGTCTAAGTATAGTTTGCCACTTGTATTATGGAAGATGTGTTGTAACCATATAAAAGATGACATGAAACTCCACCATTAGTCCTCCGTGTAACCTTTAGAAGGATGTAGGGGTTAAACGATGGGCGATGGGTCAGGCTTTCAAGGTCACCTGGTATCAATCCATCCTCTTTATTCTTCGTGATGCATTCTTGTGTCATCTTGGTGGTAGCCATCGTTTAAGGAGGATGGTCTAGAGAGGTAGGTCACGGTGACTGTCAGTACTCATCAGCATCTTCGAGATTGCGATTCATGCTAAACGGTTTTACAAGCCGTACCCGTTTACTCCGAGTTGGAGGGGTAATAGTTTAAGGTGCAACTAAAATGGAGGTGGATAATAGGGACTTGCTTCACCATTCTAATGTTTCTATCGGGAAATTGGGCAACCTTATTTTAGCTCATACATTTATTATCTTTTTTTAAGCCAGGAAATTGCAAACAAATTATACGTTTTTCTGTGTGTAGGGGCGGAGCTTGTTGATACGTCTAAAGCTATCCTGTGGGCAAATTGGCTCCGACCCCACCGGGGACCCCACTCCTCTTTTAGAAGATGCCCTATCTACACCCCTTTGGTTTTAGCTTCATCACTGGAAGTAGAAATAAGTGTTTACATGACCACAGATGTTCTTCTAAGTTTGATGCTATTTAGATGCATTAGTGTATCATCTGGACAAGACACGTTTTGAAATCAGATAGAATTGAATTAATTATGTCGTTCCCATAGGTCCCATTAGCTGACTTGGACATGTTGGGTTATACGCGTGTGTGAACAAGATGGGTGGGGTGTTCTATAAGCTAACATGATAAAAGTTTCTCGTGTAAGCTGTCAGTATGCCTAATGTCAGGCCTCGTAATTAGGGCGGGTCATTTACCGTAGATGATTCAAATCTTGTTTGTTTATTTGTTTTGGGTTTTTTTAACCATTTTTTATTCAAAATACCTAACAGCAAAATTTAATACTTCATATGCAAAAACAAATATAATCGTAACAAATTATCGTTCAAAAAATGTAAAAGTAGATGGTGAAAAGGATTATGCTTATTAAAAGAGTTCAAGATCGATTACTGGTTTGGGACAATTAGAGAATGATGCACTATTAAAACTATTATATGCCATCGTATACATGATATATGGCAGGTCTTTACCCGTCTTATAACGCTCTTTTAACCTGGATCAAGTGTAGATGTTGATTTATCATATCGCCTATTGGTAAATTCATTTCATATTACTATAAGCCTTGTTACTTATCCCATATGGATGTCTATTCATGTTCAATCACCTCAATCAAGAACCCGCCATCGACGCTTACATTATTTCCTGGAAAGAGAAAAGTGATGGGGGCTACTGAAATTCGAAAGATGATTTGATTAAGGGGGCATGTAGGGGAGAGACATAGAGAGTAGATGCAGAAAGAGAGAGAGAGGGGGAAGGAGAGAGATAGAAAATTCATTTATAACTTGTAAAACAATACTTATTTTGCTTGTGCTATAAGTTTTAAATGATTTTACGATGTTAAAACAACCACAACCACAACAGAACTTATATAGCATATAGTTTATGGAGATATATGAACATATAAGATACCGTATATTTGTTTATCCGAGAGGGGTAGGATTATTGTATTAGAAAAAAAAAAATCATAATTTAATTCTTATCTCAGTAAATAAATCAACATGTCATTCGTCAAAAACAGAAATATCAGCTTTGAAGGGCCGACAAGCAGGATCGTATTGTTTTGATTAGGAGCAAATATTATTAAAGTGTTATTAAATAAAATGAAGTGAAGAAAAATCTTCAAAGTGTAATCATCTATTTTAATCGAGAAAATATTGACCTCCTCCAGTTCTCCACAATAGTGTTTGTTATTATCATTGGCGGCGATCCAGGGGGCGGGGACGGGGGGAAGTGCCCCCCCCCCCGATTTTTTTCTGGGGGGGATCGTCCCTTCCCCCCCCCTCGATTTTTTAAAGCTTAACATTTTTTTTAATTTAGTGATCAGCTAGTGAAGCTAATATAAAGCGGCAAAATATATGCCAAATACAATTCTAAATGTTATTATAAGGCAATATTTTCGGCTCGCGCTTCGCGCTCTCAAACATTGTCATTGGTTTCTGCATAATCATGATAATTGCGAAGTAGGTCATTCTATTTCGAATTTTGGATACAAATATATGTTATTTTCATGATTTTGGGACGCTGTATTTCGCTTGAGCGTATTATTAATTCACCTTCCGGTGTTTCCGCCCCCCCCCCCCACTCGTGACATGAAATCGCCGCCCTTAGTTACTATACAACATACTAATTTGAAGAAAAAGAAAAAAATATCACAAAATCTATTTAAATCATCAGTCACCCGAATCCTGAATGTATGTTCATTTTCTGAACAGAATACAGAATTTTTACGTATCCTATTTTTGTTTATCTTTCTTGGTACAGCCGCTTACCATTGGTACATACTTTTGAACTGATTATATTATTCTTAATCATCTCATTATCATTAAACAAAATAGGGACATTTTTATAGGGGTGCATGAGACAAGTATTTCCCCCACGCTAACATAATTATGCATTAAAATCATCCAAGAAATTAAAATTGTGTATGTGTCTACACCACCCACGTACAGAAAAGCATACCTCCGCCTTTCTATTTGACATCTTTTGTTGTAATATTTTATCGTTGTATAAAAACAATTAACATTAGAGTGTCGTTGGCAAAAAAAAATATCGCCGTCACTTGAAATTTCACGAATACGTACTTCTGTGCCTAAAGATTAAATAGTAACTCAAGTTTATTAAAATGAAAAAAATGAAAAAATGCTCAAAAT
>CALNVZ010000649.1:15808879-15825474 GCA_940671915.1 Paracentrotus lividus | reverse complement strand
AAGAGAGGAGATATACTCATGAAACAAACAAGAATAAATGTTTTCCAAACTATGACTTTTAGAGACATAGGAGCGACTGTCAAATTCTAGAAGGATGAGTAAATATTTGATTTACACTGCCAAACTTGGTACTCTTCCTCTGTCGTTACAAAAGGCAGGCTCGACGTCGATTGTTTGTTGTAATTTCAGACCATATGTTCTTAATAATAAAGTTGTAATGTTTAAACACAATTGTGGTATTTAAAGGAAGGTGGTATGTACAACGGGTTTGAAGGGTGTACAATTTTCCGGTCCTGACCGATTATTTGGTCGAGAGAGTTGTATGTATGACAAATTATTTGTAAAGGTTGACAAAAATTGGATTGGTTGTCATATAGTAGGCCAATTATTATGATTATAAAAGCGAATTAATTGTTGAGGATGCGATAATTTGTAGTACCGAAAAAGGCGACTTCGGGGGAATTAAAGGAGATGATATTAGAATCGGAATCTAGGTGAAGTTTATATATAATATTTAATAATATATATATATATTATATATAAGATATTATATATAATATATATATATATATATATAATTTAATATATATATATATATATTTTAATATTTAATATGACGGTAGATAAAATACAACTTGTGAAGATATCTGAACTAATTATATCATAAAGGAGGATAAAAATGTAAATTAATTAAATAAAATAATCTTGTGAATAACACTTTACGGGTAGAAAATACAGTTACCAAAATCATAAGTGCAGTTCTCTGTCTAATAATGAATCTGTAATCAATTTTTTTTTTCAAGGGGTATTTCCAATAAATAGGGAAAGTCCAACCTGCAGTTAAGTTTGGTTTTGATAAAAGTAGAATAACGAGGGGAAAAAACATATAGTGCAAGTTTCAAGAAAATTCTGCTGAGGATTGATTAAGTTATTAATTCTTAAATTTCAAGTTATGACGTCGCTTGGATCTGCAAAACGGCATTTTTTCCTCTTCAAAATAAAAAGTAAATATAAAAAAAAGGAACTTCAACAAGCATAGCGTTTTATGATGTAATTTGGGGACAAAGTGTTTTTAAACAATATATAATATATGTTGCAGCGTGATCACTTTAAGTAATACATATTACAAGTCGGTAATCAAACCAATGTTCTTCCATATGGGACCCGAATTTCACCCTATCTGAAAGTCTGTGAAAACCGGCATTAACATTTAGTGACAAGAAATACATTCGATTATTAATGTAGCAATGTCAAAGACATTTTAAGTTGTTCCCTGAAATCGGTTTTAAATATTGTCTCGAATGTTCACACATTTTGTTACTAATGGAAGCAAGTAAGGGTAGCATGTATTTCATGTAAATGGGTTGTAAAATATTTATTGTAAATCTTAAAAAAAAAAAAAAAAAGTGAAGAATGAGCTTACTGCGATGCATAATTACTTCTTAGATTTTACCTTAACAATGAACTTCGAATAGAAATAGCTTTTTGTTGTTATGTAAAATCGAAATTATAAAAATCTCTAAGTAAAATTCTTCGGACTATGACTTTTATTGACTTTGATGCAAGTCTAAATTTCGAACAATGCCCGTCAGAAAGTCGTTTTATGAATTGAATGCTATTTTCTAGTTCTTTGTGGCTCCATAGCAGCATCCAATTTTCATTCATAATGGAAGCAGCCATTCTGTCAATGCGAATTTGTCAACAACTTTATCAATATAACTTGGATAATTGTTATTGCAAGGATAGAAATTACAAGCAATTATTTCTCTATAAAAATGAGTGACGCCTTTGAAGCATAAGCAAAAAGCGAAAGATGGATAAATCATCTAGAATTATGACAATTGATCCCTCGGAATTAAAGTTTTGTTTTGAATGGGTTTTTGCATCAGGAGAAATCTGTGAATAAAGCTTTACTAAGCGTGGATTTTGGGAATAAATAAAAAGATCTTGATTTATGGAAGGCAGACTTTTAATTCATACTTGAAAGAGTGATTCGCTATCTGGCAGATAAATCACCGGATAGAAATTCATTTTCTTTGATCTTATTGTTGATTGGAGTTTTTTTGCCGAAGAGCGTGGCGCGAAATATTTTGGAAGTTTTCGGGTTTAGATGCGGTGCACTTTTTTTTGGCAATGATTTGGAAATTTAGAGGCATGGATCCCCCGTTTCTCTCTCTCTCATCCCTCCTTCCTCTCTCTCTCTCTCTCTGTCTCCCCCCTCTCGTCTCATCCCTCTCCCTCTCTCACATCATATTGTGCTCTTCTTTATTAGCCTTTCTCCGCTTCGTTTAGCTCTCTCTATAAGCTTTTTTCATCTCAATGAAAGAAATGGGAATTTTACTAAACATCATTTATTTGTTTGTTTTGTCTATAAAATAGAATCGACTTTCAATTATACTATATAACTAAAATAGTATGACTGATACTAGGTAATTTAGATATATTGTAAAATGTATGCTATAATTAAGTTCATCATAGGGTATTTTTCAATCTCCTTACGTAAAGTAACAGATAATTTTTCTAAGGCTCTCTTATTACCCACTCATGCCAACATCTATTCTTCCTCTCAACGAACTCAAATGCCAACATTTATTCAAGCCCTTATCCACGTACTTCTTTTCAAGTTCTTAATCGTATCACTTTAATCCCGCGATGTCCCCTCTCATCACATCACACTCTCACAGATATCACCGGTACAAGCCCGGTAGGGAGACAAGAAGGGTAACTTGGAAATAAAAGAAAAGAGAGATGATAATACTTTCTTGAGTGAAACTAGTTTAAGGATCATCTCTGGTCCCACCAGATGAAGGTGTGTTAAACGACCTTAAATCAAGAAACAAAATTTCACAACGGTCATAATGGAAACTTAGTTTTATCCGACTGTTATAGTGATAGGTAACAAAAAAAATAATTTAGATGTAGTTTTTTTACAGCGGGAATTGGGTAAATCAACACCTCCACTCTTAATCCCCCCCCCCACACCACTCAAAATATAAATTTAAAACAACACACACAACACGGAACACAAAAAATTGGTTCTTTCAATTCTTTTAATATTAAAAGGGAAAAATATGAAAAAATCATATTGTGGATTATTTAATCGTTAGGTAAATAACCATATTGATTTTTTAATTTTCATTACGGAATTGCTCCTATGTTGAAGTATTAGGCGCTTGGTATTTGGAACGGAGAGGGGTATAAGCTGAAGTGGCTACCCTGGGTAATAAGTTAATATTATTATTTTTATATGTTAACTTGTGTACCGAAGATAAAACCATGCAATGCAGCTTAGTTTTGCCAATCCATTATTTTTCATTTTCCACTAAGTTTATTAAGATAATGCTACTAAACTGTATGTAATTATGAAAAGACACTTTGAAGATGATGATGTAGTGTCATGTATGTAGCAACATCCTTTTGAATTGAATTTATAGCAATAACCAAGGAATGCATTGATAGAATCGGAGGTAAATGAAATGTTCATTATATCCCCCAGAAATATAAAAGAAACTCACGCCTTCCCGTCTAGACGAATTATGAAGATTAAAGTCAATGTATATGGATCGTGTAAATAAGAAATACATACACAGATTTGGATTGATATTTAGGTTAAACACAATCTGGATAATCTTGACATTTAATTATCATTAATTTAAATAGTCGCATTTGCATTTAGTTTATGTAATTTCTGTGGCACGGTTTCAATTTTTTCCAGCTCATGTAAGGCCGGTACTTTGAAATATAAACCAAAAATGCACATATCACTGAGCAGTTAAGATATTATTACAATCAGTGAATTCATGAACACCAGAAAGATGGGAAAGAAAGTCATATTGTTGATAAAGCAAATCATTTTTTAATACGAAATACTGCCTGACTAAATTCCGGAATGAGGGATGATGAATAATTATTAACTACAATCGTGCACACCGTCTATTTGACCTTTCAGTAAATTGCTGGCAATTTTACAAATCTATAACCAAAAAAACTGATCTAAATGTTTAGAAAAATGCTATTCGATGTACTTTTATATTAGCGTGGTATCTCACTTCGCGGAAACTACTTTGAAAAACAACTTTGAGACGGATTGAAACAACTTTGAAGGCGGATTTGAGACGTGCAGAGATGTCTTGAGACGTTTCATATCGCGGAAACTACTTTGAGACGGTTCTTTGAAACTGCTTTGAGACAGTTTTTGAAAATTGTCGCGGAGACGTCTCCTAAGTTTCGGAGACGTCTCTCGAATACTTTTTATCCGTCGCGGAAACGATTCCGTCGCGAAGACGTTCCGCGAAGGGGAGATAAACACCGTTACACAAGACTTGAGCCCCACATCAAATGAAATATTATTTGTTGTGCTTCCTTTGGCATATAGCAGCTGTGCGTACTGAATATGCAATCAGCATTATGAAATAGATAAGATAATAAATGAATAAACAAACAAAATCAATTTATAATAAATAATTTGCTAACATCCATATATCTTGTGTAGTTTTTTTCTCATGCAGTGGTTGTTGATAGTGTTAACGGATTTTTAATTTTTATTTTTTGGTTTTATTAGGGGATATATAATTTATTTATGCATACTTTTTATATGAAGAGTACAAATGGGATTGGACGTTTTGCCTAAGAGCCAAATAAGTCTTAATTCAAAGTTGAATGCTCTCAATTATTTTATATACAACGCACGTTACTGAGGAAAAAATAATTTAATTTCCAAAATGTTTGTAACGGCAAGGGAGACAGACCTTAATTGGGTAGATCTAAGCTATTGGCTGTCATGCAATGTCCAATCTGTTCTCTGTGTGATTAATTAAATTTTGCCTCAATGCGGCTATCAGTTTAAGCTACTCCGACACTTCATTGGCATAGCGTGACCGTTGACTTATTCAACGTGTCAAAATTTTCAAAGAGCAAGAACCAAATACTGACATCACTCGCACTTTTCAGTTTTAAATGGACTTAACGAGTTCCCTTTCTGTAACATAAAGAGTTAAGAATCTATTGCAATTTGAAACAAACCTCTGATTGGTTCACAGTGACTATTATGCAAGAAGTCTGTGCTACAAGAGTCCTATTGGCTGCTGTGATTTGCAAGTGAACGTAAATGTTTATCTTAGCAGGCCCTATACGAGATTTGCTTTGCACAATAATTCTATTACATTTTGATTTTATCATGCAAGGCAACATATTGGGCCGATGCACGCATATGCAAAGATTAAGTGCAATCAGAAAAAGAAAATGGTAATACAAATACAAATGCACCCCTCAAAAAAAAAAACAACAACAAACAAACAACCAAACAGAAACTAACAAACACAAAACAAAACAAACTTTGTTGGATCTCTAAACCAAGAACGGGCTGCAATGGCAAGAGAGAAGAAACCGTATGAAAAAGAGCTCGTCTAAGTATAGTGTTGCCACTTGTATTATGGAAGATGTGTTGTAACCATATAAAAGATGACATGAAACTCCACCATTAGTCCTCCGTGTAACCTTTAGAGGATGTAGGGTTAAACGATGGCGATGGGTCAGGCTTTCAGGTCACCTGGTATCAATCATCCTCTTATTCTTCGTGATGCATTCTTGGTCATCTTGGTGGTAGCCATCGTTTAAGGAGGATGGTCTAGAGAGGTAGCACGGTGACTGTCAGTATCATCAGCATCTTCGAGATTGCGATTCATGCTAAACGGTTTTACAAGCCCGTACCCGTTTTACTCCGAGTTGGGAGGGTAATAGTTTAGAGGTGCAACTAAATGGAGGTGGATAATAGGGACTTGCTTCACCATTCTAATGTTCTATCGGGAAAATTGGGCAACCTTATTTTAGCTCATACATTATTATCTTTTTTTAAGCCAGGAAATTGCAACAAAATTATACGTTTTTCTGTGTGTAGGGGCGGGAGCTTGTGATACGTCTAAAGCTATCCTGTGGGCAAATTGGCTCCGACCCCACCGGGACCCACTCCCTTTTGAAGATGCCCTATCTACACCCTTTGGTTTTAGCTTCATCACTGGAAGTAGAAATAAAGTGTTTACTGACCGACAGATGTTCTTCTAAGTTTGAAATGCTATTTAGATGCATTAGTGTATCATTGGACAAGACACGATCTTTTGAATCAGATGAGATTGAATTAATTATGTCGTTCCCAATAGGTCCATTAGCTGACTTGGACATGTGGGTTATAGCGCGTGTGTGAACAAGATGGTGGGGTGTTCTATAAGCTAACATGATAAAAGTTTCTCGTGTAAGCTGTCAGTATGCCTAATGTCAGGCCTCGTATAGGGCGGGTCATTTACCGTAGATGATTCAATCTTTTGTTATTTGTTTTGGGTTTTTTTTAACCATTTTTTATTCAAATACCTAACAGCAAAATTATAATACTTCATATGCAAAACAAATATAATCGTAACAAATTATCGTTCAAAAAATGTAAAAGTAGATGGTGAAAGGATTATGCCTTATAAAGAGTTCAAGATCGATTACTGGTTGGGACAATTAGAGATGATGCACTATTAAACTATATATGCCATCGTATACATGATATATGGCAGGTCTTTACCCGTCTTATAAACGCTCTTTTAACCTGATCAAGTGTAGTGGTTGATTTATCAATTGCCTATTGTAAATTCATTCATATTACTATAAGCCTGTTACTTATCCATAATGGATGTCTATTCATGTTCAATCATCCCTCAATCAAGAACCCGCCATCGACGCTTACATTATTCCTGGAAAGAGAAAGTGATGGGGGCTACTGAAATTCGAAAAGATGATTTGATTAAGGGAATGTAGGGAGAGACATAGAGAGTAGATGCAGAAAGAGAGAGAGAGGGGGAAGGAGAGAGATAGAAATTTCATTTATAAACTTGTAAAACAATACTTATTTTGCTTGTGCTATAAGTTTTAAAATGATTTTACGATGTTAAACACCACAACCACAACAGAAACTTATATAGCATATAGTTATGGAGATATAATGAACATATAAGATACCGTATATTTGTTTATCCGAGAGGGTAGGATTTATGTGTATTAGAAAAAAAAAATCATAATTAATTCTTATCTCAGTAAATAAATCAACATGTCATTCGTCCAAAAACAGAAATATCAGCTTTGAAGGGCCGAACAAGCAGGATCGTATTGTTTTGATTAGGAGCAAATATTATTAAAGTGTTATTAAATAAAATGAAGTGAAGAAAAATCTTCAAAGTGTAATCATCTATTTTAATCGAGAAAATATTGACCTCCTCCAGTTCTCCACAATAGTGTTTGTTATTATCATTGGCGGCGATCCAGGGGCGGGGACGGGGGGAAGTGCCCCCCCCCGATTTTTTTCTGGGGGGATCGTCCCTTCCCCCCCCCTCGATTTTATTAAAGCTAACATTTTTTTTAATTTAGTGATCAGCTAGTGAAGCTAATATAAAGCGGCAAAATATATGCCAAATACAATTCTAAATGATTATTAAAAGGCAATATTTTCGGCTCGCGCTTCGCGCTCTCAAACTTGTCATTGGTTTCTGCATAATCATGATATTGCGAAGTAGGTCATTCTATTTCGAATTTGGATACAAATATATGTTATTTTCATGATTTTGGGACGCTGTATTCGCTTGAGCGTATTATTAATTCACCTTCCGGTGTTCCGCCCCCCCCACCACCCGTGACATGAAATCGCCGCCCTTAGTTACTATACAACATACAATTTGAAGAAAAAGAAAAAAATAATGCACAAAAATCTCTTTAAATCATCAGTCACCCGAATCCTGAATGTATGTTCATTTTCTGAACAGAATACAGAATTTTTACGTATCCTATTTTTGTTTATCTTTCTTGGTACAAGCCGCTACCAATTGGTACATACTTTTGAACTGATTATATTATTCTTAATCATCTCATTATCATTAAAAAATAGGGACATTTTTATAGGGGTGCATGAGACAAGTATTTCCCCACGCTACATAATTATGCATTAAAATCAAATCCAAGAAATTAAAATTGTGTATGTGTCTACACCACGCCACGTACAGAAAAGCATACCTCCGCCTTTCTATTTGACATCTTTTTGTTGTAATATTTTATCGTTGTATAAAAACAATTAACATTAGAGTGTCGTTGGCAAAAAAAAATATCGCCGTCACTTGAAATTTCACGAATACGTACTTCTGTGCCTAAAGATTAAATAGTAACTCAAGTTATTAAAATGAAAAAAAATGAAAAAATGCTCAATTTTTATTGTCCGAAACGGATATTATTTTGCCCTTTTCTCGTGGGCCCGGCAGCCGCTGAGCAGCGCCAGAAGGACGTTGCTCTATCCCCCTTTGTTGAACGCCAAACAGGGAAGCAGCAACTACCATTTTTTAACGTCTTTTGGTATGACGCGGCTGGGGCTCGAACCCATGACCTCCCGATTAGTCGATACTTGTTTAACCCGTTTAGAAAGACCTATTTAAAAAGAGCAAATATTGCATATCATAAATTGCTTGATCTTTACAAATTATTTAAAAACTTTTATCTGTATTTTTTCTTCCTCATTTTTTGCAGAGCTGGACTATGTGCCGACATCAGCGTACATCGAGACAACTCCACCACCCGACTCAGCACCATCATCATCGACAGAAAGACCCCCTAAGCTCGCGGGGAGAAGAGGAGGCAGAAATTGGCAGGCTGTGTCGTCTGTTCTTGCCTCTGAGCCTTGTCCAATAGGAAGGGAGTGTAGAGAGAAGAATCGTCTAATTAGTGAATCTAGGCCACACATCGGACCAATCCCGACTGAACCTGATGTACATAATCTGATCCGGGTACGTTTGGTCATTAATAAGGTGTTTTCGAATTGTTTAGACGAGAACCTGAACACACCCTGCCCCCCCCCCAAAAAACAAAAAACAAAAACAAAAACAAAAACAAAAACAAAACAAAACAAAAACAACAACAACAACAAACAAACAAACAAAAACCAAAAAGGAGAAACGTGACTTTTCTATTACATGCTTAGGTCTGTCACGTATGTTTATCGTGTTATTGTCAGTTAGTTATTAGTGTGGCATCCAGTGGGGAAAATCTAGGTTTCGTTTGCAAGTCATGTTAATGTTTGGCAATATCTATATATATGTTCTACTTGATCACACGAATCAGAAAATATATGTCGCCAATTTTTAATTGACCTTTTGTGACCCAAAATGAAGGTCAAAGGTCAGGCTTCATTAACATAAACATAATTTTGTTTAAATTGTGTCAAATTTGGTATCAAATTGTAGGTAATGTTATAACTAGCAATTAAGTCAATTATCATTTTTTTTCACCCGACCAGTCAGTTTTGAGCAATATGCAAATTAGTTTATTTATGCATAATTGAATGCATAATAGAGTCAAGTTGAAAGGCGATCAGACACAACATATCCATTGACAATATTAATAAAAACTAACCAAGATTAAAACGTGAATCATACTAGTCTAATATTGTTGCCACATTCTGGTGACCCTTATGACCTTGAAAATAGGTCAAAGGTCAATTTATATGATGATTAACAACCTGGAAATGGCATTAATTTGCCAAAAACCGAATTTTCTATGAACTTTGGCCTTATTTTTTAGGTCTAATGTGTCAAGTAAGAATATGACGACCTCTATTTTTTGGTTGATGGCATCAAGGATATCATATTCATGTTAGTTGCCAACAAAGTTAAGCTTATACGAGCAACAGGTCAAAGGTCAAAGTTCATGAAAAACATTTTGGCCAAAGTTTTTTGTCTTGACCTTAGTCTTATTGGGCCGTATTACTTGAAATATGTTATTGAACACTGTTAATGTGTTCTACTTGATTCCATGAACCAAGAAATGTTCGTTTTCATTGACCTATGACCTTTGAATAAAGTAAAAAGAGCAAAAAATACATAGCTTCTACTACTTCCAGATTTTTAAGGGTCACGTTATTTGAACTTTGACCTTTACTTGAGGTCATAAATGTCAATGAAAAATAATAGCAACATTGATATTCTGATTTATGGGAACAAGTTTAACAAGAATAACTATGATTATCAAAATTATTAAGCTCTAATATGGCCAATAAAACAAAGGTCAAGACACACATAGAAAGTTTAAGGAATACGTAAGGGCCAGAGTTTCTGTCTTGATCATAGTCCTGTTTAGCCTTATTAACTTAATAATTTTGATAACAACAGTTCTACATGATCCCTTGATACCATGAACCAGAATATCAACGTTGCTATTATTTTTCATTGTCACATATGACCTCAAGTTAAGGTCAAAGTTCAAATAACATGACGCTAAAAAACCTGGAAATAGTAGAAACTGTGTATTGTTTGGATTTTTCACCTCATTTAAAGGTCAAAGGTCAATGAAAACGGACATTTCCTGGTTCATGGAATCAAGTAGAACACATTAACAGTGTTCAGTAACATATTTCAAGTAATACGGCCCAATAAGACTAAGGTCAAGACAAAAAACTTTGGCCAAAACGTCTTTCTTGAACTTTGACCTTTGACCTGTTGGTCTTATAAGCTTAACTTTGTTGGCAGCTAACATGAATATGTTTTCCATGATGCCATCAACCAACAAATAGAGTTCGACATATTTTTAGTGGACACATTTGACCTAGAAATGAGGTCAAAGTTCATAGGTAATTCGGTTTTTGCGAAATTAATGGCATTTCCAGGTTGTTAATCATCATATAAATTGACCTTTGACCTATTTTCAAGGTCATAAGGGTCACCAGAATGTGGCAACAATATTAGACTAGTATGATTCACGTTTTAATCTTGATTAGTGTTTATTAATATTGTCTATGGATATGTTGTGTCTGATCGCCGTTCAACTTGACTCTATTATGCATTCAATTATGCATAAATGAACTAATTTGCATATTGCTCCAAACTGACTGGTCGGGTGAAAAAATGATAATTGACTTAATTGCTAGTTATAACATTACCTACAATTTGATACCAAATTTGACACAATTTAAACAAAATTATGTTTATGTTAATGAAGCCTGACCTTTGACCTTCATTTTGGGTCACAAAAGGTCAATTAAAAAATTGGCGACATATATTTTCTGATTCGTGTGATCAAGTAGAATATATATATATAGATGTTGCCAAACATTAACATGACTTGCAAACGAAACGACATAGGTGCCCACATTATATCAAAGTTTGCATTCTTCACCATGAAACGGGCTTAATATTAGCGTCGACACAATTCGACCCATGTCACATCGGCCGCGAACTTTTTTCCTTACAATTTTCATCAACAGTGGATTGAAAGCCTATAATAATTAAGCTCTTAATTTTCATTTAGCTCAAATAATCGCAGGTGTTACTTTCCACCTTTAATACACGACACGCCCTCCCTCTCATTTTCAACACGGTACCTGGTAATTGATTAGAGCTAGGGTCAAGTTAGGAGGGAGTGGGGATGCCTGAGGGGAAAGCCCAGATGAGTGATCCCATTTGATTGGTAAACAGAAGCAGCGAAAAATGAAATCGGCAGTAAAGTTATCGGAGGTGGCGAATATTCTCTCTTTCTGCACTGTCTGCATTGATCGGGGTAGTTGGGGGGTATTGGAAGTATTCATCTAACATTGGATAAAGGTTGTGCCTTTAATGTGTCTTTATTGCAGGGAAGAAATGATGAACCCTAAAAAGTACTGAGATGCATGTGGTTTTAGTTTTGGAAAATTGAATATTGAGTGGGAAAATTGAGATCACGGTGTAAACGTTGTAAAGAAGAGCTTTCACAATAAGTAACTGTGATATATTTCTTCCTCAAGAAACAAAATTCAATCCTGTTCTTAGTGAAAGATAATATGACCTATTACAAAATATCAATCTTTTAATTTTCCATTATCTTTAATAATAAAAACGAATTGCACATCTGATAAATGCTTATCGTTGCGAGAATATCATAACTTGCTGTTGGCCTTAGAAGATGTTGTTTGCAGTCGTGTATTTGTATTTTTTAACTAATGTGTATTGTATTAATCGTCCAGCTCTGATTGTTTCATTTTTCAGCAGTCAAAGGGTGATGATCTGGAGGAAGCAGACAGAATCTTAGTTTCATACGGTGGACCGTGTAGTAGCCAACCCTGCAGACATGGAGGAACATGTCTGGTAGGTTTTCCGTTCCATCCTATCGTTTTTAGAATGAAATGATACCATGTTTGTGTTTCACCAAGTCGTTCGATAACCTTACGAATGACTGGTGATCAGTTCTTGTGCTAAATGAACATGTGTTTAGTATAGTACCCAAAAACATGTTCCAATCGGTCTTAACGTTGTTTGTAACTTTCTGTTCTGTGCTGTAAATTCTATGCACCGAATGGCATGACCAATTCAACCATTTGATTTAACACTATACCCTAAAGCTAGCATCTATATATAACATTAAAATCGTATTGCAAACCAAACCGAAACCATACACCTCCGACAAAATAAAGCCCGGAGTATATGTCTCCAGAGAAAATGTCGTGTTACCAATATTATGTGCAATAAGTGTTTGTTAGTTTGTTTGTTTGTTGTGTTTTTTTCGCTCAAGTTTTACTATAGTTCAAGCAATAGTGCATTAGGTAAAATAGTAATATATTGGTTGACATCAAATATATTATTTGAGATGAAAAATACTCAACATGATCAAATATTCAAACAAAACTTGATTATTATGATTATCTCATCTAAAATATGGCCATACTTTATTTATTGTGTTTTGTGCCTTTCCTTCTTTTGTCCGTTAGAATCTTCCCCGTGGTTTCAGCTGTCTGTGCACGGACGAATGGACTGGGCATACCTGCTCCGATAGAGTCAGCAACTGCGAAAGCAACCCCTGCAGACATGGCGGATCCTGCGTGTCTACCAATTATGGCTACAGATGCCTCTGCAGATCAGGCTACAGTGGGATCAACTGTGAGAGAGGCCACCGATGGTGCGATAGCGAACCTTGCCTGAACAGCGCCATGTGCATCGATGGACTCAATGGGTACACCTGTATCTGTCAGATGGGGTTTCGTGGCACCCGATGTCAGATCAACGTTGATGAGTGCGCCATGTATCCACCGAAGTGCAGCAACGGTGGGACTTGCGTTGACCTTGTGGCGGATTACGCATGCATATGTAATGTTGGATTCTTCGGGAAGTCCTGCGAGCACGACGTGGACGACTGCAGGAGTGATCCTTGCGGAAGTGGAGGTCTCTGTATCGATAGACCTGGAGGGTATGAGTGCGTCTGTCCACAGGGTTACACAGGAGTTAACTGTGAACGATTAGATGTGTACCCTTGTAGAAGTAACCCATGTTTCAACGAAGGAAAGTGTATAGATGATGGTCATAACAACTTCACATGTAAATGCAAGGGTGGCTACGAAGGGCGACATTGTGAGACTGAGATCAATGAATGCCTTCGAGGGTCCAAGAAGCAAAAGTGCAAGAACGGTGGCACATGTATAGATCTGGTTGATGATTTCGAATGCGTGTGTTTGTCAGGATACTCTGGAAAACGTTGCCAAAAGAAACTCAAACCGTGTCAATCGGCACCCTGTCAATTTGGAACTTGTCAGGAGGATGCATCTGCTGAGAGTTATGTTTGTGACTGCTTCGTTGGGTTTACAGGTAGGAATTGTGAACTTCGAGTCGATCACTGTTCCATCCAGCCTTGCATGAACAATGCTAGATGCTTGAGCACAGTGGAAGGATTCTTCTGTGTGTGTCCTCTAGGATTCACAGGAAGTCACTGTGAGAACACGTTGAAATTCTGCACACCGGATCCATGCCAGAACAACGCCATCTGCTTAAACACAGGTCTTGATTTTGTCTGCCATTGTCCAAAGGGTTACACAGGAAAAACATGCAACAAGGAAGTGCGTGAGTGTCTCTCCCAGCCCTGTAAGAATGGAGGAGAATGCGTAGACCTGATAGGAGCGTATACCTGCAATTGTCTAGTCGGGTATACTGGCATGCAGTGTGAAATTACAGTGGATGAGTGCGAAACAAATCCATGCTTAAACGACGGTGTCTGCATTGATGGAATTGGTACGTTCTACTGTGCATGTACGTCAGGGTATCACGGAATCATCTGCGAGCATAACATTGATGAGTGTTGGGCAGGACCTTGTCAAAACAATGGGATTTGTACGGACCTCATCGATGATTTCCAGTGTGCGTGTACCCCAGGATACATGGGTAAGACCTGTCATTTGAACATCAACGAATGTGTCTCTGAACCATGTCAGCACGGCGGTGTTTGCATTGACAGCGTTTCTAACTACAGATGCGAATGTCTTCCGGGTTACGTTGGTATGAACTGCGAGATAAACGTGAACGAATGTGAGAGCAGGCCATGCTCGAACGGCGCCACCTGCGTTGACAACGTGAACAGCTTCCAGTGCTTCTGCCGTGATGGCTTCACAGGCTACAATTGCGAGATAGAGATCAACGACTGCATAGACGTCCATTGCAAAAACGGTGGGACATGCATCGACGGAGTCAATTCCTTCCGGTGTGAGTGCATGCCGGGATATGTCGGTGCGACCTGCGGCAGCGAGACGGATGAATGTGCAGGTGATCCATGTCTTCACGACGGGTTTTGTATTGACATGGTGAACAGTCATAGATGTCTCTGTGAGGCTGGTTACACTGGGACAAACTGTGAGGTCAATATCGATGAATGTCATAACAATCCGTGTGGGAACAACGGAACTTGCTTGGATGGAATCAATGATTATAACTGCACTTGTAAACCAGGTTTGTCTTTTTTCTCCAATAATTTTTCCCGAAGGTTTCAAAATATATCTCAACACATAGTAGCAGTACAATTCTTTTATTGCGCAATCGGTCATTTACCTTTTTATTTTATTTGAATTTGATTTGAATTTATTTATTCATCATCAATAACATTATCAGTGATTACAATATTTGAGGTACAGGATGAAAGGTATAAAAATGAATACAGCATGAATTGTACATAAATGAATACAGATGATGAAAAGGAGCCAAAAATAGCACATGTGCTAGTCGAGTCTGGCTCCTGTTCTTAGCACACACTTGAAAAGAAGAAATATATCATTGTATAAATGAAAAAGAATAGAACTTAACAGGAAGTTTAGATGCAGAGTATTACCCCAGCTTGACTTTTTCTGCAAATACGGTTATAAAGAGTACAACCATGTTTTGAAGTGATACACATATATACATTAATATAAATCTACGGAATATCCATAACAAATTATTGTTATTGTAACAAACAAAAAAGGACCCAAAAAAAAGAAGAAAAAAAGAATGGAATAAGAACAAATATTTACAATATAGACATGTGAACTTAATAATACTTTCATTTGTTCATTAAATAATCGGTGAGGTGTTTACGAAAAGTGTTTCTGGATCCTTTGGATTTCATTTCATGGGGAAGTTCATTCCGTAGGCGGGTTCCTACACAACTTACTGAAAATTTGCCTGCGTCGTTTTTCTTGAGGCTTATAAAGTTATATGAAGGAAAGGTCTAAAATTGTGTTCAATAATTTTGTTTCTTATGTATATTTCTACGTCCTCCTTCTACCTTTAACAGGAGCCAAGTAGTATTTATATATATTGAATCAGTGAAAAAAAAATTTATGGAAGAAAATGCACAATTTACATTATTTCATTGGGTCTCATGATTTTACATATATTTTTATTCCTTTCAGGTTTCACTGGAGACAGGTGTGAGTTTGACATCGACGAATGTGCCAGTATGCCGTGTCGTCATGGAGGAATATGCTATGATCTGGTCGACGGCTACATGTGTCAGTGCCAAAGTGGTACAGAGGGCGCCGTTTGTGAACAACTTGTAAATTCTTGCATCTCCGATCCTTGTCAACACGATGGCGTATGTGGTAATTTGGACAATGGCGTCGACTTCATGTGTTCTTGTCCGAAAGGTTACGAGGGCTTCCGATGCGAGACGGAAATCAACGAATGTCTCAGCATGCCATGTCAACATGGTGGGAAGTGCGTAGATGCCATCGGGATGTACCATTGCGTTTGTCCAGCAGGACACGCCGGGGTCAACTGTGAAACCGACTTAGATGAATGCGCGGAGAACCCGTGTCTCCATCCTTTGGCAGTTTGCAAAGATTTGGTCAACGATTTCTTCTGCCTTTGTCCACGTGGATTCGAAGGACGGTTGTGTGATTATGAGATCGACGAATGCCTTTCGAGTCCTTGTGTCAACAATGGAACGTGCTTGGACCAAACTGACTCCTTCCGCTGCCTTTGCCCATCAGGTTTTACAGGTAATACATGTGACGTTGATATCAATGAGTGCGCCAGTTCACCGTGTCAAAATGGTGCCTCCTGTGTAGATCTCATCAGTGGTTTCCTTTGCGAGTGCAAGGAAGGATTTACGGGACACCTTTGTGCGGACAATGTGGATGAATGCAGAAGCTCACCATGTCTGAATGGTGGTAGTTGCGTTGACGATGTTAACTCGTTTAAATGCCAATGCGATATTGGGTACGTAGGTGTGTTGTGCCAAGAAGATAACGATGAATGCTTATCAGATCCTTGTCGAAATGGAGCGACTTGTATAGACCACGTGGCAGGATTCCAGTG
>CALNVZ010000649.1:15778049-15808748 GCA_940671915.1 Paracentrotus lividus | reverse complement strand
CGAAATCTACCTCTTCTGATTCTTATTAAATATAATGGTGTTCGTTACGATGTTACTCGTTTAATCCAATCGATATGTACACTAGTGTTTGTGCCAGATATACTAGATGCTTATCATCTTGTCTGAATGAGCATTTGTAGTAGCCAGTGGGTTCAGTCGAATGTTCGCTCCGGATTCAGGGGCCAATGCAACTTACAGTCGAGGCCGTTCCTTGTGAGGAGTGCCTTGATTTATTACAGTACATTGCTGTGTCCAGGGAGTCTACGGGGAGAACTGCGAGCACTGGACATGCTTATGCTCGATACAATCCCTGCATACGCGGCTCGACGTATTTATACGAGAGTATCTATGCTGCGACGTGCGCCGGGTTCCAGGAAAGGACTCGATAGAACATTGACGATTGCGCGTCAATCGTGCTACTACGGGATTGCATGACGATGCTCGTTTAGTCCTCATGTGGAAGACCTGGGCTTTTGTTGAGTGAATCAATGTCTGCGCACAGTCCTGCCTGAATGGATTGATGTTAGCAATGGGGACGTCTGCGGTCCGCTGGTGTATACAGACGTGTAGGCCAGACCATGTGTCTCTGATCCTTAAAGTGGAATGTTGCGACGATATGATCGATGTAATTCTACTCCATGTCAGCGTTAGAAGTATTAGACTCTCTCTTAATCATCGTGTATTTTCTGTTAAGTCCTTTCTCATCTTATCATCATCTTATCTCTCCCCCCCCCCCTCTCTCTCTCTCTCTCTCCGTTGTTCTTCATTATTATAGTTATTTTAACCCTTTAATACAATAAACTCGAATAAGTCTCCCTCTCTGTCTGTTTAAGCCTATCTATATTTTGTTTTAAAAAGCAATTTCCCCAAATTTCGTACCTCAACTCTTCCATTCTTCAAAATGTTTTATGCGCTTTCTTGGGATTTTCTTCATATCCCTACAGGCAAACTCTGCGAGCTGGAGGCCGACTTCTGCTCATCCAATCCCTGCCTGAACTGTGGACGATGTATTAACCATGTCGACGGGTTCACATGTGACTGTGGTAGTGGTTTCACTGGGGAGCTGTGCGATACGTCCATCGACCATTGTAAAAGTCAACCCTGTCTTCATGGTGCAACCTGTCTCAGGGAATTCGATGGCTTCACTTGCGTCTGTCGGCAGGGTAAGTTCTTATCTAGCTCTTTCTAAATTCAAAGGTGTCCTAGTCAACCATGTCAAAGGGCCAATTCAACGGAGCTCACATGGGTGACCACTAAAGAAAGTGGTGACCCTAGTAGAAAGTTGGCCACTGGGATCGAATTGACTGTAGATCTTTGTTGGTCAATGCTAACTAACTTTTTCCGAACTGTTTCGTGCATGCAATACTCCGACACAGCCTCTTATATAACAGTCCGAAGAATTCTTCATGGATTCACTGTACCTTTCATCAACTGTCTAAAACCATTATAAAGTATATACCCAGTATATATTATGTATATATTTTGCAAGTGGGCAAGAAAATGATCCGCTATTGTCTAGCATGATACTAATAAAACGATTATGTTTACCCTCCCCCTTCCACTTTGCAGGATTTCACGGGAGATTGTGTCATCTCACAAATCAACCAGTCAGCTAGCGATAAAGACTTCAAGAATTTCCTCAACTATTTTAAACCAAAGATCAAGTAGGATCCGCGCCAGTCGTTTTGTGAGCTCGTCGCTTTGCGAGCTACGTGTCTAACTGATGAGGGCAGACAAAACACCTGGGCTGGACGTCCGAATCGTATTCATCATGGATGTTCGACTGATCCTTTGTGGAAGTCATGCGATCCAGTCACGTGACCATTTGAATCCTGACCACCTGACATCTGGAAGGAGCACAATGGCGCGTGCTAGGTTGGAAATGCATCATTTACTTGCAGATAGTCACGAGCATTACGTAGACACATGAAGATATTTGCTGTACGAAGACTACAAAATCTCTGATTGCCAAACAAAAATGTTATCTCCTATAAGATTGTTGTGTAGTGTATGAGCAAAATTACATCAATCGAACAGGTTAAGGTTATACTTTTACAACATCAATAAAAAGAGGAGTCTCATAATGCTGTCTAATGTCGGAGCTTTATTCGTCTTCGTAGGCAGTTTAATAATTTAGACAAATGATTGTCGGGCCAAAATGTCGATGTCAAATTCTAGTTTTAAAGCTCTACATACTTTTGTTCATAATTCTTCCCCTCTCTCACTCTTTCTCACTCTATTTATATTTCCTTCTTTGAATCTTAATTATCTTAAGATAATCCTACATCTATGTTTATAAGATAACAGAATAATATACAATAGTCGATGTGATAGTTGTAACGACATGGAAGAGCGCCATCTACCGGCAACCATTTGTTTTCCTTCTTCTTATTTTGGCATCCATTACTTCTGAGTTACAACCTTGCATATGTAAAATACTAAAGTACTATAGGTTTGGATTTTCATTTTTCTGTAAAGTCAATTGTGAGTTATTCTAAGCTCATGACCGCACATTGAAGTGAAATGACGATACTATTGTCTGAAATGGACGTACGTAGTTGCTATTGCAAGAATCAACTTATGTTAATGGATATTTAAAAAAATTATTAACCTTTGTGTTTGACTTTGAAGCTTTGTTTAATGATTCAAGATGGATGTTTTTTCTTTTCTGCATAATATATATCACTTTTTTTTAATTGGTACTGGTACTGTTTTACCCAGCCACGTGTATTCTTTTATATACTGAGTGCATTTGCTTATTTGTGATGGACCGAAAGTGTATTTATGTAATATTTATTATCTTGTATATAATTGTATCTTTTTAGTAATGAATTGAAAGTGAATCTGAGTTTTGATGATTACTGCCTGCCTGTATGATATAATTTGTCTTTCATGCGTTTATCGACACGCTTCCTTTATAGCATGTATAACAATGCTGCAAAGCTAACACATGAGAAGTTCTGAAATAATACGTTGTTTTTTTACTCGTAGCCTGTAAGAATTGTGGCCTATTTTGGTTTAATTACTACATACGTTATTGATGGTGTTCGTAACGTCGAAGTAAAAAACGAAGTCAAAATTAATGTATTTTAGTTCATTGGGTATTTGTTTTGAAGAATCAAAGACACGCAACATTTTTACGATGGATTTTTTTCAAATAATTTGAATTTTAATGATATTGATAAAGCTTTGGTTAAATGGATTTAAAACACTGCATTTATTTAACTGACGGAAGTTGGTTTTTGCTATGTTTAGTTAAGCCGATCTGGGGGGCATTTCATCAAAGGACTTGTCGGACATTTTATCTGACAAATTTGCTCTCAGCCAATCAGATGCAAGCATTTCAGTAGCTTATGACAGTTTGTCGGATAAAACTTCCGACAAGTCCTTTGATGAAACGCTCCCCTGGATTGTAAATATTCATGTGTATAACGCTATCAGTCCTCTTTCTAAAATTCGAAATTATTTCTCGTGAACTTAATTTTTTTCTGATTTCTCGTGCTATACTTTCTAATCAATATAATTATTAAAAAAAACCAAAATGACAACTTAAATTATAATAATAATAGTTTATGTAGAGCCATTTTATTGGATATATAAAGTATCAGCCATTTATAACATGATTGCATATTTTTTCACAAAAAGCATGTACTTCTCCTTCTATTGGTGATTTTAGGCATGGAACCTTCTACATACACTTAACGTAGAGGGGGTAATCGTTAAAAGACAAGCGTTGAAGTAAGTAGTCTGAATTTGACTTTTTTTTTCTCTCTCTCCCTCTCTCTCTTTAACCTCAACAGAGGAACTTTATTGAAATAAATTTTCTTTTCTTTTTTCACCAATCAACAAATAGTCAAAATCAAATAAATTTCATAAACAAAAATATGATATTGCAAAGCCCCCAAAAATTTTTACAACAATTCAACTAATTTTTTAACCATATTGTCATCTTTTTTAAAGAAATTTCAAGTAAAGTAATAGTTCATGTCTTAATTTTCGATATAAAGCTATAACATTTGTTCTTCTATTCGATTGTAAATTCCTTATATGATTCTTATAAATGATATATTCAGCAAAATTAATAATCACATTTACTAAATCATAACCAACTATTAATATTTTTCAGTGATTTGAATATCTAAACCACAGAAAATAAAAATGAGCAAAGATACAATATTCCAGAATAATTTAACATTTTCACATTCTAACATCATATGCTTTGTATTTTCAAGTGTATTACAAATGGTACACGTATTATAGTCTAGAATATTCCATCTGCATAAATTGTATCTGATTTTGATATAATGTGTTTGCCTATCCTGCTCCCCTTATTTCAACCATCATGACACACAAAAAAAAGAAGAAAATTATTATTTTAAATTGAAACCCGAATTTGCCAATATAATGTATTATTTAAGGTAATGTGTTCAAAATTAAATTTTGCAATTTTCTGTTCTGGTTGGAAAGCTGAATTCTTTTTTTCATCACATGACGCTAAATAGGGTTACTCTTTTAAAAGTGAACGTCATGAACGCCATGAACTTGTAGATGAAGTGAATCAAAAGTAGGCCTATT
Organism: Paracentrotus lividus; assembly: GCA_940671915.1. NCBI lineage: Eukaryota > Metazoa > Echinodermata > Echinoidea > Camarodonta > Echinidae > Paracentrotus > Paracentrotus lividus. Next base: position 15,804,173 of record CALNVZ010000649.1, on the reverse strand, counting down.
TTTGAAACTTTTTTTTTTCTAATAAATGAATGTTTTGCTAAGGTTATATATTGGTAAAATGTATTTATCATTCTGGTCAAAACGTTCAAGAATAAGAAAAAAAAATCCTAGAGGGACGCAAGGTTAGGTTTTTCTTTTTCTCTCTCTCTCTCTATTTTTTTTTACACACATTGTACAGATCATTTTGTATTCGTATTGTACATTGATTTAAATATGTTAAATGTGTTCTGTTGTCGTCATGTACAATTCAAAAACTATGTCTGTATCGTTGTCAACAATAAAAAAAAATGTCTTTACGAACAAAAATTCAACTCTCTTTTGTTACTTTATTAAAATAATACTGAATTTGACTATAAAACGCACAGAGTGTTTATTCCTTTATTCACTATTGATAAACTGATAGAAACTGACTTCTCGCAAAGTAAACCAAAAAAAAAAAAAAAATCATAATTCTGTACTATGTTTGATTGCAATGATTTTCGATTTTAAACGTTGTACACCGCTTACACACTGTATAATGAATATTTATAACAACGAAAAGAAAGAAACGTTTATATTACATAATACAAAAAAAAAATTGTTTTCAATTACAAACGAGGTATTTAACATAGATAGATGGTGTTTTCAAATCACTGTATGGAGAAAACGAGTTTAGACTTACAAGGGGAAAAAAAAGAAGAATTAAATGGTAAATGAAGAGGAAAATATACATTTAAAGAAGAGCGAAATAAATATAAAAAAGGAGCAGGTGATTATAAAATTGGATCAGAAACCAATTAACCGATTCTTTTTTCTTCTTTTTTTCATAGCTTGAATGGCATTTTTGGATGGATATATGTCTAACTAGTCGGGTGTTTGTTGACGATTTTATTTTTAATCTTCCACATGTGACGTCATCATGTACAAGGACAATGCCATCCTCTCGATATAAGTACACAGGGCTTTTGACAAAATTTAGTCAGGGACGACCTAGATGAAGGGGCGTGACCCTACACTCTAAAAACTGAAGTGCTAATTTATGGGTGCTCGTATAGTGACTGCACTCGAAGTGCTAAATCAGCACCTGAAGTGCTGTTTTTAGCACTTACCCCAATGCTAATTTATGAACAAAAAATGTTCATGGTCGTATGGGATTCGAACCGGGTCACCTTGACATGGAAGAGTACCCCGCTGACGTTACCAATAGACCAACGAGATCTCTAACGGCTTTAATTATGACATCATAGATAGATGATTTATGGCAAATTTTAAAAAGTTCATCATGCAACAATATGATTCTGAGCAACCGCTGAATTAATTGGTCTAACGTGCTCGTCAGCGCTTCTCATGCAGGGACCCAGGTTCGAATCCCAACGAGTTCACGCCCGTTTTTGCCCATTTTGCTGAAAGTCAGCTCACGTGAAAGTGCTAAACAGCACTTAGGTGCAGTGTAAACAAGCACTTTCGAGTGCAGCACTTGCAAGCACCTAAAATGCTGACTTCAGCCACTTGAGAGCTAAAAACACACTTCAGTGTTTATTAGTGTACCCCTATCCATTCTCACAGGTTATTACAAAACTTCTTGTTGTGTCTAAAAGTGGCAATTACACCCCCCCCCCCCAATTCCCGCTTCACTTTTTCTCTCTTATTATTTCTTTTTCTTTCCCTTATATCTCCATTTTATTGCGGTGCGTTTTTCTTTTTGTTTGTTGTCATCTAGTTTGAAATTTGTCACTGAACAGATTGATTTACTCCCTTGACATACGCTAGTGTATCTTCACCTTAATATACTGGCATAGTATTGATTTAAGGCGGTCTGATTCAATGTTCGGATTACGTCATGACACGTTCCCTCTTGAGTGTGTATGACGTCATACGTTGTCGGCCTTCACTCGGATCGTAACATTATTGATTATGAGAATGTTAGAGGAGCGTAATGGATTCGAGCATACCGAATACTCTATGTGATTTTGAGCCCTGGCGTCAGGCAATCATAAATAATCAGAGAGAGAGAGGGTGGGTAGGAAGATGACGATGGAGAGAGAGACAGACAGACACAGACAGAAAAGAGAAGGGGGGGGGGGAGAGATAGAGAGGTCCGAGAAATTATTCGTTAAAAGAGGACTCCAGGCTGAAATTGAAATGTTTGCAAAGTAAAGTAAAATTTAAAAAGCACAACACTGAAAACTTCATCAAAGTCGGATGAGAAATAGCAAAGTTATGAATTTCTTAGGTTTTGAATTTTTTTAGGAAACAGTTCTTGGCATGACCTCATGCACATTCAAATGAGAAAACTGATGATGTCACAGTCCCACTACTTCTTGTGTGTTTTATTATATGAAATCCTATTTATCGCATTTGTTCATACATTGCGTATAAAAATAAAATATCCCTCATACTGAAATAAATAAAAGCTTTTTTGTGTCCTCGGGGCAGAAAAGTTGGATAATCGGTATTTCATACCATAAAATACAAAGGAAGTAGTGGGACTGTGACATCATCAGCTTGCTCATTGGAATATGCATAAGGTTATGCCAAGAACTGTTTCCTTAAAAAAAATCAAAACCTAATAAATTCATAACTTTGCTATTTCTCATCCAATTTTGATGAAATTTTCATTGTTGTGCTTTTCAAATTTTACTTTATTTGTCTAAACATACAAACACCAACCTGGAGTCATCCTTTAAACGCAAAACTTTCAGCCTGGGATGCATAGTCTGCGAACTAAGATTCGAAATTGCGACCTGGGATACAAAGTCTGTGAACTGGGATACAAAATCTGCGAAATGTGATCCAAAGTTCATGAACTGGGCTTCAAAATCTGTGAACTGAGATACAAAGTCTGTGAACTAAGATACAAAGTCTGTGAACTGGGGTATAAAGTCTGTGAACTAGGATACAAAGTCTGTGAACTTGGATCCAAAGTCTGCGAAATGTGATCCAAAGTCCGTGAACTGGGCTACGAAGTATGAACTGGCATATAAAGTCTGTGAACTGAGATACAAAGTCTGTGAAATGTGATCCAGAGTCCGTGAACAAGGTTACAAAGTCTGAACTGGAATATAAAGTCTGTGAACTAGGATACAAAGTCTGTGAACTTGGATGCAAAGTCTGCGAAATGTGATCCAAAGTCAGTGAACTGGGCTACGAAGTCTGAACTGGGATACAAAATCTGTGAACTGGGATACAAAATCTGTGAACTGGGATACAAAATCTGTGAACTGAGATACAAAATCTGTGAACTGGAACACAAAATCTGTGAACTGAGATACAAAGTCTGTGAACTGGGATGCGAAGTCTATGAACTGGGATGCAAAGTCTTGGGCCTCAAATGAATGCGATTGAGAAAAGTTGGAAAGAGCGATATTTAAAAAGGGGGTAACGATAGACAGACAAACCGACAGTTAAAGTGGCAATGTTAACCGTACCGTAGATATGGATAGATCTTCAGGGAAAAAAAAAAGGAAGTAAAAGAAAAGAACACCGATAGTGATACGGGAGAGAGGGACGGGGAGAGAGAATTGAAGAGAAAGAGAGACCTCGGAGAGAGAGAGAGAGAGAGAGAGAGAGAGAGAGAGAGAGAGAGATGTGACAAAGTTCGGGTGATAGAGGAAAGAAGGCAAATGGAGTGATTGAAAGAGACCAAAAGACATGAAGGAGTTGAAGGGACTGTGAGACAGAGACGCAGATAGAGAGAGGCAGAGAAGGAGGCAGGGTAAACCGTAAGTATGGATGACCTTCAAGGGAATGGGGAAATTTTTTTAAAAAGAAAAAAGAAAAAAGAACATTGATAGAGTGGAAGCAAGTGAGAGACAGAGAGAGAAAGGTAATTAGAGAAAAGAGAGAGGGGAAGTGATGTGATATAATTCGAATGAAAATGAAAGCAGGAAAAGGGACAGAGAGTGATTCAAAGAGATAGAAGGAGTCGATGAGACTGTGAGAAAGATGGAATGTGACGCCTATCTTGCATGAGTGCCTAAATCAACGGGATTATTACAATTGCCTTAACGAATAAATCAACATTTAGCGCGAGATAAAAATAACTCTCGTCTTTTGACATGTCTAAGTACCTGGATAACCCAAGCTGTAAAAGCGATTCTAAAACAACATCCACTACTGCTATTGCATTGCTTAATACGCTTTTAATATTGATATGAATAGTACTCCTCCTTTGGCTTAAGAAAAAATATGTATTATAGTTTTTCCCGGTCAAGTTCAAACTATCTCCGATCAATTTGACATTTCTTACAAGCACTTTCGTCCGAAATGTGATCGCGATTAAAAATCCAGACGTTAATTCAATTGAACAATTGCTCCGCTCCAAGAGGTATCGTTTAAATTGAATAAACATAAACGAATGCGATCACAAAGAGTTTAAAATTGACAGGGAAAACCTATAGTTACAAAATGTACTCCTTTTTTTTTTTTCTTCTTCTTTATTAAATGTCCATTTTATACTAAAATTGAAAAAAGAAAAAAGAAAAAAGAAAAAAATTATTAAAGACAGATGAATAATACCGGTACACTTTCAAAAAATAATCCATTGTGAGATGCAGATTTGTAGGGGAATTACATAAGAAAAGGACAGGGGTGAGGAATGTTACTACCGGTAATGTCGTACGACGCATATAATATCACAATCTGGTCACAAAAACGCATTATTTGCGTCTGGGACCAATATTTGACGTCATAATCCAAAAGGCGTGATTGGGGTTCGAACCTCGGTCCCATTCTTATCAGTTTGTGGGCCTTTTTAGAGAAAATGACTGAAATCATTTTAATTGTCTACATTGAGGAACAAGAAAATCAGCCTACAAACTGATGCGGATCGGACCCAGGTTCGAATCCCAGTCACGTCTTTTAGATGGTGACGTCACAGGTTGGTCCCAGATGTAAATAATGCGTCAGTGTGACATTATGCGTCGCTGCGGTGTTACCGGTCGTTACAAGGCATTCGATGTAGTTTGTTATACAGCATCTGCATGGGGAAGGGTGACGAGAGAGAGAAATAAAGAGGAAAGACGAAAAGGAATTATACTACAATAAATATATTTCATATCATAACGATTAATGCATTCTGATTCAAAGCTTGGCTTTGTAAGCTTGGTGTTATAAATGAAACTCCGGAAATCCAAAGACAAAATTAAATCGTTGGACAGAAAGAAAATATCACCTTCAAAATAACCATAAGAAAGAGACAAATTCAACGAAAGAAACAACCAAACAAACAAACCGACAAAGAAAGAAACAAAGAATAAGAGAAAGGAGGCAAGACGTCCATATCTACTATAGACTTCTTCAAGTCTGAAACTCTTCAAGTATTAAGCATCGAGGCGCACCGTTAAGAGAGCGTTGCATTGACGTCACTCTAGCTATAGAGGCGTATCGGAGTGACTCCATGCATGGAGATGGCTTTACGCTAGCGCCGCGGCAGCCCTTAACAGCATGGACGGTATGAGGGACAAGTGCCCTTACAGGTTTAAAGGGCAAATCACAAAACAAGAAAAGGGCGGAAATTGTTTCGCGTCATATTGCCTTTTTGTTTCATTGTTATCATGATTTGGGGGCAGGGGCTTTATTCTGTGACTGGGCGTGACTAATCGCATAAGGAACAAGAACAGCCTTCCATCAGATTTTGATTCTTTATGAACATGATGAATCATTCGTTAAAATCTTGTTTTTGTTTGTTTGTTTATTAAGTTATATTATATTTTCGTAATGGTTTGTTCCTTTAAATTTCCTTTAAGTAAAAGTTAACTTTTACAAGTTTAAAATAAGTAGCTTTTTTTTTTAATGAGAAAAATGTATAGCATGCCTGTGTACATATTGCTTCAGATATAAAGCTATAGCAGTTTAGAGTAAAATCTTTTACGTGTCTTATGAATTATATTGCTGTCTGTTCTACTTCATCGCTTCCCATTCACACATCTATTACGAAGGTAGTTAATCTAAAAAAATATGATGCATTTTGTTGTTTACAGGAAAATAAATACCTCAGAGAAAACACCTTGATTCAATTCATTGTCGCTAATGCACCTTTAACAGTGAGCAGCATCTTCTCATTTTGTTGAATGATGGTTCAACATTACTGTGCCACATAGAAAATAATCAGGAACGCCCCCTGATTTATTTGTTGTGATGTAATTTTGGGGACTCGACGTCTATTTTAAGATCTCATGATCTATTTCAGGAAAGGTTAAGCTAATCCAAGATGTCGTCATTATCCGTGATGTTTTAAATGAGCAACGATTTAACAGTCAGGCATACGTCTGGAATAGAATCCAAACACATGTTCTAATTTGAAGGTCTAGTTTTTCCCTATCAATCAATTTTGAGTTTTCGATGTTTCATATTGTTTTGTATAATTTAGGACACCATTTAAGACGAATATGTTACAATAGATTACATTGAATAAGTCAAAAATAAATGGCATTGTCACACTTATATGCTAAACAGTTAAACAAAAATTCAAAATTTTATTGTCCGAAAAAAAAGGTGAAAGGAAATTCTTTTTTTCCCCTTTTTCGTGGGCCAAGCAGCCGCTGAGCAGCGCCAGATGGACGTTGCTCTATCCCCTTCTTGTTGAACGCTAAACAGGGGAGCAGCAACTACCATTTTTTTAACGTCTTTTGGTATGACGCGGCCGGGGATCGAATCCACGACCTCCCAATTATGAGGAGGACGCTTTATCCACCGAGCCCACGAATCGGGTGAGAAAAAATACAAAGACAAAGGGATATTATGATATATACATGTACATGTATTTATACTTTCAGATCGACATTATGGTGTTCATTTAACCGTTGGCCTTTCTTTAATCCCGTTATGAATGACTACATCTACAAACACAATTGCTTCACAATGATCATCTGAAATCATGCATTTGATATAATTTCCAGAGAATGTAATTACTGCTCAGCTTAATTCAAATATTTGAAGACGTCATCTTAATCCTTGGACTGAAGGATGAACTTAGGTATTGGAAGCCGCAATGGTCGGCTGGCTTGCACAATTTTGTTTATATTCATTTGGTCTAACAGTAGTTGGTCCAATGATTTGACTATTTAACACCATAATATGGGCTATACCCATTAAGTCTACTAAAATTTTGGTGTAATTTCCCTTTGGCCTAACTACTTGGTCTGATTCCCATTTAGTCAAATGACAACTAGGTCTAATTGCCAATTCGTCTAATAGCCAAATTGTCTAATGGTATTATCGTATAATTGCCTAATGAATGTTTGGTCCATTACCAGCAGACCAGTTTGATATTTGATTATTAACCAAGAGGTGTAACACCAAGTGGACATTAGACGAAATGGGAATTAAACAAAAACTCAAATAGGCGAAGTAGCAATTAGCCCAAAAGGTAATCAGACGAACTGATCGAAGACGAAATGTAATTAGACTATCTAGGATGTGACCGAATGTGCATTAGTCAATGTGGGTTTGGACCAATTCGCAATTTACAGTGCAATTTCTATATTGCCTCAACTATGACAAATCGTTTAATACTTGAAGAGTTTCAGACTATCTGTAGTAGATATTAACGTATTGATTCCTTTCTCTGAAACACGCAATTTATGCGATGTCCACAACGCGTCGTATGTACGTGCAACGTGCATCTTTCTGCGACGAATTTAGTAGAAAAATTCTGTATCGCACGTACTTTTCTGTTCAGTCACGCACGTTGCAGGTACGACAGAAAGGAGGATTTTACAATACCTTTCCTACAGAAGCGTACGAATCGTAGAAATCTTAAGCAGCTGTTGATTTTGTCGATGTGATCGATCGTGAATATATATATATATATATATATATATATATATATATATTTGCCAAAAATAGTAGCGCATTTCTCCCCCTGAAAAAACAGCGAAAACTATCCGGAGCAGTTCGACATTTGGTTTTTCCTAGCATGCCTAGTGGGATTTATATTTAATCACGTGATCGTCAATTGTCTAATAATTTATCTAAAATTCGCATGAATATTCAAAGAAGTGATATAATATATAATATAACTGGTTAATCGTCTAACAACTATTTTGTATCGTTTTCCTTTTTAAGCTTCATGCAGAATTATGGGTCAAATATTATTGTAGACCTTCAAGCGCAAGCGATAGTATTTGACATATCCTGTGAATGTAGGCCAAACTAGCAAAGCCAAATTAACTCATCTCTATTAGTTGCTTGCACGCTTGACCAGTGATGTCCAATCCAATGTAGACTCTGGTATCAGCGTATTTGCTTCTTTTTTTATCTGTGGATCGCTGAGCACGAAGCAGAGAGGCCTGCTATAGATGAATAACAATCTATTTCCTGTAGTCAGAGCATCATCATCATCATCATCATCATCATTAAGCTTCAGCATCAGTGCCATCATCATCATCATCATCATCATCATCACCATCATCATCATCAGGGACATCAGTATTATCAGCATCATCATTATCATGTATCTTCGCCACTTTCATCATTATTATCATCATCATCATCATTATCGAAACTCTTCATCATCCTCCTAAAACAATTATTGTTTTTTTCTCTAGAGGAAATATAGGAAATATAGGCTCATTTTAGTTTAATCTTCTTGGATTCGAGTTTGATGTAAGTGTAAGGAAATATGATTTTTTTAAATAGTGTTTATGATAAAGACGTTTTATAGTAAGAGAGATATTGAGAGATATATTGGTAGAGAGAGATGGTCGGATGGAGAATGAAGTGAAATGCACAGATCATAAGAAAAAAGAGAAAAGAGAGAAGGAAAGAGACAACTGCATTTTTTCTCAATTTTTCTTAAACAAACCATATCGGAAACTTTCGAAATAAACATCTTATGTACCGCATATTAATAACAAAACAAAACAAAACAAAATACCTCGATGGAAAATTAATAATGGTTATCCAAAAAAAATCCTGGCCTCGAGTTGTTTGTTCGTTGTTGTTGTTGTTTTTTTTTTTTCTCTCATTTTTTTTATTTATTTTTTTTAAAATCAATTTCATCGACTTCTGTTTCATTTCCGCGTGATTCCAAGGTTGTTGTTTATTCTTAATATCCGCCCCCTTGCATGGCTGTACCCTTGACAAATTTCCGGCAAAATATTATGCCTCCGTCATACCTCCAGACCGACTCGTACCGACTTCAAACTAACCCCAAACTTGCTATTCGGTCTCCTGACAATTTGGCTTTGGCCTCACCGATGTGACATCGGCAATATCAGCAAATTCCCGTCAAAATATCATACAGAGGAGCAGCACCATTATGAAACTATCCTCACTCAATCGTGGGCAATATCGAAAGAATTTGTATATGAATATATTTGAAGGCTAGACAGACAATCATTGGTGATGTTTTATGTATTGATTGGTCGTGACATTGGCGCGAAGTTGGCGCCATTATCCAATCAATGACTTCATCCATTGTCCATGTCGAAAACGACTAACGACCTTTTCATGAGATAAAAGAATGAATGGAGGAATGAATAAAAATGCTCTTTATTTTAAGTTTGTTTGTTCTCTTGTGCTTTGTATATAATATGCATTTTTTCGTAACATTGCAATTAAAAAAGGCTACTCTCTTCTTTTTTTTTCTTTTTTTATTATTTGGTTGAAAGGAATTTTTCTGTATACAAAAATTGGGGATTGTATACATAATTATTCAAATGCAGTTAAGCTTGATCCCCAAGTTGCCGAAAACCCAAGAGCCTCATGATTTTGATGGTTATGGGAATCTCTGTACAATTTCTTCAATTCGTGATATCACTCGTTCTCTCTTCATTTGTTATTCCACTCCCCTCCCCTTCTCTCTCTCTCTCTCTCTCTCTCTCTCTCTCTCTCTTTCTTTCTTTCTCTCTTTCTCTCTCTTTCTCTCTCTCGATTTTCTCTCTCTCTTTCTCTCTCTTTCTCTCTGAGTCTGTCTAAATGTTCATTTTTGTTCTCTATCAATACTTTCTCTCCCCTCCTCCCACCTCCCTTTACCTCTCTCCCTCCCTTAAACTATATCTAAAACATTTTTCTAATACATCGTCTATTAACAAGCGGACACCTATCGATTTGACTGATGCTACATACACGAGACCACGTGACCAACACAGAGGCGCCATTATTCCTTCCATTTCCTCATATCCTATACGCAAGTCACACCAATGAGACTGAATCCAAACCAAACACTAAACTTGCGATTGACGACAATCTAATGTATTGGTGTGTCTCGTATAGGTTTGCATCTTCAAACCGGGTCTTTCACAAAGTCGTTCGTAAAATTACACATGACTTTAAGAACGACTGATTACCAGTTCTTGCACTAAATGATTCAGAACCTAGATAGTAGTTTAGCACACAAGAACATGATCCAGTCGTTCGTAAAGTCATTCGTAACTTAACGAATGACTTGGTGAAACACCTGTAGGTGTGACTTAAATAGGTAAGGCGAATGAAAATCATTTAGTAATATATTTGTCTCTTTTTACAATTCGAACAAACTTTTCGGTTTGTAAAGGATGCCTTCAAACAAGCATGACACTGGTCTTCCGTAACATTCCAATCATGGTCAGAAAGAAAAAACAAATATTTTGATTGAAATAATATTGATGCTTTTTTTTTAAATAGCCTACTTTCAAAAACACTCTTGATTTACGGTAGCTGGCATGACAACTAACCCCAAACCTAACATTTATTTTGTCAGATTTTGCACCCACCCCAAACACCCATCCCTCGTTTTCAGAATACGAGGGTTGAGTATGTTTGTTTAATTTTTGGTGCTTCTTGTAACCCTTAATTTGGAAAGCACGAGGGAAAAGACTCTCTTGCACACACATACACACACATACACACACACACACACACACACACCCACATACACACACACAAAGACACACATGCTGTTATATATAGTTGGAGTCCTTTGACAATTTAAGACTGGAACCTTTGAAGTTGCGGCGAGGTCAGAGATTTCCTCATTTTATGGGGCACCTGCCGGATATAATAGATCGATTGTGCGAGTTCAGAAAACTCTGAAAGCGAGGGGCCGATAATAAGAATGCTATCGATTAACGGGGATGATGCGATCAAAGATAAGTTATAGTCTGCTGAGTGCCAGCGGCGCATTTATATATGTATAAGTATAACAGTTCATTTCGTGCTTTACGCTACAGTCACACTTACCTTTAGTTAGGCGTCTTCTCCAATCAAAAGGTGTCGCTTTCCCGCGGCTTCCTGGGAAACATTCGGGTTTCAGCTTTCAACATGTTTAATGTGTTTAAAGCCCTATTAAGATTTCGGGATTCTATTCAAAAGACGCGGGAAACTGACACCTTTTGATTGGAGAAGGCGCCTTACTTTTCTGTTGTTTTATCCTTATTTCATCTTCTATTCTATCATTTCTTACGTATTACTTTGTTTTTTATATGAACGAAATTATCAATATTTCCACTGCTGACTATGACGGGAAGGCATCCCTGGGAATCCGCAGAAAAACGGAAATTTTGAACTCAGTGACGATGCGACCAAAATTTATCGTCGGTACAGTGCCAGAATATCGCACGTTACCTTATTGTATAGTAGTTCATGCCCTACAAAAAAAAACATCAACAAAGTAGCCGAATGGGGAGTAAATATGAAGAAGGAGAGGATAAACGTGAAGGAACTGGATGAAGGGAAGGACATAAAATAGAAAGTCGAGTTTAAGGAGGAGGAGAGGAAACATGCGGATAGAGGAGAAAATATAGACAGAGAGAGTTGGGAAGGACGATAGGATGATAAAGATGAAAAGGCGATAGAGAATAGAAAGAAGAAGTGAGTAGTGAAAAGGTAAGACGGAGGATGGGCAAGAGTGAGGAAGAGAAACAGTGGAGAGAAGGAGGGTCAGGAGGGAGAATAGGAAGAAAGGAGAAAAGGGTATAGAAAGAGGTGATACAGAGGGCATGATAAGAAGAATGTGAGAGGAAAAGGGTGACAGGAATAGGAGTAGGATTAGACAGAGGGAGAAAAAGAGGAGGAGAAGAGGAACAGAAAGGAAGAAGAAGAAAAACGGGAGATGGGGAGAAGGAAGAAAGAGTAAGGAAGGATGAAGAAAGGGTGAGAGATAACAGTGAAAGTAACTGCAAGATCGAACAAACCAATAACTGGACCGCACCCAAAATCATCTACACAAGCTCACTATCACGGTGTGAATGACATTCCCTAGAAGGCGTTAGAATGCCTTCACTTCGGCCACGAAATTGCATCGACACTCGAGCACGGGCGTGTTGTGAAGTGTTAAAGCGCACTTCCTGATTCTCAACAGAGATAATTGGTAGCACCTTCAGGCAAAGAATGGAGCCATGTAATAAGCGATGAGTCAAGTGGTGGGGAATATGACCCCCTTACACTATTTACCCCCAACATCATCAATGATTATTGCGTGCTCTCAAGACACACAATGAGATGGGCATAATTATATCCTTACTTTATCTGTCATCATCATTTTGGAAAGCATATTGTTTGCTTTTCAAACCAATGTTTTTATCCTTAGACGATATTAAAAATGTCGTGTTAAATTTTGATACTTAATGATGTAATCAACCTTTTTATGTGTGATGGGAAAACATTTGTAGAACCTCGTGACGTCACGAATTACCAATAACGCAATACTTGTTGGATTTCGAAATTTCTCGTCACACAAGACCACTGAGAATCGAAGGGGTGCAAGTTAATGCCTGCTTCCCCAGCCATTTAATCTGAAACTTGGCAAATTTGCAGCTCACCAATCTTTGTTCCCCAAATAATTCATGTGCAGCAATCAGATATGAAAATTAACATCAGGAGACCAACATGGAATGACCACATCATTCAAAAGATGGGACTCCGTTTCGAACATTATTCCTTCAGCGTCGGTTTGTCTCTTCCCATCTGCACATAGCTTAAAGGAGGAGTCCGGGCTGAAATGAAAAAGTTTTGTAAAATTAATTAAAATTCATCAAGCACAACACAGACAATTTCATCAAAATCGGATGAAAAATAACAAAGTTATGCATTTTTTTAGGTCTTGAATTTTTTTGTAAAACAGTTCTTGGCAATTGTCTCGTTGTCTCATTTGAATATTTGAATATTCAAATGAGCAAACTGATGATGTCACAGTCCCCCTACTTCTTGTGTATTTTATTATATGAAATCCTATTTATCTCATTTTTTCATATATTGCGTATACAGAAAATCTGTCCCTCATACTGAAATAAGTAAAAGCACTTGTGACCTTGAACATTCCACAAGGATTAATCCGTGTTTTTATGTCCTTGGGGCAGAAAATCTTGATAATTGGTATTTCATACAATAAAATACAAAGAAAGTAGGGGGACTGAGACATCATCAGTTTGCCAATTTGAAGAACTGTTTCCTTAAAAATTTGAAACCTAAGAAAATTCATAACTTTGCTATTTCTTATCCGATTTTGATGAAATTTTCAGTGTTGTGCTTTTTCGATTTTACTTTATTTTTCTTATAATGCAAACTCCAGCCTGGATGAGTCCTTTAACCCCAACCCCGTCCTCTAAGAAGAAAACCCTACATGCCCTATGCGCTGACAACGAATGTCATTGACGCAACCAGTAGTGTGCTTGTTGTTGTTGTTGTTGTTGTTGTTGTTGTTTGTTGTTGTTGTTTTTCAACTCACGCCAACCTACCCCTACAATTCCTTGCGAGTAAAGGACGCAGGAAGGCGCCAACCGATTAAGACCCTGGGATATTACTCCATACACACACTACTTCACACATCTTCATGAATACCGCTAACATACCCTTGAGCTTTCCCAGTTTGAACTCATGAAAGGTCTACACTCGAGTACGTGCCCTTAGGTGACGTCATTCTTACAAATGAATGTTTACCATCCGGGCATCTGCAAACATGACCATTTAGTTTTATGCTCCCAGTCACACTAGGATTCATGGGTTGTGGGAGTGCTTATGCGTTGGTCACAACAGGTCGAACGTGTAGCGTGCAAATCTCTACTATGGTTTCGTAGAAGAGAAAAATCTACTTCGACCGTACTCTGTTTCAAGCACGCACGTTGCAGTAACGACACGCAGGAGGTTTTGGAATCGCATAATTGGACGACGACGGCTATGTGCAACTTACATGCAACGCAAGCAACGTTGCACGCACGTGCAACGTAGCCTGCAACATGTTCTGACCACCTCATTACGCTCATCTTCAGCTATCTACATCAGCCTACAAAGTGACTCTGATGGGACCCAGGTTCGAAATCAAGTCAGGTCTTTATGGCCCAGTCACAATACAGACGCATGGCCAACGCGCAGTAAAAATGTCTTGCGCTGGTTGTGCGTCAACATTCGTTACTCGTCGAGTGCGCTGGACCAACGATGTGTACTCGTTGGATGTTTTAACAAATGCTAGCAATACATGGGCGCCATTTGCCCGCTGTCTGCATTTTTTTTTCTTCAGTGTGTTAGAATCGCTCCGCTGATATGACTGGGGAATTATAGGAGATACATCTAATTTGCAGCTGCCTTGAAAAAGAATCGATCACAATTTCGTGGAATCGAATTCCAACGACCGCTAAAATCTACACATTATACTTGAATTACTTCTCAATTGCGCACGCACGACGCATACACAGCAATATATTAGATATTCAGGTAGCGTACTTGTACAGGTCGTTGTACTGCTCAATAAACGTTGTATTGAATCACCAATCAAAACAGCTAGCTCGTGATCTGAATAATTCATTTCGGGAACCCCCCCCCCCCCCTTTTTTTTTTTCTATTTTGATTTTGGTTGAAATTTTGATGATTGATCAATAATGAAAGACCGATGTGAATTTAGATTTAAAACGATTGATATAGCGAGTCTGATGGATGGTCTTCATCGCTTTACTGGGGGGGGGGGCGTTTCATGAAAGGACTTGTCGGACGTTTTATTCGACAAACTGTTATAAGCTACTGAAATGCTTGCATCTGATTGGATGAGAGCAAATTTGTCGGATAAAATGTCCGACAAGTCCTTTGATGAAATGCCCCCCAGGCCAAACGGAATGGGAGAGATAAATTTGTAAGAATATAATGAATAACTGATCTGAGACTGAAGACACAAATCCAATAATATCGAATGGATTTATAACGCGATTTCAGAACAGATTGTATATTCAATTTATTTTCTGTAGCTTTACAATCCAAATCCTTCAATAAGCCTCTGTATTTGAAAAAGGGGTATTACCCAGATTACAAGGTTACGTGGGCCAACGTTCGCATTTTGAGTGCGCGAGACGTCGCACGTTTGTATACAACTTAACGTCGATCCAACGTCGGCATATGGTCGCCGCAACGTGCAACGTTGTGCCAACGTTGGCCCAACGGCAAGAATAACTCTGGCCCAACATAATAGACACGACCATTGCCGACGTTGGCCTAACGTTTGCTATCTGGGTATCTTTCACACACACACACACACACACACACAAAAAAAAAAACCTTGACAAGTCTAGCCTTTACGCTGTACTTACAATGCCTGAATAATGACTTCGCATATAGAAAAAGTTATAACGTTGTAATAGATTTATTCAGAAAATGATAATCACAGTTATGCTTTGTATTGAAATAAACAAACGAAAATCAAGGCGAAATAGACGTTATATACATATATGGAAACAGCATAATTACAATACTATATAAATATCTATACATATCTTTTTACGTACAAACTATATAGAAAATGATCTCATGACGTCTTAAATTATTATTTTTAAAATATATAATCATTTTGATGATTTGATAAGATTGATTTCATCGATTAGGCCTCGATCAGCATTACAATTCGAACAGTGTCTCAACGATGACGATAACGCAAAATAAGGATGAATTAATTATTAAACCATTATTTGCTTTACTTTACATCAATGATATTAATGGGGAAAATGTAGGCAATCTTGATTTTGAGAATAAAAGGCAAAGTCGAATTCCATTTCAACGATGGCTTAATATCAATAATCCTAGGACTTTTTCCCCAATAAACAAAGTCCTTGGAAATGCCAAGTCAGGCAGTCCTAGGGCAACGTGGTTTTGATCTGTAATCTCTTGATATGATACCCAACTAAATAATTTCCAGTAGGTCTTTACACAGGGTACCTACTATCCACTATACAGTGTGTCCCAGATAAAAGTATAACCAACTTTGAGAGGCTCGTATTAAAATTGTATAACTTATGTGTCATTAATTTTTTATATCATGACAAAGAGTAACTCATATTCTATCCAGTGATGCCAAGATTATACCTGTACTGTAATGGATGACTGAATACTAAAGTTTTTGAAAACTTTGGTCAGAAACCATTTGTACCACATTTTCTCATAAGCAGCACTGGCTTTCAGCCTTCTTGAGCCCATTCATTAGGGATAAAGGCTTACTTCGACTATTAAAATGCAAGGGCTGCTTTTGCTCAAACTTGGTACGGGGCACTTGTTACGCTTATTATTTAAAGCCCAGCTGTTTAGTCATCCGTCACAACATAGGTATAAGTTTGGTATCAGTGAATAGGATATGATTTGCTCTTTATCATGAAAATAAATTTCAAGGTCACACAAGCTATCATATTTTAGTATGAGGCTCTCAAATTTGGGTTTACTTTTTTTTTTCTGGGACGCACTGTATACAGGGTGTTTCCGAAAAAAGGAAACCCAACTTTGATCAACAATAATTTCAAAAATATTCCAATGGTGATTATGAAATTTATATCACTGTAAAGTGCAACTCATTGCCATTCTAATGATACCTCGCTCACCTCACCAATGTCACGCATCACTAAACCCCATTGTTTTGAAAAGGTCTTGTAAAATTGTGCGTGGTTCACTTTCATGCACCTTGAGATGGTTTGTGTGAATGTGCCTGGAAAGGAAACCCAACTTTGATCATCAATAACTTCAAGAATATTTCAATGGTGATTAAGAATTTAATATCACTGGAAAGTACAACTCATTAACATTCTAATGATACCTCTTTCAGCTCACCAATATCATGCATCACTGAACCCCATTGTTTTGAAAATTGTCTCGCAAAATTGTGATAGGTTCTCTTTCATGCCCCTTGAGATGAGTTGCTTCAAAGATTCCTAACAAATCTAAGTAAAGCATTCCAGTGACTTAAAATAAATGAGTTTGATAAATGGGTTGGAAATTTTTACTTATTTAGTCCTTTAATCTTACCATCCAGGTAATTTCAACATGTTACTGGTCACGACAACCCAGAGAACCTTCAGTTCCCTATGGATAATGTAAGAAGCATGACAGTGCATCAATCACAATTTTGCAAGATATTTTCAGAACAATGGGGTTCAGTGATGCGTGACATTGGTGAGCTGAAAGAGATATCAATACAATGATAATGAGTGGCACTTTCCAGTGATATAAACGTCATAATCACTACTGTCATGTTTTTAAAAGGATTGATTATGAAAGTTGGGTTCCCTTTTTAGGCACATTGCAGCAACCCATCTCAATGAGCGTGAAAGTGAACCACTCACAATTTTGCAAGACATTTTCAAAACAATGAGGTTCAGTGATGCGTGACATTGGTGAGCTGAGCGGGGTATCATTAAAATGGTAATGAGTTGCACTTTCCAGTGATATAAATTTTATAATCACCATGGTAATTTTTTTAAAAATTATTGATGATCAAACTTGGGTTTCCTTTTTTCTGGGTCACCCTGTATTGGAATAAAATATTTTCAGTATTTGATGATTAAAATGATGAATAAATTATGTTCTTGGACACAGGATTACAAGAGTGCTAAAGAAGAATGCATACATATGTAAGTTTTGCACGAATCCTAAGTCTATATTCATAACTTTATATGCGGGTAAACATGTCCAAATTGTGCCAAAAAGCACGTTGTATAGTATGCATTTAAAAATGGTTTGATGAAATATTGTGTTGCTAGCACATCATAGAGAAAATATAGAAACATAATAGAGTATTCAAGAATCTTGTTTCGGCACATTTGGTATAACCTGAACTTCTATGTACCCTCTATATAAAAAGATCCAAATAAGCAACGCATAAAAATAGTAACATTTCTCTTATTAGGTTAAAATTGTTAATTATTTGGTCTTTTTGTACATAGGTTCTCGTTTATTTGTTGTTGCTGAGTGTGTTTGTTTGTTTGTTGGGGGGGGGGTTGTGGTAGTGGTTGGGTTACTGTTTAAGTTGTTTGTTTTTTTATCATTTTCCAAGATGAAGTAACACATGAAATGAAGGAAAATAAAATAAAAATATTAGAAACTGAAATTGTTCAAATCTCACTCACTTAGGCCTTTGGAAAATCTTCAGACCTTATTTTCATTTACCTTTTACTTTGCATTCTATAGATAAAATCAATACATGACATATGCATTTGATCAATGTTCCGCAAAGTGTTATCATGGTTATCGAGAATATTATTCAATAGCTAGAAACAAAATTAGAAATAAACTTCTAGTCGCAAAAATGGACAAAATCAATATTGACAAAAAAAAAGAATTGTACAGATTAACTTTTCTCGTAGAAAATATAGACCTCATTTAATTACCACGGTCTTTGTAAATGCAAAATACAATATGTACACATAGGCAAAAACGATTCATTTTGTTAAGTTTATGCAACTTCAAGCTAAAAAGTGTTTTATATAAACACTTTTCCGAATGAGGAATTTTGATATAAATAAATATGATATATATTCACAATAGTCATGTGTAGTCAAGGATATGTTTTTCATTGACGTCTTTTAGAAACATCTGTAATGGATTTTTTTTTTCTTGGGGGAATGGATATCCATTCATAATACAAATGGATTATTTTGTTTTATACTTATGGTATTTGTAAAAAGAAATACGATTTAGAGGGAAATTTGTTTAGGCTAGGAAAAGGAGTAAAATCCATTAATTTTTTTTTAGTCGAATTAAATTCGCTATTAAGTTTCTTCTTTTTTACATCAAAAGTTTAGGGAACGCATTCCATCTTTTACATTTTGCTCTATACTTATTACATCAATTATTATTGATCTTTATACCTTCGATTATAAATCAGATTATTGTAAATACAATTTCCCACAGTCTTTTTTTTCTTCTTGAGTGTGGTGTCAAAATCATGTTCTTCCTCATAGAGTATAGGCCATAATAACATTACCAACAAATAAATATTTTGAATACACGACGTTCTATAAATTGAAGATGCTAGTACTAGAAGTTCGTATGTTACATTTTGGCCCTCTGTTACATTTATGTATTAAATGTGTCGTGTTCATCCAAGCGTAAAGACATACCACACAAAAATGGTACCAAAAGATGCGGGAGGAGTTACTCTTTCGGAATATGTAAAATAAGTGAAGATGCTAGTACTAAATGTTCCTATGTTACACTTTTACCCTCTGTTTCTCAAAACTGATTTGATGTAACATAGGAACTTCTAGTACTAGCATCTTCAATTATAAACTTGACATTTCTGAGTCCATCTAACGCTCTGTTCTGATATATATATATATATCAAATAAAAGCGAAATCCCACGTAGTCGGTGTATTTACAATTCCTTTGATATAGGATTTCAGCCAATAAATGCAGATTGTGATTAGTATTTTCATTAATAGTCATATATAGGATAATATTAGAAAAGTTGCAAAAAGGCACCGAAAACAAATCTGAAATATACATATCAGCACCTGTTAGCTATATCAATTAAAACATTGTTGTGTATACATATTGTTCTAATGGATACATATTCGTCATATCTATCCGTGAGTGCCATAAAGTTGTTTAAAGTAATTCTCTTTTTTCTTGAAAATTATAATACATCGGCCAACCGAAATTTGGCCCACACAAACTCGGCCACCTAAAATTGACACGAAGACAAGAATGATGCTCGCTGATGATTTCCCCAAAGAAAGTAAAGCGCCTTGTTATCAACTCTTGTCAGCAATAAACCTTTGTGAGAAGTAATTCGTCAAATTCTTGTTTTTAAAAACAATGGCCAACAAATGAAATTCATTCCGTAAGCATTGAAAAAAAAAAAGAACGTCTTATCGCATTTTGTCAAAGATGTCATATTTACAAACAATAGGCATTACAATGACTTACTCTAAACTCTATTGCACATCGAAACAAATAAGGCATTGCATATTAAAAGCAGATTGTGTCTAGATTGAACCACTTGGAGAGACAGCGAGTTTCATGTAAAATAACAGAGTTACAAACATGTCGTTGGACATAGCACACTGCATGAGGAGGTAATCGTACCTAAAACATTATGTAAAATCGATACATTTCCAATATGGAAAGTTCAGTCAAAAGGGATATTAAGATTTTACTTATTATTACTATTACTACTTAGTTAAGAATATAATAGTTGATGTTATCTTTTAAATGTTATAGTGGATAAACTGTGCCCGACCGGCATTATTCAATTGGTATGTTCGTACTATATGTCATGTACATCACATTTGCCAGTGTTATCGATGAAGAGGCAATACCAACAACAACCAATTACCATGGTTTGAACCTCAAACCGTACGCATGACCCCTGTTCTCGTACCCGTTTCTTGTTCGGCCGACTGAGTCAAGGAACGTTCGCCATAAAGCATCCCTGAGCATCTGAGTAAACGAGAACAATATCACAGTCCAATCTATATCAAATCGTAGACTGTTTTCATAACAATCTCGGCATGGGACACCGGTAAAGGGCGATCCTTTCTTTACCGGTGTCGTCACTATGAGATACCTTTGTCTCTGATCGTGATCAATTTACCTTTCTTCCACTACGATCTCGTCCGTATCGGCGGCGGCGACTGCAACGTTGCTGGTTCTACTGGAACACGGCGTGATCTCCGCAGTCGTGACCGACCTCGTTTGATGAACTTTAGTTTCTGGTGGTTTGCGCGGCGTCGAACATTCTGCCTTCGCGGTCTTCTTCCCTTCCTCGATGTCCTTCTGATCCAATATCAACTGCTTCATGGCGCGCAGGGTGTCCGTCGCACCGTAGTCTCCAGGAAGGATCGGCTCATCATCGGCATCTGTCGTGCTTGATCGGCTTAACCTTTGACCCATGCCTCTCATATTGCTGCTCATAGCCCCCATTGCCTCGCCAGTCTCGAAGCGAACCTCGGAGATGTTTTGGCGGATTTCTTGCAGCATTTGACGCTGACGTTGGCGGCGCTCTGGAGATGAAGAACGACCTGGTCCACCTCCCTTTGTGCTGCCCTGGCGCCCCACTACCTTCTGCATGATACTCTGCAGAGAGAGAAGGGGAAATAAAGAAAGATTAATAATAATGATATTTTTATTCAAACGAATGGATAAATTTTTAAACAAAGTTAAGGCAGGACTACAATTGTTTTGGATAAAAAAAAAAAACTTGGTTATTTCATGATATCAAGGTTAATGATTAATGCTAAAATCTTGTTCTTCAAGATTTTGGCAGATCTAACTAAGATGTTGAAGAACTTGCCTTTATGTTCGTTGAATTATATTGAGTTATAATATTCTATTTGCTTGAAATATCATTCAAGTTAGATTTGCATAAATACAAAAGAGAGGGGAACAATAGTAACAATTTGTTGACATTTAGTTATCAGTTTTTTGTTTGTTTTTTTTTCCCCCTTTTTGCGATTTGCAAACAAGCTTGATAAATATACGAATAAGTCAATGTGTTTAATTCATTTTGTTTAATGGAAAAGTAATGAGCGACCTAGTTTTCAAAGAGGGAACATCACAATGAACTAAAATGAACTTTTAAAAGCAATCTAAACTAATAAGTGCTCATAATCGTTACGGTCTACAGTTTTTTTAATACCGGATAGCATCGATTAAAAGAAAATAGGAGGAGTCGTTCTGCTTCACTCGCCACGATCCTTTGGTGTAATTTGAATGTGCATTGGATCGGGGAAAATGGGCCTGTGTGCAACTCTATAAATAATGCAAGACTCAATTAACAAATGTACTTTTATCGGATGGTAGAGGACCCGAACCATGGTAAAGGTTTCGCCTCAATGGAAGTACATACGAGGGCGTAGTTAGAACATTCATAAGGGGGGGGTCGAAATGATGTTGCCCATACTTTCCGAAAATATTGTAGGACAGGGGACTTAAATATTGATGTACAATACATACAACTTGGTTATAAAAAGTCGCTGTTACTAGAACAACAAAGACTATGGTAGAGGCAGCACGTCCGACAAAACGTTTCATTTTACTTCAGAACGTAGCTTTCTTTGATTTGAAAATGAAAATCAAATAGGTTTTTTTAATGGGATTTTCTTTCTCTTGATCTCAGCACGCCTTAACTATTTCTCGACAAGTACAGCCACCTCAATTTGATTTGAGGGCACGTTAACATGATGATATTGAGCCTGAAATCGTGTATGCCCGCTCACGAATTGATAAACAGGTGATTGTGATGAATACCCACGCCGGATCAAAGGATACGCGTCTCTATTACCCATCATATCAAGTTATGGGTGCCTCTTGTTCCCCCCCCCCCCTCCAATCATTGATTCAAGGCTCTCTTTCTGGTAAAATGTCCTATATTCTTTGTGTATTTTCTATCCTGTGTTTATTGTATCGTTATTTCTACCGTATTCCTATCTCTCTAAAAACATTATAGCTATCCTACTTTTGCTCTCTCAAATATAATTTCATTCAAGTTCCCTTTTTTCAGACGCTTTTTGATCATTATTCATATTTTCCTGTATTCTTCTTACCTTGTCTCTCTCTCTCTCTCTTTTTTCTTTCTTTATGTCTGAGTTTATTCTTCTTCTTCCCCTTCTTTTTATTCTCCCTTTTCTCCCTCTTCTTCTTCCCCTCTGTTTCACCGTCTCTTTGTCTTGCGTTATCATTTCTGCCTGCAGATAACGTGCATGTCCTTTAGACACCTTTTCAATATCTTATGTTCTTGTTCTATTCACCGCTTTCCATCCCCCCCCCTCTCTCTCTCTCTCTTTAATCTCTTTCTTTAATACAAAGTATCTTTTCTTATGCCTTTCCTCGAGGGGTAACGTTCCTTCTAGTTGCAAAGAAGGATTATGACCATTCGTTCTATGTTGCCATGGTAACAGAAAGGGGACTTCAATTTGGGTCGTAATACTTTGATAGCCTGTCAAATATAGGGAGGAATTGCAACTTTATTTCATGACTGATTTCCTTACCGAAGTCTGTATCATGAACATCTTCAGCTGGTAGACGGAATAAAATTACACCCATATGTTGATGCACGCCAGACGAAGATATTTCTGAATTAAAACACGTACGTTCTATTGTTATTTTTTATGCGAACGTCGTACTTTTAAATCAACGCAGAAAGTGGCTTTCGGAAGAAAAAAAAAACGATTAAAAAATTTAATCAGTTTAGGTAACTATACAACTCTCCGTCTTTAAAGATACAAGAGAAGTAATATCTTCATGGTGGCAAATAGATAAAATATGCGTCCAAGATGTCAAACACCAATGTAAACAAAGTCTGATTTATATTTTTATTTGCTTTTTATTGGAAGGACGTCAAATGTAATTCGGTTGTTGCTTAGCCCCCCCCCCTCCCTCCCCCTACTCGTTCTTTCACAAAACACTGGGTATGTACCCCATTTCATTTCAAACGGCCAAAAAAGGGAGAAATTGTGGAAAAGGAGAAAGGGCACGTCAAATGTTCCCAATCTAGACTTGTATATCTTTATCCCCTTTCCGTCTGGGTATTAAAACTTGCCCTCAAACTTCGAATATCTACTCGACAAAAATGTTGTGCCTATCCACCCCCCCCCCACCCATCCTCCCCTTAGTGAGCCCATACGATACCACTGGAGTGAAACCATGGAGGAGGAATATTCCTCCAAAGTGAAACTACTCCTCGATCAGCGATCGACAGGCCCGTATCTAGAGTGTTTGTGACATAACAATATCAAAAACTCGCACGAGCTGAGCAATTTTCCATTTCATTCTATACGGATCGCAACTAAATCAGAACTGACAGCCCCTTGATTTAAAAGACACGGTCATGTGTATCAGCTGCGGCAGATTCAGGACATTTTCCCCATTTGTCGTTAAGGTAGAGAAGATGTCTAACAGTTCCAATTCCAATTTTCATTTTCGCGCTTACACTATTGCAGAAGGAAATAACACATAAAAATCTAGTCATCTCGTACATGCCTTGAAAGTGTGTGTATTGGAGGAGTGGAGATAAGAAGGGAGCTGAAATACATTTGTGTTATCGTCGAATTATTGAAATATTCCTATACATTCCCAAAGACAAAAGTTGTTAGAATTTTATCAAAGGAACGCACTGCAAATACATTACGAGAGGAAATAATTTAAAGAAAAAAAATCAAAGTCTCTAAAGAGCTGGAAAGTAAGGACCCGGAAAGTAAGGCCTCCTATTCGTGTTATTCTAGGGAAATTGAAATGGTATTAGACACAAATTGGGCTGGAACGTAGTCGTTCACAATACATTTACATTAAATGGTATGATGATTTGGTTGTTAAACATACTAGAACATGACTAGATTGACGTATTTTAGACATGTAAATTAATATAATTTATATTACACTATATATACATCATCGGGATATGTCTTCGCTTACGCCCCTTTCCATCCCAATTCGACCTAGTTGCACCCCTTCGAATCCGCCACAGATCAGTGCGATGAATGCACGCCATGGAAGTGATTTGACCTTCGAAAGTGACAACGATTCAAGGGTGTTATACGGCAGGCACACTGTCTCGTCCGTATCCAAATCAACCATGTTAGTTTCGATGTGATGTTATTCTGTGACTTCTTTGGTCAGTCTAATTTCGGTTTGGATTCGGTGTGTGACTGGGTTATTACTCGGTGGTGAAAAAGTAATCTTTTTCTAGTTTAAGCAGTCAAACTCCCATTCCACCATTATCGAACATGGATGGTGTATAAATGAGAGAGGCCGAAGGCTGTACAAATCCCGAATCATGAATTGTTGGTACTTGACAATGGACGGACCTATAAATAAGATCAACTGTATGATTTATTGAACATATTTTGTTAAAAATGTTATAAAACTGTGTTGCGGATATTTTAGTTTTTACATAGCTGAAATGTTACCATAATTCAATTAGGCCTCTTTAGAACTAAAAATAAAACGGCGGGCTTTTCCTTTCTGGCATTTTACAAGCTTCATCATCATGGGCTTTTTTTTTCTTTTTTATGTAGTTATCATAATAGCCAGAAAGACACAACCCCCCCCCCCAAAAAAAAAAAAAAAAAGCTTTCTTGTTTCGTTTTATTTGACTCATCGATTGCTATTGCGGACAACTCTCCAATTTCCATTTTCCATGGTCTAAATTACCAAAGCCCTTTTGTGTGTGTGTGTGTGTGTGTGTGTGTGTGTGTGTGTGTGTATGTTGTGTGTGTGTTTTCTAATCAAAAGGAAAGTCAACAAATCCTTTGATGTGCCGAACGTTTACTTTAATAAATAATTGGCCTGCCAGCGTGGCCAGTGAAATTACCTTTGAAGGGCGCCAACAAAAAAATTACAAAGAAAACAAAAGGAGAAATAAATTGATGCATATATTAAAGTCGACGCACAAACAATGAAAAAACAAGAAAAAAAGGGGAAGTAAATTGATGCATATATTAGAAGTCGACGCACAAACACTGCGAATCCGACAAATATACCCAAGTTGTGTCCCTTCTAATGATATTTTAACAATGGTTACATAATCTCGTTAATGATGCACAAATTTAGACGCAATGTGATGTTTACATTTTTATTAAATACCGGTGCTCAAATATATATATATATATATATATATATATACACACACTATTGCTCATAAAGGTTGAATATTTTTTGTGTGCTCCATCAACATCTTTTTGCTCTGGCTTTAATATTTCTTAAAGTTTTTTGTCACCACTTTCACTTTTGGGAGGCCTGGCTATAGCTTGGAAGTCCCCCAACCGTTCCCGGGGAATGAAAAATTAAAAAAAAGTTTGTCAACCCCCACATTGTCCATTTTAGCCAGTTTTCTCATTTTGGGGCCCCTTATTCGTTTAACCGGTTGGCCAAGTCCCCCTTCATCCTACCCTCTGTGAACATAAATATAGATTTAACTTCAAGAAAAATAACAATCCTATATCTCAGTCGCGTTTCGTGGGGGTAGGACTGAGAGGGCCTTG
>CALNVZ010000649.1:15711627-15776627 GCA_940671915.1 Paracentrotus lividus | reverse complement strand
ACTTCAAGAAAAATAACAATCCTATATCTCAGTCGCGTTTCGTGGGGAGGACTGAGAGGGCCTTGGTCAGCCGAGTAAAAAAAAAAAAAGGGCCCCAAAATGAGAAAAAAAATGCAAAAATATGCATTGTGGGGTTGACATTTTTTTTTCTTTTCAATACCCGGGAATGGTTGGGGGAATGTCCAAGATATAGCCAGGGCCCCGAAAAGTGAAACTGTGGACAAACAATTTTAAGAAATTAAAGACGGAGCAAAATTACGTTGCTGGATCATAATAAAAAATATCCAACCTTTATGAGCAACATATAGTACAGTGTACATAATATTACACATACCAGTACGCAAAACGAAAGTTACCCTTGACCATGGTTATAATATGTCAACCAATAAAGACTCCATGTACTTGTTGAATCTCCTTCATATGCATAATAAGCGCGATGGAAACTTTACAGATACTGTCTTCTCAAGCATCCTAGATCGTTTTCCCAGATATCTTGATTTGAAAATACCTGCAACCAGAATGATTGATCCAAATTGATTGCAAACTCTCGAATCACTCGGGGGGAAAAAAAACATCGTCTCTTTTATATAGCGCTTTTCGTTTCGAGCGGTTTGGACCCACCACGATTCCAAAGAAGGAGCATTAATTTCTTATAACATGGCTTTCCAAGTAAAAACAAAAGTTGTCATGGATGTAAAATTATTCTAAGTTATGATTAGGATTAGGTCTTATTTTGTGTCAAAACAGTAAAATTAGACACTGCTCAATTATCAACAATCGTTCAAATTTTGATTTCTTGTGCTTTTATGTTTAGCTCTTTAATGTTGCGTTTCTTTAAAGACATGTTCGTGACCACGAAAGAAACAAAAAGAAAATGTACGGTGAAACCAATGCAAATAAGTTAAAATTCTCTGATCACGAAGTGAATGACTACAGAAAAACACAGGGGCGGATCTAGGTTTTTTCCAAGGGGGGGGGGGGGGGGTTGAGGGATGAAAAAAAATCTTGCGAGGGAGCGAGCAAACGAGCGCGGAGCGCGAGTTTTAGACAATCCCGATTTATAGGCCTATACTGACCTAAACGAGGAATTATTTAAACAATTTTAGAGTTGGAGTTATTTTGTGCATTATGATAGGCAGCGAGCGCGAAGCGCGAGCCGAAAATTTTGGGTTATAAAAGATATATGGAATGAATAAAGGGCACTTTTTAGTATTAATTAATTTTTAAAAAGATATTGTGTATTGTAGACCCTATTAAGTATCTGCGAGCGCGAAGCGCGAGCTGAAATTTTTGAACTCAAAATTGAAGTTATTTGTGCATTATGATTTAGTATCAGCGAGCGCGAAGCGCGAGCCGAAAATATTGGTTTTAAAAGATATATGAAATAAATAAAGGGCACTTTCTAGTATTAATTAATTTTTTTTTAGCGGAGCGCGAGTTTTAGACAATCCCGATTTATAGGCCTATACTGACCTAAAACGAGGAATTATTTAAACAATTTTAGAGTTGGAGTTATTTTGTGCATTATGATAGGCAGCGAGCGCGAAGCGCGAGCCGAAAATTTTGGGTTATAAAAGATATATGGATAAATAAAGGGGCACTTTTTTGTATAATTAATTTTTAAAAGATAATTGTGTATTGTAGACCCTATTAAGTATCTGCGAGCGCGAAGCGCGAGCTGAAAATTTGAACTCAAAATTGAAGTTATTTGTGCATTATGATTTAGTATCAGCGAGCGCGAAGCGCGAGCCGAAAATATTGGGTTTTAAAAGATATATGGAATAAATAAAGGGGCATTTCTAGTATTAATTAATTTTTTTTAGATAATTGTGTATTGTAGACCCTATTAAGTATCTGCGAGTGCGAAGCGCGAGCCGAAATTTTGAGCTCAAAATTTGAGTTATTTGTGCATTATAATTTAGTATCGCGAGCGCGAAGCGCGAGCCGAAATATTGGGTTTTAAAAGATATATGGAATTAATAAACAGCACTTTCTAGTACTTTCTATTTGTTCGCCCACCCTCCTCTCCTCCCCAAAAAAGAAATAATAATAATAATATGATGTTGATAATGATAAATAAATAAATACATAAATAAAATAAAATAAAATTACAAGTTAAAAAAAAAATAAGATTTAAAAAAAAAAAAAAAAAAAATGGTCCCCGGATTTTTTTTGGGGGGGGGTTGCAACCCCCCCAACCCCCCCTCTAGATCCGCTTCTGAAACATATAATTTAAATCCCTTTAATTTTATTTACTTCGGGAAAAAATATAGCCAAAGATTGCAGAGACAAAAGTAAGATTTAAGAGAAGATTGTGATGTATAAATGCAATATACAAAACTTGGATATTGAATAGACGATTATACTATTACTATTACTTTTATATTAAATATTAGGTAGGTTTAAAGGCGTCTGTCTCCTGGAAAGATCAAGACTTCACCGACGTTGATGTATCACATCAACGGGACATACGTAACCCCGCACTGCGGTACGGGTGCAGGACTGGAGTTTATCTCAGTGACCCTTTTTTTCGTCTCTTCGTTCTGTCTGGTCAAAATACCTATACTTTGTTTTCTGTTTTTTATTTATTACCATTCTTTTTGCTTTACAAGAATGAGGTCGGTACTTTATTAGAGACGTATACGACAGATATTTTGTTTTTTCTCGATTATCATCAAGTAAGGCTTTGTATTAAAAAAAAGAAGAAAACAGATCTTTTCAACAGGAAAAATCCTAATTATATGGTTTTCTTTTAAAAAAGAAAAGAAAAAAAAACCGCAAATGATAAGGCGTAAATATTCATATAATAAATGAAAGCGCCGTAAAATATTTTTAAAAAAACAACAACAACTTTCAGAACCTATATCAGAATATTTTTACAAAAGTAATCTCCTGATAAGAAGCTTTCAGACAAAGGCATGGATTACTTTCTTAAAAGACCTTTTCACAAAGTTTCACAACAGCTCAACATCTCATGGTGCTTTTCATTCACTTATGTTTTATCATTATTATTATTATTCTATTAGGGGTCCTCTAAGTATGTGATCTGATTTTTTTTTTCTTTCAAAATCGTGTATTAAAAAATTGTTAAGATGAAGAATTATCATATCACCCAACAATTTCCTACAGTACATTATGCCACACTAATTTCCCCTAATAATGCATCAAATAATTATCTAGAAATTGTTTCTGTTTGCAAATGGTTGTCGAGCAAATTTGTAAAAATGATACGTCCGGAGGATAAAAGTCAGAAGCTACAAAGTGTGATCGATATGACACTCACAATTATAACGAGCAATTTGATTTCCGAAGCGTTTCCCGATATGAGGAAATTGGCAATTATTTCACCACAATTTCAGTTGTTCATGTTAATAATTCCATGACATATTACGGCCTTCGCGCCGCGGATGAATATATTCGAAATGACAAGATCCATTTTCTGGCCTTAATTTGTTATGATGTGTAAAAACATTGTGTCAGTTTCGACAACAGCATTGTCGTTACAAAGTATAGGCATAAACATAACAATAGTATAAATGCTGCATGATGCAAGTAGACAAATTGCATACACCATTAATGTTAAGGAAGAAGGCTGGTCTTGTAAGGACTTACAGGAGGCGGGTCCGGGGGGTGGGGGGGCTGGCTCGCTCCCTATTAAAATCATTCCATTCTCTTTTCTTTTTCTTTTTCGATGGATGACTGGTCCGAGTGAATGAATTACCCCAACGGCTATGGCTGTTATTTATATAATATAAAGAAAAAACACAATAATAAACCTGTTATGCACACAATAAAAGAATTATTTAATTCAAATCAAACCATATCAGATCAAATCCAAACCTCGCATACAAAGATTGCAAAAAAAATTACTCGTGGAGAACTGCATTGCAAATAAACACACACTTCCTAATGTATCCTATGAACTGGACTCCCCTGACATGCCTGCATAATATGGATTTATGTATGTTCTGCTATCGCACATGGTGTGGCTGATGGGGTATAATTGTATTATATCTCGAAGTATGGGGTAGGTCAAGGTTGCCAGTAGGGCTGGTAATATTTTAATATAGTCATGTAAATGTTCGTTTGGCGCGCGAATAACCAGTTCACACTGAGGCACTTAAACCATGGCGCCAACAAAAAGCGCCACGTTCGGACGTGCTTGTAGGGGTACCGAGTGTATTTGGAACGCCGTAATGTTGCAGACAAAAACGATATTGGACGTTTGCCTAAATTAGGTCCATGTGAACTTCCTCGTAGTAGGATTGGCATGGCTTAGCTGTGAATCCAAATCATAAACACATACGGGATATGCAGCTATGATTTAGTATGGGGCTTCAATACTTCTATTGCTCCAGCCAAAACAACCAGGAAAAGAGCTGCTGAAAATAAAATTACATTACATTCTTATGGCCAACACATAGATAATCTTATACAAATAAATGAATCCCCTCTGTAGGCCTACCTATTTACAAATTCGGTAAAGATTACTCTTGGTGAAATTGTGTATTGGGTATCGTTATCCTTTGGGTCGCTTTCGTGCTATGGGTCATACGATTAATTGCAAATTTGATACAACTAATACGATTGGTTCAGAACTAAACTTTTTTGTAAGAATTACATGCCACAAGAATCCTCGTGGTTGTTATGATTTTCTTTTGTAATTGATCGTTTCTTGTTTTATGATACAAGGCACAGATTAAACGATCAATGTGATATGAAGAAGTGCTGTGTAGTTGTGCAGAATGTTTGCGGTTCGAATCCCAGCACGTTTTTTAGCAGGTGACATAAGTGGGTCAGAGTCCATAGAGGAAAACTATATCTGAGATTTCGAAGATATAACTCGGCTTTTAATATTAAAAGCAGGGCAATGATCATTATTGTATGGTCGTCATAAAACACCATATGATAGCTTTGTTGATAATTGCTGAATATATTGTGGGCACCATACGTACTATAATGCATGAATACGTACCATCTAATTGGAGTCAAGAGGGAGTAACTCCAAATGAAGTAAACGCCTTTTGTTTCTGACAGATAAGACTTCCAGGCTCTAATTCTATTGGCAATTTGTTAATGCATTGAGGTAGATCGCTAAGGGTCTTTTAGAATATTGATTCTCGTTCGAATGAATTTGCAAAGAATGTCGTTCTTGTGGAAAGCCCTTTTTACATTATTGTCAAAAACTTTCGTCCCAGAGGGAAGCTTTAATAACTTAAAGACCGGCACCGCGAGGATGGATTAAAAAACATGAGATTAGCTGACAAAAAGGGAGTGTGTTTGACGGGAGCCACATGCATAGTGTTGAACTTACTTACCAGTGGACAAGCTCGAAATTTAATCTAATTCAATACTAGAATCTACAACGGAACAACATCTATAAAATAACCAAAATTCTATTATTTCAATTTCAAGGCATATTAATTCTTTTGTTTTATTAGTCAATTATACATCGGCGCAGATGCACGTTTAATATCAATTTTTCTGAATATCACCAATCCCAAAATTGAATTTTTATCAATTTGTACGTCGATGCTTATTTCTTCCTAGTCACCGATTTTTTTTTTTTTTTTTTTTCCTGTCCTAATTGAATATATTATTTTTATTTTTGTTCATAGGTAACGGTACAGGCGCGGATCCAAGAAAACCGAATTGAATGCATTTCGGGGGCCCAATTGTCTGGGGACAAAAGCGGCTCTATTGTGTTTACGCATGGGCCCGGTAAATTCATTGTATCAACTCGATCTGCGTCCGCTACTGCTGTATGTACGTTTGAACTCTAAAGCAATACTTTCAAATAGAAAAAAGGGGCAATCATATTTTTGCCAGAAATTTCTCCCAATTTGAATTCAGTACTGAACCATTATGACCCGACATATTAAAACCGTCTTTTCCTAACATGCAGGACATAATATACAATTCAAATCGATTGACTTGGCATTTCCATATCTCTCTTGTCGCCCATCAAAGTGAAATATGACAGTAATATCTTCCCTGGCTGGCTAATGGCTGCAAATTTCACTCCATTAGGCCTTAAAGCATTCTCAGCACAACTTGTCTTTGGAGACTAGTGAAGAATATATGGGACTCTACGTGACGTTTAACTGACACCATTTACTATGAAACGGCTGCTTATTTCACCTCACTGCAGCATCATTGAATACGGTACAGAAAGGGCTGCTCATGGCGCCCCACTACTGCATTGTAGATGTCTAGAAAACATGTATACCGGCTTCCATGTGACGTGTGCAGGTATACTGAAAACATTTAGAGTACATTTGCTTTTTATTTTGATATAGAATTCTCGAATAGCATACATATGACGTATTTAGCAAATCGGATAGCACATAATCATTGTATTTGAAATTGCTATGAATGTCATTACCAACCCATCATGTTGCTTCTCGGGAATTTCACCTCCTTTTCTTTGAATATGAATTATTGGAAATGAAATGAAATGAAATGAAAAGATACTGTTTCTTTACATTTAGTATAACACAGAACAGAAATGACTGCGCATTTCACCCCGTTACAACACAATCGAATATGCAATAGAAGTCCACGTGTTGTAGTGACAGCATTTGGTATGACATGGGACAGAAATTGATGTGCGAACGCGATATGGAGTCCCTCGAGAAGACAATAATACGGGGCAATATAGGATCATGTTGGTCGATGTACAGGGGGACGTTTCATGAAAGGACTTGTCGGACGTTTTATCCGACAAATTGTTATAAGCTACTGAAATGCTTGCATCTGATTGGCTGAGAGCAAATTTGTCGGATAAAATGTCCGACAAGTCCTTTGATGAAATGCCCCCCTGGCTTAGATATTACCCTGATTCTCAAATGCCTGTACGTACAATACATAAAAATTCACTCTTTTTTAAAAATAATTCCAAATGTGCCTGTAGGTTCCTATCTCTGATGGAGGATGAAATAAAGT
The DNA here is from genome assembly GCA_940671915.1 of Paracentrotus lividus. NCBI lineage: Eukaryota > Metazoa > Echinodermata > Echinoidea > Camarodonta > Echinidae > Paracentrotus > Paracentrotus lividus. Next base: position 15,769,682 of record CALNVZ010000649.1, on the reverse strand, counting down.
TTATTTCAATTATGGAGGATTAATTATTTGGTTTATTTGGTAAATTATATTTCTTTTCTTCTTAAAATGATATTTTAAACATCATAAGTCAAAAGTAGTTTAATATCTAACGTAGATAGCTACATTTGTGGACATTACAACTAAAAACGGGAGCGGGGGCGAAGTTCTTTACTAGGGTACATGCAGATAATATGGGCCAGCAGGTAATATGGGCCACCTGAAGCAAATCATGTCGTGACCGTCGACCGGTGACCGGTGACCGGTGTGAGCACCATAATGTTGTTCATATAAACTGTATACGAAAATATATCGTCGTGAGAGCATCTGATGCCGAAATTTCTCTGAGAAAATTGCTGAAAACCAACAAGGTAGGTAATACTTACGGCATTTTCTTACCCTGATGTAAAATTTGATATTTCACAGAATGTGATGGTGAAAGAGTGTTTGAGGGGGTAACCTCAATTGTTTTGTATATTTAGTAAGCTTATAGTTTCATTTTGATCATACTAGCGTTTACAGGTCAATTTGTTTTAGTGAAGGGGTGCAATGTGGCATTGAATGCTTGCTTGACACAGCAACATTAGTGCAGGTAATATGGGACATCCAAAATGGCGGAAATGATTCTGGTACTTAGTATTGGGATAAGGCATCAATCTCTTTGCTACGATTTTTTGGGGTATATTCACAGTATATAATCAGTATAAATAACTTATTGTAGGCCTATATTGACTTGTATAATGAAAATAATATTGAAATCATATTAAAAAAGAAATAATATACAAAATACATAACAATGAAATATATAGTCAAAGGATTTACTGAAAGGTCTTATAATTTCAAATTATATCTTAACTTTAATGACTTTCAACATTTTAAGCAAATTCCAGACATGGTAGAGTCATTGTAGTTTTTAAAACATACATTAAATACATGTGCCCATATTACCTGCACATGCAGGTAAAATGGCACTTTGGTAATGACGTCAACAGTTGAATATTGCAGACAGGGGGGTTGGTGATAATTGCTTTTCTTCACAATTAAAGTTAGGGCAGTAGTTATTGATTCATATAAACAAAGATTAGACTGTGTGTCATTTCGTAATTTTATGCAAATTAGGCAAATGAGCTTAGGGGGTCCATATTACCTGCATGTACCCTATTATTATTATTATTATTATTATCATTCTACCACGTTTTTTCCTTTCTTTGTTAAAAACAACACTACCCTTTTACCCTATCACCATATCCCTTCTTTTTCAAAGCTATTTAACGGTGTATTAGCATGTATAAGGGCATAATTATTGCGAGATTGTAAAAAAAAAAAAAATGGTAGGAATAAAAATTTGGTGGAGCTTGTGACCGTGAATTCAGCTTAACTTTGGATATTACTACCGTAAAAATTATAATACAAACAGCCCAAAAAAATTGTAGAGATAATATTATATAGGCTTAGAGTACTTTCACATCTACCGTAGAAAGTCCAATTCGGATACATCATACCTCCTTTTTGTCATAATTATACTATTATTTTACATTTGAAATTAAATACGATTCTCTCGACTCTCATCTCTTTATAGGCCTACAATAAATCAAAGTTATATTAAGATTAATTTAAAATTACTATACTGATTTTACATTTACAAGGTCTTTGCTTTGTTAGCTATTCATTCATATCTCATAGTTTTTTTTAATAATTTTTCCACCTGATTTTTTTAAAAGCATTTAATGTCTTTGAATAAGCGATAAGAGGACCTACGCCTTTAAGTCCTTTAGGATAAATGCCTCACTAAAAGGGCACTAACCAGGGGTCGCACCATTTAGAGATCATCGAACTACCCAGAGCTATGAATACTCCCATTACTCCATTAGTTCCTTCGCTTCTGCTAAAAAGATATGATCTCCGACTAACAGACGAAAATTCTCTTTAAAACATTACTCTCTGTTTTCCACAACCATATCGCTGATAAGTGTTAAATTGATGTGGAGGGCATGAATCAATTTGGCATTAAAACGTACAAGAACCGGCTTGTTTATCTTCACAAATAATTGTCATTTTTAAGTACGTCTCAAAATACCACACGAATGCTAAATATAGATCTATCTAATCTGAAATTGCTGCAGTCAACTCAAGTTCGAAGGGTATATATCAGACGTGGGCATTTAGGTTGTCAAAAGTGTTTATACAAATCAGATGATGTGAAATATTTACTGCTGTAAAACCGATGTTGCGTTTATACTACATTTACATCTCACTTAGATAGTTCGAGATTAATTTAAGTTTATAAATGGCTATTTGGTATGTTTTTCTTTTAAAGAATAATTTCGTTTATGAACTTTAAAAAAAAACTTTTTTCAAAACGGCGCCAATTCCAATTTTCAACTCTAGATCAAAGGGCATTTGCTCACTATTTTTTTCCCCCAAAGGTCTCTAAGAAAGTTATGTTAAGCCTATTTGTTTACAGATAGATCTGAATGCAATAAATCTTCAAAAGAATGATTATTAATATTAACTGTTATCTTATTTTAACTATCCTTATATAGTGTACATTTTATATATAGTCGTTAATATATTTATATATTTATATATTTAAGAATATAATTCCACTTTCATCTCAAGTGTACCTATTGTTCAATGAAATCATATTAAGTATAAGATCAAATTGATTAACGAATAATTGCTTGATTATTGTATTCATTAAACACTTTAGTCAGAGACAATTACTTTGTTCTTCCTTAAAATTTTCTCCAATCAAGACTCGAACATTCAAAATTCAGCATTAATTCCAAATCACTTCTCTGACCACTTAGCCTGAATAACCTGAACATGGTATCCGGGAGTAATTGATGATTCATTTGAAACCTCATTTTTGGCAAACAATCTTGGCTTGGACCCATGAAATCGAATCCAAGGACTTGTTTTTCTTTTTCTTGTCTCGAGTCCGCCATCAGTCCGCGGGGAGCAATTGCTCATTTAGCATTCTCAGTGGTGGATTTTACGCGTCATGTCTTCAAAATGCAAGACGGAATATTTGAGGAATCCATATGCAGCTATGACATTGTATGAGAGAGAGTTTTTCCATAATCCGATACCCTAACATCCCTGAAAGCCCTATCCGTAATATGCCTTAACCTTAGGATTAGAGTTGCGATTGGTGTTATTATTAGGGTTAGGGTTTGCTTTAGGATTAAGGTCAGATTTAGGATTTAAGAGGTGTAAGTAAGCCAGGATTGATTCACCAACGCTTAGAGCCAATTCCAACTAAGATTTAAAAAAAAAAAAAAAAAAAAAGGATTAATAGCTATGACATAGTTAAATATTTCCATAGTTGGGATTGATTTTTAAATTTTAAAGTGCACCACCCCTTGTACAAACACCAGCTAATTCATGTGAAACATAATGAAGAATGTGCTTTCCTTAATATTAAACGTCCATGTAAATTAAAATATGAGCCGGTTTTAAAGGACTTATTAAACAAAGTGTTTTCAGCACAATATAAAAATACGATTCGTCATTGTTTAGATATGTCTTTATCTTATAGGAAATAAGAGCTTTCAAAGTTTGTACATCCAAAAATGCAAATCTACATAAATCATAAATATTTGGCCACATTAAATTACTCGAAGAACTCTATTCTAGTCAAATCAATCCCATCCCGATCTCTTCAAAAAGAACCAACATACTTTTGTTGGTCAGCGTTACCAATAATAGTATTTCAAAGTCATTATAAAATTATTATTTAAAAAAAAAAGAAAAAAAAAGAAAAAAAAAACACGGTCCCATGCAAGATCTCATCGTGCCTAATGTTCACTGCACTATTTTATCAGGAATTAATGGCATTCGTGTTTTCATACGTGTGAGTGTAGAGAGAAAAGGGGCGGCTGCCTTAAGTAATTAAACTCCGAGTTTCATACTCATGCCATAGTGAAAGGTTAACTCAACAACTCAACACTTGTCTTGTATCAAAACCAAAATTTTTATTCCAAATGGGACTAAATTCACTTTTGCTACTTAAGAGAACAATGCGTTTGGTTAATGCCGAATTTTATCAAATAGTCTGCGGGATATGAAATAAATTTAGTTCAAAGATATTGGTTATCATTGTTCTCAAAAAGAGATTACTACCTTTGTTGAAAATAATTGATCTGAGCATTGGTCTCATACCAGAAGCCCAATTGTCATGAAGAGTGGATTTAGTCCCTTTTGGAATGAAACCCATTATATTACACTTCCCGCCCATCAAAAGAGTGTGACTCCACCATAGCGATAATGTCGCCTCCTGTTAAAGGTTCAATCTTTGTCATAAGATGAAGACTTTTTAGTTTTGTTCTTTTAAACCTAATGTTTTGTTTTGGTCCAAATCTTCTGAATGAGCATGGGTTTAATAAGCTATTTTATGTTATTTCTCGTTCGATCGCGCGCGCGCGCGCCCTCTCTCTCTCTCTGTCTCTCTTTCTTTCTCCTATTATTTATCTCACTCCCTCTCTCTTATTTTACCCCTCTACCCCCTATCTCTACCCCTGGGAATATCTTAGAAACTATTGAAGTCTGTGTAACTTCTCAACGACTGCAATAATTTTTACAAGGTTCTCTGAAATTCGTCTATTCCTCTCTCTCTCTCTCTCCATCTCTCTCTCTCTCTCTCTGTCTATTTCTCTCTCTCTCTCTCTCTCTCTCTCTCTCTCTCTCTCTTTCTTTCTTTCTCCCATTATTTATCTCACTCCCTCTCTCTTATTTTACCCCTCTACCCCTGGGAATATCTTAGAGACTATTGAAGTCTTTGTAACTTCTCAACGACTGCAATAATTTTTACAAGGTTCTCTGAAATTCGTCTATTCCTCTCTCTCTCTCTCTCTCTCTCTCTCTCTCTCTCTCTCTCTCTCTCTCTCTCTCTCTCTCTCTCTCTCTCTCTCTGTCTATTTCTCTCTCTCTCTCTCTCTCTTTAATCTGTAAAAATTGTCTTTATGTTTTTGGGGGTTTCTTCATCAAACTTGTCAAATTATGAATAGAGACAACAAAGATCTTATTTAACATGTCCAATTATGTGACTACTTTGTAATGGCAGCGATGTACATTTTCAACCATATAAATTTATGTTTTAATTTCATGTGGATGACAAAATGATAAAAATAGACGTTTACCTTATATTCCCTTCGTTTACTCATCATAAGATCGTCCGGTACGGTGTTGGACCGCTCTCTGTTGCAAGGTAAATAAATAGAATAATAGAAAGATTAGATAAATATAACAAAATACTGTATAGTTTGTATAGGATTCAAGACCAAATTTAGTATTCGTGAGTCTTTTTAAAACACATAAATACAAATCGGAGTAATCTTCTCATTTGATTTTGTAAAGATACAAAGACGTTTGTGAACTGTGGATATTGTCAAATTCGTCAGAAATTGTCTGATTTATTAATGAAATGTATATTTTGCGTGCCTTAGAAATCGATAAATATTTACCTTTCTAATCTAATTCAATCCACTAAATATTTTCTAAAACACCTTTTCCTTACGGTTACAAATCGCTCTAAAATAAGTCCAGACATTTTAACAACAACATAAACTAACAACACTTATGCATCTTCTAAATAGACCAGTTGAAGCTACTAGAGTCAATATAGACATTGCATAATATAAGATATAGTTCCCTTATTCTTCATTTTCCAATCAAAACAGTTAGAGTCACAAAAATGCTTTATTCCCGTAATTTTCTGACAATAGATCCGTATCTTATTATTTCGGAATCTGATGAAAATGAACTATTTTACATGAGAAAAAAAAAATGTTAATATACCACTCAAAAAGCATGTCATATTGTGATATATTCAGGATTTTATATGGATGACGTCAGCCTACTGTAAAAGAAGTTTCAAATACTCTTTTTTACTTTAGATTCATTACACGTATAATATGATACAAAGAAGAGATAACGTAATTTAAACTTAATTAGCTTTTCAAAATCAAATATAGGCCTATAGATCCAATAATCACATTATCATGTCTGCTTTGCTTTTTTAAAGCTCCGAAGAGGATTTTATGAAGGAATTATCGGCCGATTGCACACATTTTGTTTGGTTCGTTTGATTTCTAGTTAGTTTATGCATCGTTTTCATGCTCTATGGATAACCCAGTCATGTGGATGCGAAAACTGTTGGCAGTTTTTTATCGTTATTGGTTCGATATTAATGGTTTGTTTAATCTCCGGTTTGTTCGTGACGGTGAAGTTTTTGGTACAGAGAGGGAGAGAGAGAGAGAAGAGAGAGAGGCGGGGACAAGGGGAGGAAAAGAGAGGGAGAAATAAATAGATAGGCATAAGTATAGATAAATATAGAGATGGTGAGAGAGAGAGGGAGAGAGAGCGAGAGAGAGATAATGGGAGAGAGAAAGATAATACATTAGAAACAGACAGAGAGAAAGGGGATGTGAAAAGTGAGAGAAAGATAGATAAAAAGAGAAATATATAATATATATATATCTAGAGAGAGAGAGAGATAATATTAAAAACATGACATATTATGTAGACATACATAGAGGAGAGAGAGGGAGAGAAAGAAAGAGAGAGAGAGAGAGAGAGAGAGAGAGATGAGGAATAGAAAGGTAAACAATGAGAATGGTAATGATGAGACATGGATAAGTAGAAAGAGAGAAGAAAAAAAGAAAATCAGTGATAAAAAAGAAAGGGTTTATTTCATAGGCTTTTGAATGAGTAAACATTGAGAGGAAATTATACAGTCAATGTACTTTGGGAAATATTCTGCACTTTTACTCAACGTCCCAAAGTGATCAATATACGTTGTGCAAATAGCGCAAAAAGGTGACGCTTTCGCCGGCTTCTCATTATCATCCGAATTCTCGACAATCGATTGTAGTTCTTCACAGCCAATTCTTTCTCTAGGTTTATAAATGCCATATAATTCTTCTCAAACGTCGTGATAGAACTGACCATTATACATGATATCCACAAAAAAAATGCCCGAAGGTTCGGTGCTTTATAAACTAAACTTAAAGTTCATCGGACGCCGTTCTCTCGATATAAAACCTAAACAATACTAATATCAGAAAGATCATTTTCCTCAAGTGAACTCCTAAAGTTTTTGAGGATTTGGAATGAAGGAGCAATTCGTCGTATATTTATGCGTTTCGAAATGTAAATTGTTTGCTTCGAAAAGTAGGCCAGTCAATTTAGGGGGCAAATTGAACGATTATGCCGAAGTGCACGGATAGAAAAAGAGTCTACTCGAGGAAATTTCGGTCGAGAAGGCAGTCGTTGACCTGTTATTTTAGAAGTTGGTACAGTAAGAAAATCTTAGATTTTTACTGTTCCTAAAATAGCTAACATATCCGAAAAGGGGAAAATATGAAAAGCAATTTCACGTGATTTGAACTAGATGGCAGGGTTTTCTTTTCTTTTATTTTTTCCATACATGTATAACAAAATGGTTTAAATGAAAAATAAAAACATTTCAATAAGATGGATATGATAGATTATAAAACGAACTTAGCCGAATTAGAAAATAAAATTTCTTGTTCAGTCCGACATAATATTTCATTCAATCCTTTCTCCATATTATTTCTTTTTCTTTTGAAGCAAACGAAAGTTTGCCAAATTTCGATATTTTCTTTCAATAAGAACTAAATTTACTTCAATTCTTTTCTAGCCGCAAAAAGAAAAACACACATTTATGATATTTTTAAAACCAAAGAACCGAATTAATTATTTTATTGCATCATGAAAGCATGAATCTGTGAATAACCAATACGACAGAATTTATATATGGGAAGACGTCAGTTGATTTAAGCAATAGCATCAACAACCACACTCACAGGTCATGTACTCCCTAAATTCAATCATAACCCTCCTGGTCGTTACCGAGTCGTTAAGATGTTCAAACAATCATCTTTCAACAACGAGATCGGTTTTGTGATGATACAAAATGAGCCGCGCATTTATCCCCCATCATGAAAATAAAAATGGGTGATGATGGGCGAAAACTAGAGAATAAAATCCCAACTGATGATGACTGTCTAGACGTCATAAAGAGAGGAGATGGGGAGATGGGGTGGGAAGGCATCCCTAAGGAAGCCATAGCAACCAGTATCATCCATGCAGCTAGAGTGGGAGTAGATGAGAAGTTGACACATCCTTCTGATGATGAGCTCTTGGGCTAAATTCGTCCAATTCTTTCTGGGGAGATTCAAGATTCAAGATTCAATTTTATTTCCGTTTACAAACATAATATAAACATTCAGTATAAACATATCCAAATTACATTCAAATATAATATAAACAATCTTGTTCAGTATGAAATCAAACGTATCTATTAAACAATGTAAACAAGAACTGAACAATAAACAAACAAAAAGATGGGATGGAGGGATGGGTGGGAAGGCATCCCTAAGGAAGCCATGGCAACCGGTATCATCCATGCAGTTAGAGTGAGGGTAGATGAGAAGTTGACACGTCCTCCACGTGACGAGCTCTTGAGCTAAATTCGTCCTAAACATGATAAATATGTGCTTTCTATGTCAAGGGGCTCATTGCCATTTCAATTGGGCGAAAAATCGACGCTCGTATTACTTCGCCAAGTGTCGAGGAATCGAATATCACCGATCGGTTGTCGCCGTTATTGAGAGTTTGGCAAGATTAATGATTTTAGAAGTGAGGGATAAAAGAAAAATGTCAGCTGCAATTTTATGCTAACATTCACATCTACGTCACACGAAACAGGAACCTAACCAAATGAGATATTGACAATGGTATTGAGTAATCAATCCTTGCCTTATACCGTATAATAAAATTGAAGAGATACCACATGATACTGAAAACATTGAACAAAAATATCTGGTAGATGGATATCTCAATTCTGTTAACTTTAAACTTCAAATTCAACCATCGATTTTGGATCGTTTTTAATGCAGATTTAATGGAGCATTTTGTTTGTTTGCGTAGCATATGTTTCCCTGAATACTATGATACCAGCAATATTTGTATCTGTTTTAAATTATTTTGATTTGTTTTAATTTCAGCCAAATAATATAAATATAGTATTGCAAGAATATCTTTTTTTATTATTTTTTTTTAATTATTTTGTGTTAATTCTTTTATTCGTTTTCATCATTTTCTAAAATAGTTCACACAAAAAAAGAATTGCTAATTGTCATAATTTTAAAAAGATACATTCAAACTGCATTTCAACCTGCATTAATTTCCTGTAACATTTGATGGCATGCAATCATTGTAGCTAAAATATCATCGTGTATATTAACTACAAAATGAAGGAAGCAACCTTCTACACAAATATCCATCATGAATTATACGCTCATGCACGTCTTTTGTCATTATTTTGATTAGGGCTTTATACACCACTCTAACCTTTACCGATTTCATCTAGCCCGTATTTGTTATGATAATACATTTTTTTTAGAAATATTCATCGCAGTTCAGTAATGCAACTCAGGGATATTACCATTTGTATAATATACGTCGATTAATAATACCTTGCATGCCTCAAGGATGCTTTTACAGTAATACAATATCACATGTATGTCTATAACATTTCGTTTTCGAAATCGACAGATGTTTTAAGCGAGCGATGAAAATTCCTGTTTTTTTACTTGACTATTTTTAGAGTCGTTAGGATGGTGGATTGTTGCATTCATATTGTAAAAGATTAGGAAAAAAAACTAAACTCTTAATTGATATGATACGATACGGATCTCTTAAAAGAGAGCCATATCATTGAAACTATTTACTTTGGGGGGAACATTTTCCACTCACGGGAAAAATGATTTTTTTTTTTTTTTTTTTTTTTTTTTTTTTTTTTTTTTTTTTTTTTTTTTTTTTTTTTTTTTTTTTTTTTTTTTTTTATTTTTATTTTTTTTTTTTAATAGAAAGAGTGGATTTCACCTTTTTACAGAGGCGAAACTATTATTTTCCATGCTTTAGTCCGGAAGAAAAGTCCGATATTTTACAAGCACTCCTTTATTACTGTGTAATCCACTCTCTATATCAATGAAACGGAGTGACAACCCCTGGAAAGATTTTTTTCTCCCTCTCTTTCATTTCTTTTTACATATTTCTTTTTCTTTTCTTTTCTTTTTTTTTATGAAAAAAAAAGTTACACACAACTATGCGTCTATATTCTAAAAAAATATCCTCGCGTGAAATAACACGTGTTTAATATACTCACAGATTTCTACAGGTGGCGAATAAATAATAATGGTTATCTCCAGGCGGGAAAAAGAGGTTGTCGCTGTCGGTTGTTGTCTGCGCCCAAGAACAGCTGACGCGCTATAAATACACACAGTCTCCAAGCACTTGACAATGCAGCGACGAGAATTATTAAGAGCTACAACTATCGACCCGATCTTGAGATATGCTTATTTAGAATTGGAGATGTTTAAACAGATCCCTTGAAACCTCAGCCTAGAAATGGAAGGGTAGACGTCAATTTTCTTTTAACGAAAAAGGAGTCTGGTTATCATCCCTCCTGCTTGCAGCATCTCCCCCTAAGTCTGATTATAAGACAAATCCGTTAGATTCCAATGGTCGGGAATATATCTGAGATGCCAAGTCCTTGCATCGCACTCATTACCCCCATTAATTCATATTGAACATGGTTGAGTGCCGAAATTCGTCAACTATGCATATCGGCGTGTGCATTATTCACAGGGGTATAGGCAAAGTACTACAAATGCGCACGGTATATTTTGGCGCTATTACCCGGGCAATATTTTGGCGCTATATATCCCGGGCTATAACAGCGCGGGAAACTATATAGAGGAAGTATATTACTATTATGGTGGAGAGGGAAAATGTAATATCCATATTCGTATAATGATTGGCGTGTGTGTGAAGTGCTTGTTCAAATATTGCTTCGGTATTTCTCCCTCTAGTGGTTAGAAGTGGTTGTAATAATAGCTTCAAGAGCTGTGCTTGAAACTGTCCGTTCTCATTTCTCTATGGTTCGTAATTACCCTTGACTCCATTATTTGGGTTATTATTTTAATTTGACGCAGTGTATCGCATATCATGAATACAATTGTTTCGATAAGCACATATTAATACCCCCTCCCCCTTTCTTTAAAAGAAAAAAAAAATTTGATTCGAAGCGGTTATTGGCAACCGACGATTCGCCATTCGGAATGACAAGAGGCGTTCGTGCATTCATTTAGAAATATCACACATTCTTCGTAACACCATTAAATTGGATAGACACTATGTCTAATAGGCATATCAATAATCTATCCCTGGAAAATGAACACAATATTTTTACTAAATCTAAATTTTAGCTTCAAAATTCAACAACAACAACAAAAATAATGGACGTGACACCCATAAGGGTAAATATTCAAATATACAATCATATTTGAAGAAATAAAGTAGAAATAAAGTAGATTCCCAAAATTAAAATAATTGTGATTGGTATAAATAAGTGAAAACAAAATATGAAAGTTAGATAATCAAAGCTTGACCTAACAAAATTTGCAGAATCATTATACCAAACATAGAAAATCAGGGTCACTCAATTTAGCTTGTTTATGTTGAATCATATAGTCATGAATTGACTATAGTTCTCAAACAAAAATGTGATTAGCATCTTATCTAAAGATGATGTGTCGAAATAAAAATCAATGTTTATACTAGTAAAGCGATATAATTTTGGTTCACGTATACTCGCAACTAACAGTGTTATATGACTCAGTGATTAAGGATTCTGTGAAAGCGCCCGTTGGGTATGTGATTTCATTATCCAATTACCCCGCTAATCAAAGGGTTAGGGGCTTATACGTGTTACTTTGATATAATGACGTAAATATTTACTACCTAGCCTTGTACAAACTACGCATAATATTGATAAAAGCCTATCCTGTCAATTGTCGCATATAGTGATAATTAATAGATACGTGGTTTATTGGAATTCATTAAGAATAACCTTGTTGCGCTGTTGATATGACACCGTTATCTTAATCAGTTATTGGTCATGTCATGTGGTATTTTGTGCGCTATTATTTAAAGTGATCCTTAATTATGAAAGTTTGTATATATTTACGCAGTATATATTTGATTATTTATTCATTTGTTTGTTTTTAACAGAGTGGCACGGTCAATAATTACGTACTGTTTTCGATGGGACCCTGTCTACAAAAATGGGATAATAAGAAGTGGAGACGTCTTTGCCCTTAGACATTAGTTTACATTAGGTGCATGCAATCTGTACATGTACATCATATAAAACTCCCTCTTGTGGACTATTCAACATTATTTCTTAAGCATTATAAAATTGTTTCAGAATCATGCAACACATATGCCAGTGACTCTAATGTTGATTTGTTTTACTCTATTAAACATGAGTACCAATGTTGTATTAATTAAAGGTCAAGTTGCCGCGTTTAGTTCAATAAATCACATACAGCCGGTTCGTCATTTTTAAACGTACTCAAGAAAAGATTAATATTACATGTGTTTATCAAAAACTTCTTCTTTTTTTCAAATTGTGAAATTACAAGATTTCATGTCGTCTCCTTTAGTGATTGATATTCAGGCAAATCATTAGTTAGCTACAATGAATTAAAATGTATTAAGGAGTATCTAGGGAAATGCAAACATGTCGAAACGAATATGAGCTCGTCGGATGATGTAATGTACGGGATCCGAGTGAGATAGTCAGAGGACTGAGAGATAAAAGCAAGAAGAGGAGGAGAGAGAGAAATATAAATGAACCAAAGAAAGACAGACAGACAGACAGACAAACATCAAATGAATAGGGCATCGAAAGAAAAGAGACAAGAAAGAGAAATAAACTTTGGACAAATGAATGTGAGGCAGGCACAAAAAGTAGAGAGAGAGGTTTTGAGTGGGGTTCGAGGGATGGGTGCGAGGGAAGGTGTGTGTGTGGGGGTGTGGGTGCATGAGAGATAGGACGAGGTAAAAAAAAAAAAGAGATAGAAGAAGGGAGGAGAAGAGTCGGTGAAGAGAAAATGAGAGAGGAAAGGAAAGAGGTAAGGAGGACGTGATAAGGCAAGAGAAATTAAAAAAAAATTAAATAAAAGGAGGATTCAGAGAGAGGGAAGCCACAATTGGGGTTCAAACCATCAGAGAGGGCGCTCTTCTTGTTTTATTTATTCACCAATAAATACAAAATCATGATTCATAGATGTCATAAATAGGATCCGAATACAGCGAGAGAGCGGTATCAACACGCGAATTGTTGAGACAGTGTAAGAATGACAGAGATGGAGAGAGAAGGAGAGTGGGATAGCAAAAAACAAAAAGCTAGCCAGTGCAGCAAATTGTGATTAAACGAATAATGCTTAAATTGGACTTTGAATCCCTAGACACTAAAGACATGGCTGTCTTGGGAGATGGTAAGATGAACTGGTAATGAGCGTGAGCGATGATGCTGAGCTGAGGAAGAAGAGTCACTGGGGAAATCAAAAGAGGAGTTTGGAAGATGAGGATGAGGTTGGATGAGACAAGGATGAGAGATGAGATGGGGTAATGAGGTGAGGATAATGAGACGTGTTTCAGGGGCGGTACCATCGCTTGTTTAGCTAGCTTCGAGGCTAAAGACATGTTACAGCATGGGTCACAGCCCTACAGGTGGTAGATACAAGTCATTTCAATGGGAAGGGGAGGGGACCATAACATTCACGCAATTGCTGCTGGTAATGGTGATAATGATGATGGTGGCGGTGACTTTAGTAGTAATGATGGTGGTGTTGGTAGTGATGATAACGGTGGCGGATTTGGTAGTAGTTATGATTGTGGTGGTGATGAGGGTGGTGGTGGTGGTGGTGGTGGTGGTGGTGTACTGGTGCTGATGGTGGTGATGATGGTGCTTGCGGTGATAGTGGTGGTGGTGGTTGTCGTCGTTGTGATGATAGTGGTGGTGGTTTTGGTATTGAGGGTGGTGGTGATGGTGAATAAATGGTAATGGTGGTTTTGGTGGTGTTGGCAGTGCACGATGCCTTTGGTAGTGGTGATGGTGGGTGGATGTGTAGGTGATCGCTTTCGCAGTACTGACAGTAATTTGTCGTGATAGTTGTAGTAGTGGCGTCGATGGTGGTAATGATGGTTGCAGTCGCGGTTTAAGTAATAAACATCTCCACTAATATCTAATTTGTGCATTTATTCTTCCTTTTTAAACAGTATTTTTTTAATTATTATTATTATATTTTTGAGTGTATTTTCATTATACACTGTCAAACTTCGATACTTCACTTTAATTAAAAAATAATAAATCGAGATAATGATATAACATAATCAGGTGGTGGCATGGACGATGAGGTTCGGCAATATTATCGCATTAATATATATTTGCATAAAACTCACAGTGTCTTTGAATATATTTTCTTTCCAAATACCATTTACACATTCTATAACCAATAGTATATAAAAGTTTAAAGCAATACTGGTGAATACTGATGATCGTATGTTATAATCGAGATTAACAGTTACTTCTGAATGTATTCCCATTACATATTTACTCAGTGTAAAAAGAAAAATTAAAATGGAAACATATACAGAAAGTGATGTTAAAAGACAGAAGGAGGAGAGATAGAGAGACAGAGGGGATAGAGATAGAGATAAAGAGAGAAAGAGGGAGAGGGAGAGAAAGAGGGAGGGAGGGATGAAGGGGGAGAGAGAGAGAGAGAAATAGAGGAAGAAAGAGAAAGAGTAACACGGTCAGATACAGGGGAGGGAGTTGATGTTTATCGTTAAAATATTTATTCTGTATTTGGTCTCAAATTATTCAATTGAAACGATATTCTAGGAATGTGACGTCTTACTAATTAATGCAGATTAAACCGTCAACAACAGAGGGGGATAGAAACGCATTTCGCAATGTCTGAGAACCAAACAATTTATCGTTCAAGCTCAAATAAACATCACATTGAAATGGTTTGAAAACGAAGCGGAAGATTTATCCTCTACTTTAAATTGCAAACACGCATTACTAAATTGAGAACTCGTTCAGTTCATTTGTCGCTTTTCTTAATGGATGCTAAAAGTATACGATTCGATTTTATACCAATCATTTGTCGTGGCTTGCATCAACTTCTTTATTTTATTTACAATTATGGAGGCGTAATTGCAAGACGGGAATGGGGAAATGTATACAGAACTCAACCATGCATGCCTTTATGCGGCGGTCACAACTCGTCGTAGGCTACGGGGCACGTGCCATCAACGTAGCCTGCGTTGCGTGTGCAATGCACGCAGGTCCTGGGTCAACTTCTGCGATTCCCGCGTTTCTATAGTTAGGGTATTGTTAAAATCTTCTGCACGTCGTACATGCATTGTACCTGAAAGGTACCTCCGCTGCACGACTTTTCTACGAAATCCATCGTAGGGAGTTGCACGTCGAAAGTACGGCGAGTTGTGACCGCTGCATTACTCTTGAAAATGACCGAAGCCCGTTCTTAATACCCGAGTCACACCCGTAAAACCGACTCCAAACCGACCACTAGCCATCCATTCGTGATAATGTAATATTGTATTCGATTATTATTTGAATTCTGTATACTTGTATACATTGGAGGTAACATTGTATGTAATTTATTGGCTGAGATCTAGGATGGCAGGTTGAGCTGAAACATTTCCTTTCTTTTAAATGTACGTTTTCTACCATGTATTTATATTGTTTTTATCGTGTTGTCAGTTTGGACATGTTGTTTGGTTTGTTGTCAGCTCGGGGTCGGTTCCACTGGTACGACTCGGCTATGATGTTAGTCATGTCAGAATTATTTGCACTGTCATTCGACAACCATCGGCATTCATTTGACATGCCTAATCACAGTCATATTTTTAAAGCTATACAGTGCGTATCAAAATAAACGCAACAAGATTTAATTTCAAAGTTGTGATTGTGTTTTTTTAAACACCAAAGTGAGTAGTAACACGTTAAAGCCACATATCTTCTCTTTCCAATGATATCTTATTTATTCATACATGGTCAGGGATGGCTGAGTGATCATTCTTTTTGGACAATGGGACAAAGTGGACATGGAGCCAAGTTTTAGACACGGCTCCGACCATCAAACTCATAAATGATTCTCTGTCGGAGAGTTGCAATGTCAAGTGGAGGGGTTATGCGGCGGTCACAACTCGTCGTAGCCTACGGGGCACGTGCCATCGACGTAGCCTGCGTTGCATGTGCAATGCACGCACAGGTCCTGGGTCAACTTCTGCGATTCCTGCGATTCTGTAGCCTAGGGTATTGGAAAAACTTCCTGCACGTCGTACATGCATTGCACCTGCGAGGTACCTCCGCTGCACGATTTTTCTACGAAATCCGTCGTAGGGAGTTGCACGTCGAAGGTACGGCGAGTTGTGACCGCCGCATAATAAACACTTTGCTCTTGAGATGACCCCAAAGAAAAAAGTCTTAACAAGTCAGATCTGGGGATCGCGGTGGCCACACCACATCATGATACAAAGATACCCAAAAACACTCGATGCCCCAAAACTTCAGCATTCTGTTTCTTATTGCAACTTTTTGGACATCGAGTGATTGCCTTATTATCATGATGTGGAATGGCCACCGCGATCTCCGGATCTGACTTGTTGTGACTTTTTTCTTTGGGGTTATCTCAAGAGCAAAGTGTTTTTTTCCCTCCACCTGACATTGCAACTCTCCGACAAAGAATCATTGATGAGTTTGATGCTCAAAGCCACCAGGCCTGAATGATCCACAGGGCTGTGCGTGAGATGGAGAAACGAGCTAATGTCTGTGCGGAAAGGAATGGGGGGCATGTTGAGGGGCATGGGATGTAATGTTTAGAGAGAGAGACATCCTAAATAAGACAATGGTGAGTTGTGAATATCAATTCCATTAATCAATTTTGTCGAGTTAATTTCTAGTAAGATGCCGCGATTCTTGCCGTTTCTAAAACTTGGCCCAAGTCCACTTTGTCACATTGTCCAAAAAGAATGATTACTCAGCCATCCCTGACCTTGTATGAATAAATAAGATATCATTGGAAAGAGGAGATACGTGGCCTTAACGTGTTACTACTCACTTTGGTGTAAAACTGACACAATCCTCACAACTTTGAAATTAAATCTTGTTGCGTTTATTTTTGATACACAGTGTATATGATATATCGGTACATTTCAGAAGAGCTGAGACCATTACCTAGCAATTAGCAATAGTTAAAATAATATAATTAACGTAAACAAAATGAGATAATCCTTTTACATTATATCACAAGTAATCACACAAAGTTACTTTGATATTTCGAACCAGCCACTCCCCCCCCCCCCAACAGACAAAGTTTTTCCATGAATTATACGTATTAAAGAGTAATTATAATTGGTTACTGGTCAGTCTATTTAACAAATGGCGCACAACAATCATTTTGATTGTCAATTGCGTTTCCAGGAAAACTCATCGGAATCACTTTGACAAAAAAAAAATAGATTTTTGAAATTAACATAAAGGAAACTGGATTGGTAAACAATTTTGTTTACTCTATATCTAATGATTCACGAAGTTAAATAGTGCTATCACGTTAAAATGCTTGTATGGGTTTCCGTCATTCATGAGGTAAATGTTGAAGGATACATTAAAAGCCAGGTATAAGCCTTCAGCACTATAAGGTAGAGAAAAGTATGATGTGGCAAAAGAATATAATTCATCTGTGCCGAAAAAGAAAGATACCGATATGCCTAACCATTATTGGAGATAAAGATCAATAACAAAATCAATAAACGAGAGAGACTGACATTTTCCTCGCAGTCATGTATCACGTATCCTGACTATCCGTGTATCTAAACACACTTTAGGATATGATAGTGAAGGATCAGGGGTGTTTCATGAAAGGAGGTTGTCGGACGTTTTATCCGACAAATTGTTATAAGCTACTGAAATGTTTGCATCTGATTGGCTGAGAGCAAATTTGTCGGATAAAATGTCCGACAAGTCCTTTGATGAAACGCCCCCCCCCCCCCAGAAAACACGAATAAGATATCTTTTACATCTTTTGAAAGTACAAATAGCTTCTGGGAAGATTAGATAGATATTTTTAAGCTTTCAAAGTTAATATCAAGTTTCTTCCAAATTGTCTATTTTTATTTTACCAGTAAGCACTTCAAGCTATTCACCAGCTGTGTTTGTTATCTGCCTACCAATATGGATGATGAAAACAATAACCATGATTTCTTCGCAAAAAAGGGTTCAGTCACATCTTCAATCTGACACCGTTGAAAAATAAACGATGGTAATTGGTCAATCTTTTAAAAGCGCAGGCAGCAATGGTTTTGATTGGCCATTGTCATTTCGTGATTTATTGCAAACATTTGACTTATGAGCTCTCTTCCACAAAACGCTATGGCGAAGGACAAATTATAGCTTGGTTTTTTGGCAGGCTGCTTTTGCCGTGTGAGTGTGTGGTTACAGTAAGCAATCAATCTTTAGCTCAGAAAAAACAGGTGTTTCACTAAACATTCCCAATATGGCACATTATTCTTCTTTTTCCTTTTTATTATTTTATTATTCATATTTCTTCTTTTGTTTAAAAAAAAAATTAAAAAAAACTTCTGTAAAATCTTGAATCCATGCTTTGTTAGCATTTTAAACAATATCTATAGGATGATTATTCATTCACAAATTGATATCGTAACTACAATATAAAAATGGGGGGAAAACACTCACGTATTGCATTCTGTTTGTCTCAAGGCCTTGCTATGTGTTGTTATTACTGCATTTATCAGCCACAAACCCTTTCCAATATTTATTTCATGTTTAATATAAATTAATAATGAGAAAACTGGTACATTTGATTTCAACGAAATTAAGTTTCGAGGAAGAGATAGACGGGGTTGCTACCCTTATTTGATACGTGAAATAAAACACTATATCCATAATGGGGGAAAAACACTCACATATTGCACTCTGTTTGTCACATGGCCTTGCTTTGTTTTGTTACTACTGCATTTATCAAGCACAAACCCTTTCCAATATTTATTTCATGTTTAATATAAATTAATAATGAGAAAACTGGTACATTGGATTTCAACAAAATTAAGTTTCAAGGCAGAGATAGACGGGGTTGCTACCCTTATTTGAAACGTGAAATAAAACACTATATTCACTGGTCACGTGACCTTCACATTTCCTGTTTATTACGTGCGCCATTGATGTATGCAGACACATGAACAGCACATGGTGAAACCCTATGGCCTTGGCAATGGAAGATGGGGATTAATCCAACAGAGTTTCAATGATAGATTGCCTTTCGAATGGAACAGTCAAACTTGTCATTCATGTCGTTTGTGCGAAATACGAATCAATGGTATATGCAGCGTGAGTCAGAACTAATATTGGTATCTCACTTCGCCGAGACGGATTTGGGACTACTTTGAAACGGTTTTGAAACAGTTTTGAGACTGTTTTGAAACTCAGGTCGCCGAGACGTCTCCGAGAAGTCTCTGAAACGTCTCCTGAGTCCCCGCGACGTTTCATGAGTTTCGGGAATCTCAAAACCGTCTCAAAGTAGTCCCAAATCCGTTTCCGCGACGGACAAAAATATTGTCTCCGCGACGGGAAAAAAAAGTATCGGAGACGTCCGCGATACTTTTTTTTTCCGTCGCGGAAACGGATTTGGGGCTACTTTGAGACGGTTTCGAGATTCCCGAAACTTATGAAACGTCGCGGGGACTAAGGAGACGTGAAGCTTTTGTAATTATTCCCGCTTCTTTTGATATAATTTTGTTGGAAAATATGCCACAGTTGAAGCACAAAAGGACTAAAAACCAATCCAATGACTTGCCGAGCATTTAAGACCTTACCATGCTGCACCATACCATGCATTTATCAAAGTGAAGTTCCGCCACTCGACTTTAGGCCCTGATAACTTTTTGGAGTATTTTCTAATTTTTATTGAATTTTATACCATTGTCAAGTAAATTTATTCCTCTTTTTAATGACACCCTAATTATAACGAGAGTGTCGTCCTTGCATGCACAGAACACCTGAATGTTAGGACAAATCAAAAGTTAAATGTTGCAAATTGAATGCCTATTGTCAGTATTACTGTCTGTTGCCAGCAATAACAATGCATTTCACAATTTTTCACTTTTTACTTTGCATTATATTCATGAGTTATGTGCATTCAAACATGATGTTACTATTGCAAATAGGGCATCAATAAAAAGAAGAATAAATGAACTTTTTAATGCAGCTATGAAAATTGATAATGATTAAAAACCCACATTAAAATGCATCAAGGTTCAAAGTAGTGTTACAGAAATTTAGACTGAAAATTATCTTTCACTTTGCCATGTATTCAGGTGGCATTCTGGGTTTCTGTAGACCCAGGCATGACATCACCATGACAAATAAGGTATCAATCAAGAGAGGAATAAATTAACTTGACAATGGTATAGTATGCAATAAAAATTAGAAAATATGCCCAAAGTTATCAGGACCTAAAGTCAAGTTGCGGAACTTCAATATGATCAATAAAAGTGCATTTTACAACATCTGACTTTTTACTTTTCTCCATATTTTGATATTCTGTGCATTGAAGCATGACAAAATCATTACAAATAGGATATCAATAAAAAGGGGAATAAATTATCTTTCCAATGGTATGAATATCAGAAATAACTAAAGTGTACCTGAAAAGTTATCATGGCCCAAAGTCCATTTGCGAAAGTCTTTGGGAGGGGTTTATTTTCACTCCTTTCAAACGAGCGGACACAGGTAAACAACGACATCACGATCTGTTGGGGCCTGCCCCTTTCGTCTACGTAAACTGAATCAACAGACAGAGGTTTGACTGGTGACGTTGAGCTTTTCCCAAAGACTACTGACATCGAAAACGAGTTGTCCTTTGTTTCATTACTTATTACGATAGAATTTCAGTCCTTTTTTGTGTACTTGACTACCCTTTTACATTCAAAGAGCATGACAAATAGGAGGCAATTATTACAAAGTCATAATAATCCAGCAACAGGGAATGAAAAGAACTTGAACAGTTGTTCCTCAGCTTAATTTGACATGAAACTAATGATGGTGATCGACTACAAAGTACAAACAAGGGTGGGCATGTCATAAAAGACGGTTAACTGATTGATGATATCAAGGCGGGTCTTTAATTATCGACATCTCCATAACTCTTTTCGAGTTTTCAATTTGCTGCTAGGTAACAAGAAGTATTTAAATTCGTCGTTGTATTTTCCCCTATCATAATTCATCTGAGTCATCCATCACATCATTGTATGCTAAGCCAATAAATGGTTATTTTGGGCGGGTTTTCAATTAAATTTCACCCATTATTTTGCATTTGACAAAGAAGTATGTCAAATTGGTAATTTGCATGACGTAACCAATTGAATTACCAATATCCATCATTATCGTTTTATGCTGACCCAATAAAAGAAAACAAACTTAGTATAAATCATTGCAAAAAGGAGTATAATAATGCCGTTAGAAGTACACCTTGAAGCCTTCTTTTGGCTTTCATACGGCGTTCAAAATGCCCATTTTCACCCCCCAAAAAGTTGATGAAAAAAGAAAAACAATTAAAGTGTCTCTTTTTTGTTTAAATAAATTAAAATGATATTAAATACCGGTTCTTGTATAACTTACTAATATAATCATGTTTCCTATTTACAACATTGATTCTATAAATGTGTTTATCTAACAAAATGAATATTATTGTATAAGCTCACAAACATTTCTGTTTTCCAATATAAAAACCAATTATAGGCTATTTATTTACCATGATTTTTTTCAAAATTTTATATATCATAAGAGTTTTTGACTAGCGTCCAGTGAACAGTCACGTTAGGTAACCATGGTTACTGTCATTTTAATGCTTTTTCTTGTCAGAGAGTGATTAATGTAAGACTTTTAAGAATGAAGATATATGGATTCTTGTTGATAAGAAAAGCCATCATTCAAGCATGTTCTTATAAGTTGACATTTCGCTGAACTTTATCGATATTTGGCTGTTATTCTAGGCTGTCAAGTCAGGCATAGAATGATTCGAGAATTGGATATAGTCAGCAGCAAATTCAATGGTATCACAATACAGTAATACATTATAAGTGAATGGTGATACTTGAGTGTGAGGGGGGGGGGGGAATTGTAAATAAAAAGCCTTTTTCTTTATTATTTTCTTAGGATAATCTTCTTAGAATAACGTTCCAAATATGTCACAGAATGAAGAATTCAATAAATTAAAATAAAAATACCCGATTTCTTTTTCTTTTTTTTAAGAGGAAAGTTTAGGTGAATTGTGTGGTATATGCAGATTCAAATACTGTGCTATTTCATTCAATGTAGCCTATTATACTGAAGACTATTTCAAAATTACTTTTAGCCAGTTTCAGTTCCCAAATTTGAAAAAATGCTAATTGAAAATAATAGTATAATAAATATAGTTGGTTTTAAAAACCTGATGTTTTACGTAGGATTCATTTTTTTATAGGCTTAGGCCGAAAAAATATTTCAAAATCTTGTAAATTATTTTTGTTTTCTATTGTTATTTTATGAGAAGATCAAGCACTATGACGAAATCAACTTTCCTCCTCACATCCGAGTTCAATCGTATACATGTAATTACAAAAACTTGGAATTGATATCCAAATTAATGCACATAAAATTTGGAATTGGACGTGGAGGCATTAATAAATGAATTAAATCAACCGCAATTGCTTTTTAACCTGATTATATCGTATGACTAAATGAACGTTACCACGTAGACCGTGGAATAGCATTTGTATCCATATACATGTTCACATATTCTCGTTATACTAGGCTTTCTATCACAATACGATGTCTGTGTACCTATGTAAAAATGATGAAGAGCAATGCTCAGGTAATTTAATTGTAAAACATCCAATATATGGAACAACAAGCGCAGGTAATGTGGGTTATTTCCACTCCAGAAAACATATAGATTTTGAGGTATGAAATTGGGTCAGTAGTCAATAGGCACTGCCATGGTAATTGATTTTAGTACTGAATGGATTGGCTATTGTGAGCTACGTTACAAGTAAGACAAATTTACATTTCTAGAATGAAATGGAAAAGCGCATGAAAACTTTGTATTATCGTCTTCATGCCTAACGTATCCTATGCACCTTTTTATGGTTTCTTGAAAAATATTAATGATGTGCAGTTCAGTTCGATTTCAAATATGTCAAATTAGAATTTTAAAAAATATATTATATAGAGACAGGAGAAGAAAACCGAAATAACAATGTAAAAATGCTAGAAATGTGTTTATCATCATGATTACGTTTGCAAATTATGATGCCTTCGAAGTCACAAAGGAGAATAAAAGAAACATAAGCTAAAGCTAAATATGCTTGTTGGGTTTTCAGCCGATGTGGCTATGATTAACGGAGTTTAAAAAATGGATTGCGAAGACATTCAGAAACTGATGTGATCAAAATTTAAATATATAATCACTATCATATTACTGTGTCCAGTTATGTATTTTGTATAATGTATAATTGTCATAATAACGAATTTTAAGTTTGTTTTCATTTTTTGTTTCAAAGTTTTAACTGAAAAAAAAACTGGAAAGAGGGAGCAAAATTTATCATCAAGAGAGGGATATAATTTTGTTAGAGAAAATGAATGCATTACTTCAACACATTTAGATTTTTTTTTACAAACTTTCTATTAAGTGAAATTAAAAATTCACTTCCGCACTCTAGTCTTAGTGAAAACATTTTCTAAGTATTCACCCCCACTTTCCAAACTTGACACCATTAATATCCGCAAGACACCAATACTTACTCCACTTTCTTCTTTGACTTCAGCATGGTGGATTAGTTCTTCACCAATATCCTTCAGAAAAGAAATCACGAAGTTTATAGGATCCTGAGGGGATTGGTGTAGTCCACAATGGAACACAGAATCCTGCAAAATGCAACTGGTCCGAGCGGGAGTGCTACATTTGAGCCCCCGAGATCTAACCAAGATATGGACATGTTTCACCGTGCTCCATTGTTAAATCTGCGTGTAATCTCCACCGTACGTGTTGCGCGTTAACACAGGCTGCAATGGGCAGCGCCATAGCGCAAGGTAATGCTATAACCCCACGGAAGAAAATAATTACCGCCCTGTAGGGTACACATGAGTGCCCTTATAGGGAAAATAGAAACCCTGGTGAGCTCGAGTTCAGACGAGAACGTGCAGAGTCACCCAGGATTTGAATAATATGGCCTACTTTTATAAACGTGATCAATTTGGAGGTAATTTAGAGACGTAGAAACGGCGATTTGGGGTTTCCACGAGGGAGGAAGAGATAGTTGGTATAAAAGCGATATACGCAGCTCTCTCGAGGGTCGAGATCGACAGATGATCAGCGCGATGTCGTCTGTGTGTACACATACTTTGGAGATTAAGTTTACTCTTTGGCGGGAATCGGGGATAGCGGTTTGGTAGGCGGGGCACAGCAGGCATCGTCGACAGATGACATGAACCGTCCCACCCCGACATTATTTTAATCTCTCTCTCTCCATCTCACTCCCATTCTGTCTCACCTATCTCATATCTTCCTCCCATCTCTTTGTAACTTTTTATCCCATCTCTTCTTTCTCTTCCTAACCCCATCCCCCTCCTACAAAAAAAAATCCTAAACCCAGTGTTACCCTGTGTGACTGTGTCATATTTGTCAGATGGTTCGCCCTTTGCCGTTTAGGTGTTGTCAACGTCGGTTAATAGCCTTGATGGAAAAAATGTGGTGTATGATTACAAAATGCAAGTCTTCTCCAACTTTACTTCAAAACAAAATTGTAAACAAGTCATGGAAATCGAATTATCTTCTCTCAACGCTTGTTATCCCTTCCTTATGTCGCTTAATTTTTGCTCCAAATTATATCTCTTCCCCTCATCTCTCTCTCTCTCTCTCTCTCTCTCTCTCTCTCTCTCTCTCTCTCTCTATCGTCTTAATCCCTTGCATGCTTTATTATGAATTATGTGTATTCGTATTCGTATCCAACAGTAGGCATACAAATTATTAGTTTTCTCTGTCGCCATCGTACTAGAGAAAGCTAACATAATGACTGAAGTACTATCAGACTATATAGCATTTAAAGAAACACATGACTGTCCAGTATCGATGTTCGTGGTGCAATCACTGAATATGGATAAAAAGATATTATCAATAAAATAGTTGTCATTTTTGTCACTTCAGAGTTCATTCAGCTGGCAAGCAGTTAACTCACTCACCTTTCTTATTCCCTTCACAACCCCCCCCACCCCCCAAAAAAAAGCCACCCCATCTCATTTCAGCTACCACTCCCAGGTCAAGGCTTGATAAAGACGGGAGTATGTCTTCTTCTGCATGGTTGTTACTAAAATCATCGAACTCTTATCCTACTCTCTCATCCTTATTTCTCTATCTTCCTCTTTTCCTTTCCTCTCTCCCCCCCCCCCTCCAGCCCTCCGGTCAAGTCAGGTTAAGCTGCAATGATAAACAAGAGAGAATTGATGTTCTGAATGTCTCTCATTGCATGGTTGTTACTAATGGCTCAGTCTATAGACAGCCTTCCCCGCTGATTGATGGACAAAACATTAGTCACACCGGTGAAACCGACCCCAGAACCCATCCAAGATCGAATACGTCATTAGATTATATCTGAGTTACATTAGTGAAACCGACCCCAAACCAATACCAAACCAAACAAAACGTTACATTACCACGAATGGCAATCTAGATGTCCCTCCCTCCCTCCATCACTCCTTCCCTCATTTTTGTTTCTTTTTCTACTTTGTCTGTTTTGTTTTTGTTTTTTTTTTTTTTTTTACTGGACGTTTTGGGATAAAGCTTTCACCTATCGTATCAATTATTCAAGCCATTTTCTCTTTGCTAATAACTAAAAGAGGGGAATGCCCTCATGGCGGTCGCCGTGGAAAGTTTCATCATAAAACTTTGAATATTGCATAATGCGTTTCTGATTAATAACACGATCCCGTAATATCGTCTTGATTATAGGTGTTAGAATAGGTGCATCTGTCCAGCAATTTTCTACAAGGTGTGTGACTAATTTTGAATTATTAATAAATGTATCTAATATTTTAGCACCATTAACATGATTAATGACAACTATGTTTCATGTTTCATGCGATACATTCATTAAGAAAACATTGACAAGTCACACCTAGACTTTATCTATGCATTTATCTATCTCATACAATTTTAGAAGAAAAACAAGTCACACTTCGACTTAATCTATATATCTATATGTCTAATATCATTTTAGTACCTTACCACCCCCCCCCCTCCCCCGGACCATCCTCTTGATATTGCCTCTACCCCTTTTTTCTCCTTGGCGCATGCGCTCTTTATCAATATCGCCTGAACACGCTCATGAGCGAATAAAAAGGTTTTAAACTTCGTCGCTGGCAGCTTTATAGCGCTGGTCTAATAATTAATTCAGAGCCCCATCGACTGGTAATTTAACTACCCGTGTTGGAGTCTTTACCTCTTCTTCTTTTTTTTTTCCCTTCTGTTTGTTTGTTTTGTGTGTGTGCGTGTGTGCGTGTGTGTGTGTATGGGTGTGTGTGGGTGTGTGTGTGTGTGTGTGTGGTGTGTGTGTGTGTGTGTGTGTGTTGTGTGTGTGTTTGTTTCTCTCTCTCTCTCCTCACTCCTCTCTTTCTTTCTTCTTTTTCTTATATCATTTTTTTAATTCATTTTTGCAGTTCTAGGTTTATGGATACGTTAAGTACAGGAAAATGTGGTAGGAAAAATTCGCGTCCATAGGCATGGGCTTCCATGACCGTTGAATCTCGCTGATGATTAACTATGGCATGTGCAATTCCTCAACATGCGATGGAGAATTGTAGATACAATGACAAAAAACAAAATGTGATTGATGATTTGAGTGCGAGCTGGATAATTCATTCGACTCACATTTTGATATATTCAGCTGCTATGATAAAGTCATTTGATACACCAGGGTTTAGCCAGATAGGCAGCCACGTTGTAGAAATATGAAAATTCTCGTCCTTTTATGCCTCGATCTGTCCACCTTTTTACCTTGATCTCTCATTTTAAACAACGAATGCTCGCGTATGATTTTTTTTTTTTTTTTTTTTTTTTAATAATTAGAATATTATACTATTGAAGTCACAGTTTAAGGCTCCTTTCGAATTACACACTACACTTAAGCAGTTAACATGGTTAAGCCATGGACACTATTTTCTAGTAGTGTCCATGGTTAAGCAGAGACTCGAGTCGTGACAGAAAATGTCTCATTGTCAGTAAAGTTGGGCCTATTATAGTCGCGGTGCTCTCTGTTAAACATGTAAAGCTGGTGTATAGTTTTGGGAGAAAGAAAAAATTAATTTTGATTCACATTTAGATAAATTATGAAAGATTGAATCCAATAACAATAATAAAGCAAAATATAGTACTTAAAATCTCGTTTTAGTGTCTTTATCTCAGCAGAGGTCTCAACTGCAGTTAAATTACGCTTTATTCAAACATTTTCAATGAAATTCTTCGGAAATAATGAAAGGAATGTCACAAGATCTCTCACACATATCTTTTAGTGCAATGTGGACAACATGTAACAACATTTGATCGGTTTTGTGCCAATTCCTTTTTTGTTACCAAAACTATAAACCAGGTTTAATATTTAATCAACGATTAACTTTAAATTGCTCTCATCTTTTAAGAAATTCAGTTTTCCGGAAATGCCCCATTAATTACACCTTGCTCTTAGGTAAATATAAATCATTCTTATTGCCTCAAAAGTTATCTCCACATGACATCCTTTCTTATCATTCTCCTGTTGCAAGTTCCCTCTGCCTAAGTGATACATCGTAAAAAAATAGGAACATTAAACATTTTGATTTATGAATGTGCATTAGTTTGGGAACGAGTCATACATCTTGCACTCATGTACCTGGATTGATATAGAACAAACGATTTTTCTTGATCAGTTAGGAACATCCTAAATTAGGGACAAGAGGAAAAAAAATTTAAAAAATTAAAATTAAAAAAAATAAGAAAATGTTTACTAGGCTCATTTCCTGCGGAATCTACTCCCGATGATAAAATATCAAAGGCAAGATTATTTTCAGGATGTTGCAGCGATTAAAATTGAATGTCAGGACTAAAAATTGTAAGAAAAAAAAACATCGATTTATAAAATTTAGATGCTTGCGCTTTTTGTTGCAGCGATTGAAAAATCATGTTAGGACTAAAATTTAAATAATAAAAAAAAACGATTAAAATATAAGCGTGTTTTTTTTTTAAATATATAATGAAAATCCAGTGACTAAGGAGAACTTTTTTTTTCAATCTGCAATTGATCGCAAATTAGACCTTATATTATAGTTATTGTGCCCCAGGGTCCCATAACGCAAAGTTTTGCGATCGATAATATTACACATTTCATTCCACAACGACTGTACATGGTCAGTATTTTTAACAAAACGCACTTGTAAAAAAATATCTTGATGGGCCACTACCTTTTTGCGATTGGTTGCAAACCTTGAGGTTACGGACCCCTGATCATGCTGATCGACACACATTTTCCCTTCAAAGCTAGGAGGGGGTTAAGGCAAAGTAAAAACATGCATTAACGCCCTTCTGTTAATATTCGTACATCATTCAAGAACAAGGAATAGATTTGATTCCATGTGTCATGTTCATGTTCCCTTGTCTCAATGAATCTGTAAGTTATCATTAGAAAGGAAATGTGTCCCGGCAGACAAAGTACATAGGGGTTGAAAGCGTTAAGGGTGCAATTTAAGACGTTCGGTTTCAAGTGAGTATATGGCTATATCCAGATGGGTTGAGGATATGAAGATAAGAGCTTTAGAGTTAACATTTAACTATGGGCATTGTTGATACGTGGAAGATCTATTCAAATGAAATGGAATCCAACAGATTTACATGGGAATTCGTTGGCATGAAAGTCAAGTTTAAGACTTTTGTTCTAAGCAAATTTACAATGTGCTATCTTGGGTATAGGAAAGCTGAACAATCGGTTTAGAGATGTCATATTTGACAACTAAGACCTCTATAGAAAATAAATGCACCTTGATATATTTAAGGCCATACGAACCTGTATAGCCTTGTATAGCACCACCTCAGATCTTCAACTTCTCAATTCTATATATTCATAACCCATAATGCAACATCCTGAGAAGTGTAGTTTTATATTAGAGGCCCCCTTGAATAATAACACAATAACTCTCTACTAAATACATTCATAGCACAATAATAATATTGACAAGTTACAAAACAAGCCATACTTTCCCCCTAAATCAAAGCATTTTAGTTTCCTTGATACAAATAGGTTTAAATATTTTAGTTTCTCTAATATTAATTGTTATTTCAAAGAGTATACTTCAAGAATAGTTATTTTAACACACAGTAAATGAGAGTGCTGGTCAGTTCGCTCTCACATTAAGCGTAAAAATGAGCACGAACAAGGAAAATGAAAAATCGGGGGAAGGCTGGCTAGTTTTGAACTTTCTTTTTAGAAGCTTGGAACTAGAACCATGTGTGTGTATGTGTGTATGTGGGTGGGTGTGTGTGTGAGTGTGTGTGTGTGTGTGTGTGTGTATGTGTGTGTGTGTGTGTGTGTGTGTGTGTGTACGGACATGGAGGCGAGAGCTATTAAATTAAGATAAACATGGAGTACATAAAAGGCCTCTGTGAAAAGTAATAGACCTCGGCATTTTCAACAAGAACAAATAAAAAAAATAAATAGATGTATGGGAAAAAAGTAACCAACAAGAGGCAAAATAGACGGTTATGTAAAGCATAATAATATTTGAAACCCAATAATCAAGATTTAAGATATTCTTTTTTAAAGGTTAAAAATACTTTGCATGTTTCAATTCTAAGGCGAATGCTGAGAAGTTAAAGAGGAAACGAATGCCGCTGTTGTTTTTAAAATAATTTATATTCCATTGAATTATGCGGTATATAATGACTTTATTCAAAGGGAAAGGGGTAGCAATGTCCCAGTAAGTTTTCGACATCATGAGTTTCGAAACTCATCCAAACGGATAGCGGCGCTTTCGAGGAATTATAAGCATGTTGAGAGTTTAGACAGACAGTCTTGACGAATTAGTAGGAATTAGGAACGCTAAGAAATATAGGAGACTTGGTAAATATAGTGGGCAGATTAATGGAAACGGGCCATCGTCATTATGTAGGGCAAACAAATCTAATGATGAATTAGTAAAAATGTTGACATAATGTAAATACCGACACTCCCTGTTTATAGTCTCTCTTTCTCTATCTCTCTCTATCTCTCTCTATCTCTCTGTCTCCCTTTCCCTCTCTCTCTCTATCACACCCTATTCCCCTCTCTCTCTCTCTCTCTCTCTCTCTCTCTCTCTCTCTCTCTCTCTTTATCTTTCGTTTTTATATGAATCTCTCTTTGGAAAAAAAAATGTAATCGTACTTGTTGAAACGATACGTCATTCAGTGAAAACAAAATCAAAACAAAATCTCTTTATCTTTCTCTCTCTCTCTCTCTCTCTCTCTCTCTCTCTCTCCCACATACACATAAACACACACACACTCTCTCTCTTCTACATTGGTTTTATAATACATCCTTAATAGTAAATTCGTGGAAAGGACAAAGCATTCAGTGAAAATCATATGAATGATGAAATATAAAGAAGGAGCAACGTTTTCTATCTCACTTCTCTCTCCCCCCCCCCTCACACTCCAAAAAAAAAGGGGGGGTGATTATTCGGGGAAACGGCGTGGCGCCGCCATTCGTCTAACAACAATTTAGAGTTCTGGACACGTTGGAAAAAAAAAATCATTGTAAATATTGTTGCTTCCTTGAGTACGCCATTAAAAAGGATAATTATTGTGACAACGGTCAGGAACTGAAATATTGGCAGAAAAGGATTTACATTTTATTTTAGAGAAAATACAAAGGAATTCGCAACCATGCAAATACATTATTACGATTTTTATTTATTTTGTTTATAATTTTTTTATTTATTTTTTTTTTTTGCACCGAGAGCCTAAATGTCGGTTTATGTTTTAGATGGAATAATTGTCAAATGGACTGATTGTAATATTAAAACTAACAACATCAGCAATAAATAGGTATTTAACGACAAGCATCCGACTACAGTGAGCCTCTTTATAAGGAGAAACGTATGCAGTTAATAGTGCCTCACGTAGATACTACGTGTAATAGAATGAAGTCGAGAAGATGAGTCAATCAAAAATGACTTACTTCAATCAAGCGATACCTCATAGGACTTGCGGAAATAGAAAGTGGAGCAGTGAGTGGGAGAGGGGAGTGGGGTAAAGCATAAAAGAGACTGTTTATTGAAAACTCAGGATCTAAAAAAAAAAAAACACAATGACTCTTCCATCTAATGGTGTAATCATAACTGCAAACCCTTAGATATCACCATACACTGTAAAAAAAAAAAAATACAGAAAAAATACAGCAAAGTGATGTCAGCAGAGTCGCCATACAAAAATGTACTATAAAAAACAGTTTTGTTGTAAATTTCTCCCTTTAAGAATTGATGAAAGAGAAGGAAAAATATCATTAGAGTTTTAAAGCATATGTATTTGGTTAAAACGGAGAAAATGTGTTACTCCTTATGTATATTTTGTATTTCTCACGTAATTATTTGCAGGAGAAACTTACAACAAAACTGTTTTTTTAATTACATTTTTTATGGCGACTCTGCTGACAGCAGATTTGCTGTAAAAATACAAATATTTTTTACAGTGTACTCATAAGTGTACCTGGGTATGCTTAAGGTAACTTTTTTTAAAGTTACTTTGAAGCATGTAATGATGCTTGGGAAATATTTGTGCAGGGTTTCCTCACGACACATTATTACAAGCACTGATAGCATGTAGGCCCCACAGATCAGATTGTTTTTCAAGCCTCCAAAAAGTTATTCAATCCCTTCAAGGCATTATGGCGGATCCAAAAAAGAATGCACCCTTTACTTTTGGAAGCCGCTCAATTAACGTACATGTCAAAATCAGAAGAAGAGAAAAGATTTCCTGCGCTCTCACCCTCGTATTTACAAATTCTGGATCCGCCACTGGGATTATTATTACTGTGAGAGAGTACAGAGACAACAGTATATAAGAATCTATGTAGAGCAGGACAGATGGGGTGGTAAGAAAGCAGGTGGGGGAGAGGGATGACAACAAGAGACAGACAGACATACATAGACAGAGAGAGAGAGAGATAAAGAGGAATTTGAAAAGGATTTCATCTAGCCGCTATAAGCGTACATAGAAATACATTTAGATCTCAAGTATGATAAAGAACTTCATAATACTTGTGCATATATAAGCAAAGGAAACTAACAGCTTAAAAATGACAATAATTACTAAGTATTTCGTTTTGCTTTTAAAAGTTTCAAAACCTTTAATTTTTTACCGAGAAAGAGAGGTGAGAATGAAAGCAGAGAATTATATTTTTTTTCTATTAGCAAGAGATTATAAGTGTTACCCTTGTTACATAAACTGAGTGCCCACACTGTAAAAAATATTTGTATTTGTACAGCAAATCTGCTGTCAGCAGAGTCGCCATAAAAATGTAATTTAAAAAACAATTTTGTTGTAAATTTCTCCTGCAAATAAATACGTGAGAAATACAAAATATATACACCAGGAGTAACACATTTGTTCCGTTTTAACCAAATATATAAGCTATAGAACTCTAATGTTTTTTTTTTTTTTTTCTTTCATTAATTATTAGAGGAGAAATTTACAACAAAACTGTTATTTTAGATTACATTTTTGTATGGCGACTCTGCTGACATCACATTTCTGTTTTTTTTGTTTTTTTTTTACAGTGCAGGCTTGTACCTTCAGAAGTCTGTGACATTAGCCATAAACAAACCAAAATACTTTTATTTTGTCTCGCACGTTTGTTCAATATTACGTTGTAAAATTGTTGGTGTTAGTGTACACTGTAAAAAATGTTTGTATTTTTACAGCAAATCTGCTGTCAGCAGAGTCGCCATAAAAAATGTAATTTAAAAAACAATTTTCTTGTAAATTTCTCCTGCTAATAATTACGTGAGAAATACAAAATATACATCAGGAGTAACACATTTTTCCCGTTTTAACCAAATATGTAAGCTATAGAACTCTAATGATTTTTTTTCTTCTCTTTCATTAATTATTAGAGGAGAAATTTACAGCAAAACTGTTATTTCAAATTACATTTTCGTATGGCGACTCTGCTGACATCACTTTTCTGTATTTTTTTTTACAGTGCAGGCTCGTACCTTCAGAAGTCTGTGACATTAGCCATAAACAAACCAAAATACTCTTATTTTGTCTCGCACGTTTGTTCAATATTACGTTGTAAAATTGTTGGTGTTAGTGAATACTACTACATCCTTTTGCTTGCTCGATCCAAAAACTGACTCGTTAACACGAAACGTCTTCCCCTATTCTGTGACCGCATCCACTGTGTACTGTATTGATCAGATTTCACCTTGACTCTTCCTCGCATCCCTTTAATCCTTCCTCCAGATTGTCACATCCGTATGTCTTAGACTCGCATCTTCTTCTCGATTGCACTTTACGTTGTTCCAATTCAACAAAAACACTATCCCATCTCATGACGGCTGCAATACGTCTTTATTTCCCGGAGAGAGCGTACCTCGATATCAATGACACAGTCACATAATCGCGGTTAGAGTTTCTTCTTCTCCTCCTCCTTCTTTTTCTTCTTCTTTTCCTTCTAATCCTTCTTTCTCTTCATCATCATCATCATCATCATCTCCTTTTCTTTTCTTCTTTTTTCTTCTTATTATTCACTCCCTCCTTCTGCTTTTTCTTCATCTTCTTCTTCTGCTTTTTCTTCATCTTCTTCTTCATCATCATGATCATAATCTTCTTCTTCTTCCGCTGCCTCTTCTTAATCTCCTTTGATACGTGTCAACAGACTTATTAGTCCATGTGAAGCTGACATAAATAACATTCTTGGAAGTTGGGATTTACCTTACGCCCATGCCCCCATACACTGATTACCATGTTCGCAGGATACGATTGACATACGTTGCCGTCCGTTCGAGAAAGTTTGACAAACGCCACATACGTTAGCTTTAAGTTCATGAGGTTGGTCACTAGCGCTAGGGTCGATTCTATATTATTTTTATTTCACATTTGTTTGTTTTTGAACAACTTCATAACTAGAATTCGACCCATCATTTTCATGCGTACACGAATAAAAGATAAGTAACGTTAATAACGAACAGTCAACGTATACAACGTATCACAAAAGTTTATAAAACGCATGCCAATGCGTGTCAAACATTTACTGGTAGCATGAATCTTATGTCCCAATGGTGGGGCATACATTGGTTATAAGCGCTAATGTGTGACGGAGCCTAGGGCATGTTGGGGGAAAGATAGCAACGCAATTTTGGCGCCTTTTTTTTTCAACTTGTTTCAGCGTAGGAGGTGCGGGATTTCGTGATAGATTGCAAGAATGAAGTGGCCTAGATAAATAGATAAACTCGAAAAGAAAATCTCCTTCAATTTGAATAACAAAAAATACGGATGACGGTTTATGCACTTTGTTTCGGGAAACAAGAGGCAACGGGGAAAAACACAAAATAGCTCCTTATTTGACTTACTGTTATATCAAGGAAGGCCTTTTATTCCGAATAATCAAAGGGTGAATTAACGGATACATAATATGTTTAGAAACTAGTTTTTTTTATCACATTTTGAATATAAGATCAAGAAGGCAATTAGCCAATCGAGAGCTTGTGTCCCGTAAGAGTATTCTTTTTGGCAGTCGGTAAAGATAGCAATAGGAACGAGCCGGAAAGAAAAGCGTGTCGATAGAGTAAGAAAACATGTGTAAAAAGAATATCCACAGAGTAGAAGATGGTTAAAAGTGTCTGTCCTGTGTGCTAAAAAAGACAAAAGCTGTAGACAGAATGAAAGAGAGGTGGAGGCCGGGAGAGGGTTTCCAACAATTTCATACTACGGTACCGTTCGGTTCAGTTCTATTGGTTTCTGATCTGATTACTATAACGTTAATTTAATAGACCGCCAAATAAGTGACGCACTTAGTTAATTGATTATACCAATTCAAGCGTTTTGATCCTGCCCATTCGGTATCATCGCCCAATACCAATGACAAAACTACAACAGAATTGATACAAAATATCAACAAATGGCAATGTTCGCGGAAGTTAAATAATACATATTCTTGGAAATCTGTCTGCAAATTAAAATGTTCAAACACGGCATTCTTACATACTCTCTATTGATTTGTTTTGCAATTTTTCAATTGTGTTGCTTTTCCAAACCAACATTTAAATTATCTAGCTTGCACTTTTCCTACAAAAGTCACATACAAATCAACTTAATATCTCTCAAAAGTATTACAGTCAAGACTAATTCGTACAGGGATTTTAAAAATAGAACCGTCATCATGGAATTCTTTCCCATAAATTTTTAAGGAATAAACTCAATTCGACCAATTCTAATAACAGTGAAAAAATACAATTAAAACTTACATTTGAATGTGGAAGTTCCTTTGTATAACTTATGTATTATGCTTTTTCTATTACTAACCACTAACCAAAATGAATTACTATTAAAACCTTCATTTCAATCATCGTCATCATGGTCTTCGTCAACGTTATTATCATCATAGTCGACGTCATTATCAACCTCATAATCTTCTTCTTCGTCGCCATCTTCATCATCATCATCACCATCATCATCATCCTCATCCTCATCATCATCATCTTTATCATCATTATCATCATCATCACCACCACCATCATCATTATTATCTTCATCATCATCATCATCATCATCATCATCATCGTCATCATCATCTTCATCGTTATCATCATCACCATCATCTTCATCAATATCATCATCATCGTCATCATCATCATCTTCATCATCATCATCATCATCTTCATAATCATCATCATCATTATCGTCGTCGTCGTCATCATTACTCCATTCACTCAACAATAACTGCATTTATATCCAGAGTAGATGTGAACATATAGACCTAAATCTTTGATGAGAAACACATGTCAAATTTAAAACATCCCGAACTACAACATCATACTTGTCATATCCATTCTACAAGGCAGATGGCGATGGCGCTGGCAAATATTCAACCATAATGGGGGACACGACATCTGCTCCGGTGACAACTACTCTTTGAATTATTGATCTAAGCTGTAGGGTTATGGTTAGCGTTGCAATAGGTTTAGGGTTAGTTTTGGTAAGGTATAGTTAAGTCCGAGGGTGAAGTTCGTTGGAATTTACAGCGCACAGCAATTGTCACTGGAGCAAATATCATAATGAACATTCGAAATCAAATATGTTGTCAATTAACATGATTAAAGAGTCAAATCCGACGAAATTATGTCGACATACCTTTGTGAGGACGCTGAACCATCCATGTTTACTGTTGTAACGCTTCCAGATGCCATGTCAAATGCAACGACAATATCAAACTGCAAAGTTAAAAGCTCCTGCGTGTACGGATTAAAACTCTCAAAATCGCTCCTCCGCTTGAATTTAATAACATCCTGTTCCAAACATCGTCTTATATACAAGGACATGCTTGCCAGAAGGGGAATATGCACTTTCCTTTTGCCATAACAACACCCAGAAATTACGGATAAGATAGTTTCACAGAATGGACAGCATGGTAAAGAAAGGAAAGACTTGTTTTTCCCCTCCGAGTTTTCATTAGAAAATTACCCCGAGGTGTCGACACAACGTGGTACACACGTGGGAAGAACATCATGTATAATTACATTGATGGGAGAGAAATTAGTTACTATAGATGAGTGGAATTTTGCTAGCGTGGCTCTATGTATAGATGTTTCCAGAAATCTAATAAGATAATCTAATAACTGGGCCAACATACATCCCAACATTACTTCGCTTCGTACGATATGCATCGTCAAAATTACACGGACTGAAACCAAAATGGCACCTTGATATACGTTTCCTATATGGTATTGAGGTTACATTTTTGAGAGCTATTGTGTAAATATCTTATATTCCATGATAAAATGTGTTATGAAATATTGAAATCCTTAAGAACCCTATCCGTAAAAACTAATGTAAAACGTAAAAACTAAAAACAACAACATCCTATTATATCATATTTTATCGCACTTGACCCCAATATTATCAAGTACATATTTTAATACCAGAGATTTAAGAACATATTAAATTGGTATAGATGAAAAGCCTAAGGGAGAGGTATTAAGTTCATGACAATTCAACAAAAATAAACTGCTTTTAAATTATTGATTTACTTGTCCCATATCAGTTCAAAATATTTTTAACTCGAGCTTCGCGCTCGCATTTTTTATTAAAGAGATAAGCCCCACAAAAATGTTTGCTGGCATTTTTAAAAGTGCAATGTTTTGAGAATAAGTTATTTCAGCTTTAGCTGAAAAAAAACACCCACTTGCATGAGGAATTTGTATAATAAGGCAAACGGTTACTTTGTATCAAACTTCCGTTTTCTTCGCTTACGCTGCCCCTCCCTCAAAAAATCCTTGCTACGGACATACTTTGCACATGTCTGGATGATATTGTATATCTGTATTTTTACCCCGGCAAAAGACAGATCTTATATTTATCCTTTTTTTTTTCTTCTTTTTTTTTTTTTTTTTTTTTTTTTTTTTTTTTTTTTTTTTTAGAGTCTTGTAATCTTGTAGCGAGGGGTCACAATACTGTATTACTAGGATTGTAAAGTGCATCTCAGTGGTGCGCCAAATAAATGTATTTACAGAAAAAGAAACTGTTCTATGTCGTCATGATGATAAGAGAAGCTAGCTGTTACTATAGCTTGGAGGAAATATCGAGGGAAAGAAAAAAAATGTGAAAGCAATGCGTCACGTGACTTGATACCCTGAACCTCAGGACACCACTGACAGGTTGGTCTGTTAATATTTTTTTTTTAACTTCATCTTCCATATATGCTTTAATTCATAAACCTATGCTCACAGCCAAATATAAATATTTCAAAACAGATTATATTATCCACAGCTATATCGTTGGTACATTCATATCATTTTTTTACAAACTTGGGGTGACAGTGGCCGGATCAAGGCAGAGGCGCAAGGGACGCCTCCTATAATTTGAAAGCCACTCAATAATATATTCATGTTAATATCAAAAAAGAATCTGCCCCCCCCCTCCAAAATCCTTGATCCGCCACTGGAGTGTGGTTATAGTCCAGAGAAATAAATATTTCACAATGGTCGTCTTAATTTATATTCGACATGTAAAAAAATGTTTGAGTCTTTTATTTTGCGTAGATTCAAAGTGTTTGTATATTTTTTGTGAATCCTTCAAACAAGTTGAAAAATTCAAATCAGATCAAATCTTCACTGAGTAGAGATGTTTTATCTTGTTTGGTGGTGTGGTGGTGGTGGTGTGGTGAGTGTGTGTGTGTGTGTGTGTGTGTGTGTGTGTGTTTGTGTGCGTGTGCGTGTGTGTGTGTGTGGGGGGGGGGGGGGTTACCACCCCAACTCCCTCTCCCCGATAAAAAAATAGAGCCAAATATAATGTATTCCTCACGTCAGAAAAGAGATACATTAAATCAACTCTGACAATTAATTAAATCAGCTTGACAAATTGCCTTATAGATTGTAAATAACAAAAGATTGAGGGAAAATAAGAAGGGGAGAAAAAAGAAGGGAAATGGAGCATGGAGGGAAGGGAGGATGAATATTGGTTTATTTTTAGCGCCCAAAAACATTGTAATAAAATGACATAGCTTGCTGAGAGATCACGTCTGCTCACACCTTTCGCTCAGTGGGAAACAATCTACATCAAATACTAATAATAAAGATTTATTTTTGACCGAAATGATTACTTTAAAGCCATGCAGGTTTTATAGAAATTTTTGGTAACATATTGATTTCCTTAAAAAATGAAAATAAAATAATGGGGAAAACTTTCCAAAAGTGATACAGTTTTTCCATTTCGTGCGTTATTATTGCAAATAATAGGCCGATCGGAAATTGTGGCTTTTATATTAATATATTTTCTTCCTTTTATCTTCAAATTGGACCTCCAGGAAGTATTATTCCATTAACAAAATGATCAGAGCCAGACATCTTATCACTTTTATACTATTTTATGTATGCTTCAGGTGGAAAAGAAAATAGAAAAGAAAACAGAAAATAATTTTTCAAAAGTTAATACAATTAAAGTTAACTAATTTTTATTCCGGGATGAAGCGATACAAATGTCAAGAAATATCGACAGTATAATATCTTGCAAATAACACCAATGAAATGTTCCTCTATATGTTTTTAACTATACAATTTATGGGGGGAAAATCCATCAAGCACCTAAGGCATGTTAGGGTGCTCTATTTTACCACAAAGTGGTACCCTGATAATGATCCCATCTGCAACTTTCAGTACAATAAAGGGTGCTAACTATTAAAGTCAGGGATTTTGGGGTGCTGGTGGGCACCCTTGCAGGGACATATACGAGCTAATGGGCAACCAAAAGGGTAAAGGTGCTCATCGATTGTAACCCTTTTTTCTGCGATAGTGCATATCACTATACCGAGTGAGTCAAAAAAAACTTTACACTTAGAAAAATGTCTATAAAAAGAAAACCAATTTATAAACCCTAAATTATTTTACATATTCTGAAAGAGGAAATCCTCTCGCGTTTTTTGGTACCAATTTTGTGTGGTATGTCTTTACGCTTGGATGAACAGGACGCATTGTTTGCGAACATGCAAATTTCGAATTGTGCCAGGGTGTGGATGAAATTGAAACAACAAAAGCTGACAAAAAAGCAACTCCATTATGAATAAAATAGCATAACTTTTTAATGAAAATGTCTTCCGCTTAATAACTTGGCAGGGGGGTTGTTACACACATCGACTACATTTTGTATGAAAATTAGATTGATTCGTCAAGTAATGCACGAATGAGTACACATCAAAGAGTAACTAGCCACTGACAGACCTAAAAAGGCCTCCTAATACTTTTAAAAAGATATTATTTTGTCTTTGACATGTGCTCACTCCTGCCTGACTCTACATATTTATCTAATTTTCATACAGAATGTAGTCAATATGTGTAACAACACCCCTGCCAAGTTATTAAGCGGGAGACATTTTCGATAAAAAGTTATGCTATTTTATTCATGATGGAGTTGCTTTTTTTGTTAGCATTTGTTGTTTCAATTTCATCCCCATCCTGGCACAATTCGAAATTTGCATGTTCGCAAACAATGCGTCGTGTTCATCCAAGCGTAAAGACATACCACACAACAATGGTACCAGAAGATGCGGGCGGAGTTACTCGTTCAGAATATGTAAAATAATTTAGGGTTTATAAATTGGTTTTCTTTTTAATTACATTTTTCTAGGTGTAAAGTTTTTTTTGACTCACTCGGTATAACAAGTGGCATGACTTGATCAAACTCACTCAAACAGAAAAGGTTTACCATTCGTTTTTTACTTGCAATGTAGAGTCGATTCAAATCCGTCCTATTTATGAAGTCCTTTTCCATTAAAAGTGGGCAATCATCTAACATTCTGTTTTATTTGTTCTCAATCTCGCCCCTAACCCTCATCCCTTTTTTTCTAACTTTGCCCTTTTGTGCCATTTGATCGGGGGGCGCATGGGCCCCAGAGTGCCCTACGAACTGCGTCAGTGAGTATACATTTGAAATTGGAGGAGAATATACGGCGTCAATTATGAACTCTGAAAGCTGTAAAATGTTTGACATTTTCACTTCCAATCCGCAACCAAAATGTCAAACGACTCGTCAGCATGTAAAAAGGATTCAAAAGAAATATAGACACTAAATGCCAAAATATTTATTATCTGCAACATGTCATGCTATTGGTGCATTGCAGAGTTTACAGTTCCTGCTTCCAGTGTTTTTAATAAAAAGCTTTTATCAAGTGGTTGATCAAATTGATTTGTTCCATGAATGATGAATTCTTGACTAAGGAAATAAAGAAATTAAATTTTCAGGACGAATTTATTAACTTTACCACTTCTTTGTATAATAACGACCAAAAAAGTGTTTCTTTTTCAAGAGTCAGTCAGTAAATCGAAGTCTGATCATTTAGATAATTCTAAAGCAGATTGCTAAATACGTTATATGAATTATAAAATTACTTTTTTGATGGGATTATTTTGATATAAATGAGTATGATTTTTGTTTCTTTACGACGTTACACAAAAGCGATGAAAATTGCAATAGGATTAAATTGAATCAAATCGATTCGACTTTTTTCCATATAATTTGTCTAATAAACTCGTTTCAAATTTTAGGATTTATACAAAATATCATTTTACAAAAACTATACAAACGTAATATATACATAAAGTAAAAAGCTAAGTTAAATAAAGAACAGCATAAGCAAATGTGTGCTAAAAGAGCGGACAAGGTTTTAAAACAAAAAAATATATATATAAAAAGAAGATGACTATCTAAACAGAGGCCTTTATCACAAAAGAAAAAGAACCTCACCAACGATTAATCGAGGAAAATGCAATGAAATAAAATTGACATTGTCTTCTTCCTCTTACTACGCAATACCAAGGCCCCTGGCTCAGAAGACCGTTTCCTATTCGACACCGAAAAAAATCCATCAGAAATTAAAGTTGTCACTTTTCTTTCGTTTCAGTTCCTCTCCCTCAATTGTG
Organism: Paracentrotus lividus; assembly: GCA_940671915.1. Lineage (NCBI taxonomy): Eukaryota > Metazoa > Echinodermata > Echinoidea > Camarodonta > Echinidae > Paracentrotus > Paracentrotus lividus. Next base: position 15,728,032 of record CALNVZ010000649.1, on the reverse strand, counting down.
AAAGAGAAGGAAAATGTTAAGCCTCTGAAACCTGGGGGCACAACATGTTTACTAACAATGTGCCAGCGCATATTAATGTTCACCCAGTAAATAGAATAGATGTAACAGAGAGGTACAAAAAAAAATGCGGCGCTTTACAGGTCGACAGAAGAAGCGTTGCATATGGCCCTTTATTATCATCCAATATTGCCTCATTAACGTTGGCCTTGGCATGAGCCAATGTCGAGTAGTGTGTTTGGAATTTATTAAAGAATGTGTCTTCATTTCCCCGCCAAAACTGTATCGTATGATTCGTTATTAAAACAGAAAAAGACAACATTAAAAACGGAATAATAGAGGCGGCGATGGAGGTTGAATATGGTATTAAACTGCCCCCTAAAATGGAACTCGATCAATTTAAGATTACTTACCGTTTGAAGAATGCTTTAATCAATGAACTCTCCAAACAATATATATACAGAATAACGAAGGTTATAGATGATCAAAGCATTAAAGTGCTCGTGAAGTAAGAATCCTTGAAAAGAGATCCTCGGGAGGGTTTTCATCCAAGTCAAACATCCACAGATGAACTGGTCTTCAGGCGGTATCAATTAGAGATGTCGCAAAGTGTCCTCTTCTGGTGTCGCTACATATCTCTGCCCACCAGATTTGCAAGGTGCGAAGCTAACCCCCTACGCGCTATTTAAGATGAGTACAAATTGCCTGCATTCATTAAATCTCCATTTCCCTCACCCTAATCAGACCACGCGTTTAGTTCTTTCAAGTTAAAGGCTGCCCTCACCCGCGTCTTCTATTGTAAAACACGTACCTAACAACTTCAATGTGAGCAAAGTGGAGTTGTATGACATATAGCTGGACTTGGAGTTAATTTGAAATTTGAGTGGGGCAGTAACTATGCCAAGGAAAATACCTCTTTATTATGAAAAAAATACCCCGTTGTTAGCACTGCCACGTCTTCAATTTTGGAAGACGCATCCCGCTTCCGTTCCCTGATGTTAAAGAATTGCGCACTTTCATTCATTAATAAGCATGAAGGAAAGCCCCTGATGAGAGGGTACTTACCCTTAATCGTAACATATACCCAAGGTGTGGTATTATCACTTAAATTGGCAGTATGAACGTGCTGGTTTGTAATAACTCCTGGCAGATTATTACTGTCGGCGCCCCTCTGTTTCAAACGGGGTTAAGAAGGAAAGAAATGCATGGATGTTCGACCTTTTCTCCTCATATTACTAGCCATTTGGAGGCATGTGGTCATTAACGCCGCGCCTCATATTTGTGCATGGTCAGTCGGGTGCAAACAATATAGCGCCAAATGGGTGCCAGTGGGCCTTAACTCAATATTCATGTTTGATGTAAGGCCCTTCTGACACTCATAAGACAGTATATGGGTCAGGCCGGAGATTAATTACATCTGAAGTTCCAATACCGCCAATTTCAGTTCCACCAGAGAAAATGGAATGGAAACGAAACTTTAACAGTACTGGTTGCGGAGCCACGGTCGTGATGATAAGGTATAACTTTCTCTTTACCATGCTTAAAGCTGTGTTATAGTTTTTGTAAGATTGAAAATTTCAAATTCCACCTAAATTGATCTTTTGTGATAGGCTCCTGTGACGCTTGTGACCATCACATCATTTTTTACAAGTTGAATATTTGAATTTAACCGTTAGAGCAGATTTAGCGCCCTCTTTTCACATTGATATTATTTCCCTCAAAAGACATCAAGGGCACGCACAATGTATGTTATTCGTGTACACTGCCCCCTCCCCTTCCCACGGTCTAAAAGAAATCGATTATCAATAAATGGATACGCCAATACGAATCTTGAAAATAACAAAATATATAAGCTCCAAAAAAAACAATTTCTTGTTCTAGAAAAACATTAGAGAAAGTATAAAATAAAATGTAATTTTGATGCGAAATGTAGATCGAATTACAAAATGCAATTTTGCGCCTTGTCAATTTAGAACACACACTCGCGTTGAGAACAATTCATAATAGTACACTTGTATAAGGTTTCAAATGTATTTTATTCGGCAAATTCAAAGTAACATGAAGATGTTGTCTCGATAAAATGAAATATAGTCATTCATTAATTTTGTGTCTTCATTATGTGTTTGTAAAATATATTTCAATATTTTAAGTATATGTATTGGTCTTTCATAATAACTTTTTTATCACTGATTTCTACCATTTAAACATTCACTTCAATTAAGAAAGTTATTCTAGTGTTGCGTGTTAATTGTAGCAGTGACGTAAACAACGGGGGTGGGGGATGCATCCCAGAACTCATAATAATAATAATAATGGTATTTATTCAGAAATCAAAATCGTAGCCACATGGCTAAATTGCATATGATTTTTTACAAAGTTTTGTATACACAATATATAATGGTAAATAATAAGCATAACATAAATCAAAACTGGCTTTAGAAACAGGTAAGGAATGTACGATACTCTTATGAGGATAATTTATATATCAGTTAAGAAAGTAAAGAAAGTCGAAGTATTAGATTTGAATATACAGACTAATGACATATTAAAAGGTATATCACCTACACAGAAAAAGATGAGGAGAGTAACAGAGGAATCGCTGGAAATAGGATGTGAAGAGAAAAGACACAGTTGAAAGAGAGAGCACGATATAGTAATATTGAAAAAATATATAGAAAATAATAGAAGTATAACAATTATATAATATTATATGATACAATAAAATAGATCAACATTAATACAATTACATTTTGGTACGCATAATTCAATACATTAGTAGAGAAGGTCCATTTTAAGATGGGGATGACAGGTACAATCATCCACCCCCAAGTTTAAGGTATATATATATATTTTTTTTTTTTAGGTCAAAATTATCATCCTTTGCACTCTTTTTTCGTTCTTCTCCCTGGACCTTGGAGTAAAAAAAAAAAAAAAAAAAAAAAAAAAAAAAAAAAAACGCCATAAATTGCCTTTATTGGTCAAGTCAGCCTCAAAAGCCGTTATTTTATGTTAGTCTTTTTGCGATTAATCTCTTGAAGCGGGTCATCACGTAGATTTTATTACAGTAAATTCATGACACAAGCTGACTGAAAACGCAATTGATTTTTTAAAATGCATTTTATTTGTATGCTTATGTAATTAGTCTAACGGCATGAGATATTATGACAGATGCATGTAAGCCAATAATGCTGTGGTGTGTTTTCCGTTAAGACTATACTTCTGATTAAATGGTGCATATTTCATCGTCAAATCAATTTGAACCTCGGTTTCTGCAAAGCGCAACCCTAGATGTGCAAAATTCCACCCGAATTGATATAAGGGTACTCCGCCCAAATCTGCACCCTAAAGTGAACCATAATTTATTAGCGTGCGCGACTTCAAGCACACAACTTCATGTATAGCTGACAGTATAATAGCGTTAATTCAATTAACGCATTATTAGAATAACGATGTGATTCTATCATGACAAACTTGTCTCCAAAGAACGTCTGAACAATATTGATTATTGTAAAAGAAATATCTTATTTTGATATGTAAAATTATAGCTTTTGCGTGATTGCATAGTTTGAAAGGGTTTCTTAAGGATACTGAATAAAGTTTTAAGAAGATATGCACTTTTCTATCAAGAATGAATGTCATTGTTTCAATATGAAAACATCGTAAATCTAGCATCAACCGGGCAACACATTAAATCAATTTTTGCATATTCATAATGTGCATAAGAAGATCGTGAGCACGTTAAATGATTCCATGAAATTTAATCCGGCGACAATATTTTTTTTTTTTTTAATTTAATTTGAAATGGTTCGTGCCGATAGCCGAATTACGATTTTTTGTACGAAGATATGATAAACAACAACACACGATACATGATGATTATATAATATAGTCATACAATCATACGGTTAGATACGAATCAATATTATAAGCTTGAATGGTATACAGTGGGATAAACATGTATAATAGGCACGCTATTTTCATTATAAGACTCTTGATAGTAAAATATGACAAGGATTTTAAAGTTTTTTAAATGTTCTAATTGAAGGATTATAAAAGTCATGAGCATGCATAAAGAATCAAATCACTTCTCACACCCTATATAAGAGATATGGCCAGGTATTGTCTTAAATCAAATGAAATTGTAAGAAATTGTGTCAAAGCAATACAGAAATTGTGTTTATCATATCGATTCTAGTTGTAAACTTAAGGGAAAGAGGGCGCTATCACTCTACTCAAAACGAACGCGGCCATAGACATTTTGTATTTTGCACAGTTTTTCACTTTGTTTTATTATGGCGAGCAACAATTTTGTCAAATAAATGTTCACTCTGATTAAGTAAGCTAATATTCTGAATTTTTTAATAATAGGAATAACAAATTAGATAGAAAAGAAAAAGTTCTGTCACTTGTGTCAATTCCAAAGCCATGTCAGATCAAATTTCCTGTACGATATAGCCAATTTTGCTCTAAAAATAGCTCATAGTCATCTTCCTCGATTACGCATAATTATATTACACATTACCGTTCAAGCAGTTCTTAAAAGCTTGAATTCTCAGCTTTCCAAAGATGGTACATTCATTTCGATTGGTTAAGAAAATGTCCTGTCACCTTTTACATTATCACAAACGAATCTTTACTAGATGGGTCAATATTTCCGCATATCACATGCATATCGCATGTGGACGGCGACTTCGCAAGATGTGACAAGATCACTATTTATTCCTTGAAACGCAGCGCGCGTAAAAGCTGCACTGCTCAAGCCAGGGTAATTATGCTGCATAATATTGTAGAGCGCTTAGAGACTTCTGATAAAGTAAGTGTTAGGCGCTATATAAGCAAGTATACTTGCATCGTTTGGAACATCAATCTATCTGAAATAAAGATTCTGATTACAACTTTAGCACAATGGTGTTAGACTTGCCAAAATGTCTTTTTCCCCAATCTGGTCTGAAGCATCTACCTACGAAAACTATGATAAAAGATCAATTATTTATTTCATGTCCACGAGTAATTTGCTCGAACGGATCGACTGACAATACCATTCCACCACAGGGGAGTTTTCTTAGGCGAGTTTTTGTACGCTAAGTATTAATTGCATGCAGTTGCCAATTGGTCGCTTCCCGCCGTTAGCGCGGGTTTAGTTGACATTAATGTAGAGCCGTATAATTTTCTGCGCCGCTCAGCTGTATTTCCACTAAACTCATGAATGTAATGTCGCGTTTCCCCTCCTCAAATAATGGACGCGTCTTTATGTTAAGATTTAATGTCATACGTTAGATTTACAATTCACGTGGAGTAGAATTGATATGCTGCTGTAAGTTTCTTACACTAATCGAACATGCCCTATAGACTTTAAGGGGAAGTTCACCCTGGAATTTTATTGATTTTAAAAAATGAAGAAAAATAAAAGAAAAAAATGAGAGAAAGTTTGAAGAAAATCGACCAAAAAGTAGCGAAGTTATGAATATTTAAAGTTTTGATTCTATGACGTCACGTGCAAGTAGCTCTCCAATGTGTTGTGAATGTATATTCCATAAATTTGTCCCTTTTTTATGGTTCTTGGTAAAGGAATGGGTCAATTTGTTAGAGGCATGTATATGAACGTAGGTTTGATGATATATCGACCGTACAGGTGAAATGATTAATATTCTTCTGAAAAAGGACAGTTTATGGAATTTACATTACATAACACATCGGAGAGCAATCGAACATGCCCTAGACTTAACATTTTATACCCCCGTCACACTGAGCTCGTTCCTACTACGTCCTTGCAAATTTTGCCGAACGGGCATAGTCTGTGTGTAAACTGAGTGGACGTAGTAAATACTTCTTACGATCTGTTTACGAACTTCATGGACTAGCTCGGTCGGATTTCCAAAAAAGTGTTCAAAAAAATCGGGCGCCCATCTCGTCCTAAAATTTAACGGGGTGGCAACGTACCTGAAACGAGATGGACGTACTATAACGAAATTGCCGTACTTAAATCGTTCTAAAGATGTGCTAGGACGTCATACAAACGAGCATTCTATATTAATTATTCAAGTTCTAAAATTAAACGTAGTGACAACGTTCCTTAAACGGGTAGGACTTACTCTGAACGAGAAGGACGTACTACGAACGTGGTACCTAACTTTTATCATGCTGCGCATAGGCACTTTTAGTGACCGTTTGGACGTGCTACGAACGGTATAGAGTGAACGAGCAGTTTACTCGTTCTGAACTGGATAACAACGTATTGCGGACGCGATAAAGACGGAATTGACGTAACGAGAACTATTTATGAACTGCCTAGCATCGTATTCAAGAAATTATTTTTCAAAGTTATAAGTTCCAACCCGACCAAAGCCCGTTCAGCATTTTTTTTTAAAACGGGCAAAAACGGGCAAGAACGTTATAGAACGACCTCAGTGTGACGGCCCCCTTACCCTACCCTAAATCTATGTACCTACCTTAAACATAGCATAAAACCATATTGCAGCCCTTAACATGGCCCTATACATCTATAGACGAAATAAAGTCCGGAAAAAATTGTCGCCAGAGCAAAAGTCGTGTCATTCCTCAGTTCTTTTCTTTCGTCTTATCCTCGTCATCTTCCTGAAATGGAACTTCCTCGTGCTCCCTGGGATTCAGAAACTCCTTTCCCGCCAAATCGACGTCATCGGAGCACTCCATGATTGTTGAGTTGGGCACCTGTAGGATGATAACGGTGGTGGCGGTGGTGATGATGGTGATGATGATGATGAGGAGGAGGAGGAGAGGAAGATGTTGTTGTTGATGATGATGACGACAGTGTAAATGATGAAAATGATGACGATGATTATCGCGATGGTGGATGATGATGACGATGATAATGATGATGATAATGAAGATAATGATCAATTAATCCTCATTTCACATAATCACGATGTCTTTAAAAAAAAATTTTTTAATGGAATCATATCATAATAATTTTTTTTAAAACTTTGCTGTCTACTAAAACAATAGAGTACATATAAGTCATAGGCCGGTATTCTCGAAGGATGACCAGAGTTACTAGTTACCCTTCGAGAATATCTGTCATTTTTGTTTGCTTACAATTGGCATCGGTGTATAGCAAGGATGATGGTGAACTTTGACGGGGTCGTTGTCCTTTCTGTTGTAACACATAATGAAAGACCATCGCCTTCTGTCACTGTTATTCGGGCTGCTCGAGTGCAAGAGATTGCAATGAAAGAAAAGGGCGTCTCCTGGGTCGAGTTCTACGTGGTGGAGGCCGAGTTGTTTCTGGGCGAGTTCGACGCGCTTCATGTCTGCACCGGTCTGGTCCTCTATTTTCACGTGGTCTACTCGCCCCATCTTGTGCGATGCGGGAATAATCTAGTTCCAAAATAAATTAATTTCTAATTAAATAATAAGAAATTACAACAACAAAAAAAAAATGGAGATATTGTGGGTGAGACAGTATTCTAGTAACCTGGAGATAATGCTAGTGTATTAATCTTCACAAAGACTACAATGAGCTGAAAGCCCTCCCCCCCCCTCCTGCAGTTAGTGGCGGGGGGGGGGGGGGGGGTATCTAAGGGCCTATCCGAAAGGTGTTGATGACTCTCGTCATCCTTACTCCCCCCCCCCTCCCCTTTCATTCATGCCAAAAAGGATCCGACCCGTGGTTGTTACGTTTTTCTCATTTTAGTATACACATGGTAGAGTAAATCGATTATTTTTATTAATATTTTCTAATAATTGTATTAATCAATGAAATTAATGCGTAGTTAAACATAGATCATATCAATTTCAAATATTTATTTAATTGAATTGACATTATGTATTATGATATGTGATGATAAACGGTCATGTTGTACCAGATGATTATTCTAATCTACGGGGGGGGGGGGGCAGTAGGTGCACCTATAGTTTTATCAACACTGTCCACCTTTCCGGGCTAAATCTAAAATTCATCCAAGCCAAATTCGAAGTGTTGATTCCCGTTTACATAGTTCCTGTCTTTTCGAGTCGTAAGCGATCGGTATTCTTTACATATGCCAAGGTTATTGTTCATGTTTTAAAGGGATGCAGTAACATTGAATGATATTCAAATCGCAATTTATTCGATTTAGCTCACTTTGCCAACATGATTATAAACACATAGGTCAGTCTAGCATCTCTTTAAAATTGCAAGCTAATTGCTTGCTTTACTTTCGAGATATCAATGATTTCATACTCAAATTTTTAAACCCATCCCCGAATGGGTTTGAAATTTGAAAACTATGTGCTTTTCAACACAGCATAACATACACCGCACTTCCTGTTGGGTAGTCCCCGTCCCTAGCGGCCTGCTGAGCTTGCAACAGAGGGGTAGTAAATTCGGCTATATGTTTAGCATCGTTTTTTACACGGTTTTAAGGTAGTAAATTACTTCCATTTGATCTGAAACTTTCAGTAGCTTTTAGAGCACTATAATTATATTACTCTTGATCTAATTGCTCTTGTTTTTGAAAGTTACCAAATCCCTTTTAATAATAATATCCATGTATAACTATAGTAATGCAAAATTAAAAACAATTGGGAGGGATGGGAGTAAAATTGTTGGCAGACAATATGGTGTTGGCATTACATCGTCCATCTCTCTGGCAAATATATAAATCAAATCCAAATTTTAAGAGGTGATTCACTTCAGATAATTCATGATATTTTCTACATTGTAATATTTATACATGTATTATGACAAGCATTGTAAACTCAAAAGCAACATTACCTGTAGACAACCATTTTCCTTGTCACATTTATCGAAAGCAATGAAGACAGAGCCCATATGAGGATAGAGACAACCAAAGTTATACCAGTATCTGGTAAAAATTTGGACAGAAAGAAAAGTAGTCCTGTTAATGGCATGACTATGGTATTACACCTGACATGGGACTGTTTTGCGACTAATTTGCAACTCCCAAGTCTCTGGAGGCGCGGGGACGTCGAGGAAACGTCGCCGCGACGTCTCATGGGTCGCGTGACAATAGATCATGTTCATATTTATGAGAATGTCATTCGTGGGAAACTTCTGATCAGGGGCCGTGGAGCGTTTTTGAAAGTGGAGGGCTGACCGCAAGTGGTGGGGGGGGGGCTGAACAGGCTAAAAATCACAAATGTATGATCATTTTTTTGCGTTTGTGTACACGTTTACTGACAAAAGTGGGGGGGGGGGGTCTGAAGTCCCACATGTAGTCCCATATGAATTTTTGTGTGCTGTGCATGTATCTTAGAGCGGAATTGGGTTAATTTCTTATCATTTTGTTGATTCCCAAACCTCACAGCACACAACAATTCTTATGTGAAGGTGATCAACCTTTCCCCATTACTAATTTATTACTGTGAGACAGTTTTTTTCAACAATTCCATCTCATGACCACGATAATAATCTATCATTAATCTAAATTTGCCGCACTCGACCCATGTAAGAAAACTGGTGCCTGTTGGTATATATTACTGGAATACTCAAGCACATTACCGTATTACCTCGGATAAAGCTGGATAGAAATTAATTCTTTTTTTTATAGTTTCGGATAGATGGCGCAATGCAAGTTCTCGTGCCACGGCATTATTTATAACAGTAGAAAAACTGACGCGCACATATCAATGTCATATTAAAGGGTCAATAAGAAGATTGACATCCCATACTTGTGGGCGTTGGAGGGCCCCCCCCCTCCCCCAAAAAGGCATCATGATTTATGCCCGCAGTATTTTTATCCTAATCTTGAGTATATTTAAATAGCATACACGTGTGTTGATTCATGGGGAAGCTTTAACATTTTCGTTTTTGGATTGCATATACATTTTTTCTAATAGTTCAAAATCTATTACAGGAAGAGCAAAATAACTCAAAGGGTTTTTAAGCCTAGCCTCTACGTCAAAAACGTAAGAGCCCTATATTTGTGTTGTTGTGTTTTCTTTTTCTTTTTATTATTGCTGATGTTGTCTCGACATTGTTTGACAGTGAACTGGTTGTAAATTTCCCAGTTTGTTATGCTAATATAAAGCTTAGTTCCTGCTATAGGCGTTTTAAATATTATAATCTTTATCGACGATTTTCGCTATACATGCTATATGAAATGAAAGTTTAGTCTAGAATGACATTTTACCCATAGTCCTGATGCCAATTGAATCGACCTCCCGTTCTGGCAGATTTCATGATCATCTTACTGTGATAGTGGTAGACTTCTCCTCCAAGAAGCTGGTTTAATAAAAAAATTAAAAACAAGCAAAAAGAAATAAATGGCAAAAATAAGAGAATGTGTAAATTTTGTATCACCATTATTATTCATCAAACCATAAAAATAAAAAAAAAATAAAAAAAATGAAACTGAGTCTCAAGATACATTAAGAAAAGCATATTTTATGTACAGTCTGTGTAAAAAAAAATGGTACAGTCGGAAAACATTTTTGTATAGTATGGTTCTGTTTGCCATTTTCATAAAGCAGCGTAATCGGACTTTTTTCTGCAATTTTTTTAATCATATTTGGTGCTGTAATTTTATGACCAGTTCTCTACAGTCAAGAAAAATCCATTTTCGCACGACGTCCATGCTTTTGTGTAGGTTTCGCATTATGGAACAATAGACGTGGGTAATTACGATTTGTTCCTCGTCGCAAAATATTTAGCATAACTCTTGTTTAACGAAAGCAAATTATAAAGAACAAAGTGAATCAGCAAGGAAAATCTTCTGGCTTTAATTTGGTACCACATACACACATTATTTGAAAAGATTTCACACCTAAATTATTTTTTCCCCGACTGTACCATTTTATTTGACACAGACTGTATATCGATGTAGAGAAGGAAAATGAGGAGCAAAGAGAAGGGACGCAAGATTTGGTTGACCACAAATCCTTTCGAATCATGAAAACCCTCATAGGTAATTGGAAACAATTGGAGTTCTAAGAAGTTGTTTTGTATTTGGTGATTCATTAATCGATATTCATTTGGGAACGTTAGGCTATGGTCCAAGAATTGTTGATTTTTAGCCACCGGCACTCAGATCGCCAAAAATATAGTATTCATTTTTAGCACCTTTTTTACCATAACCTTGAGGGTTCAAACCCCCCCCCCCCCAAAAAAAAAAAAAAAAAAATGTCCCTCTGATTTGGCGCCAAAATAATTCTAAAATAGAGTATTAAACGAATGAAAATTAATACTTGGATTTGCATAAGACCAAATATGTAGGATATGTCCTGACGTTCAAAATTGACATACCTTTTTTAAATGAAAGTTCCTATCTTTCTAAAATGTATTGCTGATTCTGAGTAGAACATAAATTGCATTTGGAATCTGGTTACTCTTTACACCCGGTTTTTACGGGTTGAGTTAAAACAATATTGGGGTGAAACAATGATAATAAAGCGTTTGCTTGGGTGTCTTGGAGTTCAGTTTCCGTGTCCTTATTCAACGATCCCCCAGACGCTAACCCTTCCCCAAAATCAAATTCAAAGGGATTAGTTAGTTTTAGGAGAGGTGTTGTTGGGATGTCTAACTACTTATTCATCTGGAATAAAATTGAGTCCACATTACGATTTTAGATTATTAATTTTTAATCTATTTATTGTTTATTTTAGCAAATTTGACCCAGAAATGGCTGAAAATCAAAAATACAAATCTTGTCTGAATGGACAATTACCCAAGGACAAATACACCGAGCAATAGGGCTAGGGTTAGATTTCTGGCGGGGTTAGTTGTCCGGGGTAATTGTTCAAAGAGAAGTTGTCCTAGAACCATGGATGGTAAGAGCATAAAAAATGTAACCGATTTTTTTTTTTTTTTTTTTTTTTTTTTTTTTTTTTTTTTTTTTTACATTTCTCCGAAGACCGTACCATAATTAGTGACACGATGAAATTGAAAAAAAAATAACACGATTTAATGATGACCATAGAATTGGACTGATTTATTTGTCAAGCTAAAAAGTATTTACATACTTACAAAGTAAACGTCGTAGAAATTCAAATAAGTTTAACAAGTATGACAAAGTTTGAAATGAAAGCTCGAGAGCTTATTTACAATTACTTGTAGATAAATTAATAAATGAATTAAGTAATAAATATTTGAATTAATTTATTTGATGAATGTACATGTACGTCTTGAGCATAATTTACATATGTAACAAATGTAACTGACATGTATCTAAAAGATAACAATAGATTCAACATCTACGTAACGCTATGAAAACTTTTTTTTAATCACTGTTTAAGCAAACTGAGCTGTGGATAATAATAATAATTATCATTATCATCATCATCGTCGTCGTCGTCATCATCATCATCATTAATATAGCGTCTTTTCTATAAAGTCGCTTGGGTAATATACATAAATATACAAATAACAAAAACATGGTAATTATGAGATTGACAAAGTAACTTAATGAATACAATTAACAATGGAACATATAATAATCATAAAATGAGCATAACAGATGTAACTTATTTGAAAAATAATCTAAAAGCACACTGAACTACTATTAATATTGATAATAATAATAATAATAATAATAATAATAATAATAATAATAATAATAATAATAATAATGATAACAATAATAATCATAATCTTTGATGGAGGCTAATTTCTTTATTTGTAATCGTAGAAAGCTGATCAAGGTATCAAATTACTCAGAATTATATTATCAATGCATATACATAAAAGAAACAGCGATTCTATGTTGTGTAAGGGGGTTACGCGCGAAAACGCACGCGCAAATTTTTAAAATGCTCAAAATGACCTGAAACGTACTCTAATTCGGACTAAAACTGATTTTAAGCATTTTTTATTTTGACGCACGCATACGCGTGCGTCGTGACCTTTGAGTGACCTTTGATGACATTGTCTGATGACCTTTGACATGAAATTGATGTTCTGTGAAATATGATTGATTTTGAACGATTTATATTGATCATATGATCAATGATAGAATTTTACAAAATGGCGCCTGGATGACGTCATCATGACTTGATGACCTTGAAAAACTTCGCTGCACATCTTCATAGTAACATCCATTGATGACATGAAATTGAAGGAAATCGATGTGATAGATTAAGAGATAGAGTGGACACAAAATATTGGCTATAAAAATAAATAAAGAAAAATAAAGAAGAAAATTCTGATCTGTCAAGGACAGACCACTTAATAATTGACTTCAAACTGGTTCATTCTAAAACTCAGGAAAAGCTTTTCATTATACGATTGAATATTGTCACGCTTTGAAAAGCAGATGTCGGAGTAATGTATGATTATTTTTACTGGTGCCTCAAAGAGAGAAGATCGACCCAACCACCGTGAAAACTGCATATATGAATAATTAACACGATTATATTGATGAAGGCGAGACAGGAAAAAAACATAAAAATTAATGTAATTTTATTGGATGCTGAATCTTTCACCAAATTGTAAGTCATCATCAGAGACCAAAATAAAAGGGAAAAAAATATATTAGTTGGCAATATTTGCCAACTACCAAGGGAGTGACGCATTAAAAATATGAAAATATCGCTGATAATCACATGCAACTGTTGTAATATATGTTATTGCTTGATTATATTGGTTTTATTTGACAGGCCTCTACCATGGACACATCAAAATCACGTTTGTTCATGCATGTTTTGGAACTTCGTGATTATCGTAAAGCTTCAGGTATGATCATACAAATATGTAGGATATGTCCTGCCGTTCAAAATTGACATACTTTTTTTAAATGAAAGTTCCTATCTTTCTAAAATGTATTGCTGATTCTGAGTAGAACATAAATTGCATTTGGAATCTGGTTACTCTTTACACCCGGTTTTTACGGGTTGAGTTAAAACAATATTGGGGTAAAACAATGATAATAAAGCGTTTGCTTGGGTGTCTTGGAGTTCAGTGTCCGTGTCCTTATTCAACGATCCCCCAGATGCTAACCCTTCCCCAAAATCAAATTCAAAGGGATTAGTTAGTTTTAGGAGAGGTGTTGTTGGGATGTCTAACTACTTATTCATCTGGAATAAAATCGAGTCCACATAACGATTTTAGATTACTAATTTTTAATATATTTATTGTTTATTTTAGCAAATTTGACCCAGAAATGGCTGAAAATCAAAAATACAAATCTTGTCTGAATGGACAATTACCCAAGGACAAATACACCCAGCAATAGGGTTAGGGTTAGATTTCTGGCGGGGTTAATTGTCCGGGGTAATTGTTCAAAGAGAAGTTGTCCTAGAACCATGGATACACATTCAGTCTGAACATGGGATGTGAATTCCGAATTCCAAATGTCACACAATTTAACAATGGTAAGAGAATAAAAATGTTACCGATTTTTTTTTTTTTTTTTTTTTTTTTAAACATTTCCCCGAAGACCATACCGGTACCACAATTAGTGCCACGATGAAATTGAAAAAAAAAAAAAAATTATCACGATTTTATGATGACCATGGAATTGGACTGATTTATTTGTCAAGCTAAAAAGTATTTACATGCTGACAAAGTAAACGTCGTAGAAATTCAAATAAGTTTAACAAGTATGACAAAGTTTGAAATGAAAGCTCGAGAGCTTATTTCCAATTACTTGTAGATAAATTAATAAATGAATTAAATAATAAATATTTGAAGTAATTTATTTGATTAATGTACATGTACGTATTGAGCATAATTTACATTTGTAACAAATGTAACTGACATGTATTTAAAAGATAACAATAGATTCAACAACTACATAACGCTATGAAAACTTTTTTAATCACTGTTCAAACAAACTGAGCTGTGGATAATAATAATAATAATAATGATTATCATTATCATCATCATCGTCGTCGTCGTCATCATCATCATCATTTATATAGCGTCTTTTCTATAAAGTCGCTTGGGTAATATACATAAATATACAAATAACCAAAGCATGATAATTATGAGATTGACAAAGTAACTTAATGAATACTGTAGATACAACTTATTGGATTTCGTGTTATGACGTCAGAAGCGGTATTTTGGTTTTCCTTCTGTGTCTAGGCCGTGGAGGGCGTTTACGAAATTAGCGAAGCCACAACTATCGCTATGTTTGATGTGATGAATTAATTGAAAGTCGACTGTTATTTTGGTTTTCCGAGACAGCCCAATGTTGTAAGTAGAAAATCACTACATATTATTTAAGATGAATAATCAATCTTTTGTTTAGTTATAATGATGAATAAAATGATAAAAGGATGTTTTGTATAAAAAGGGATTTTAAATTGAAGGTTGTCCATGGATCGTTCGATAATTTTGTACCACTCATAGGTTTTTGTGTTAGTACTGAGATGTTAATAGCGTAAAGTATGATAAATGTTGGTAAAATAATTTCAATATGAAAAGAACACAATTGTATTGATATATTACAAATAATTAACAGTTTTATAGTTTAGTTATAAATAAATAGAACTGTGATAGAATGAGGTAGCGTTTGAGGTCTAGAAAATGAAAATTCAGTACAGAATGACAGAAAGTGGGTTAGGTCAGTAGCAATACTAATGTATTGTCAATACTAAAGTATTGACATCGTATCATGAGTGGTCAGTAGGTTGAATTATAAGAGAAGGCGTATAGGATGAATATTATTCAGTGTTGAAAGGGGCTTGGATATAAAAGGGTAGTGCTTAGTCTGTTTTAAGCTTTGATTAGTCGATTGCCTTTATTTATGTCAAAGGTCATGTGCCTCATGCTTATGTATTTCAGCCATGCTGATTATTGTTTATTTGTTCTATCTTTTATTAAAGGTTGAACCGTGTCTTGTTCACTCACAACGGCATCATCACAAGGGTCTCAAGTTTGTCAACAGTTAGACTTTCATGTATTTAACGTCCACGTCGCTACATTAGTTCAACAACAGCTTTCAAGTTCCGGTACGACAGCAGCTTGTTAGGATGAGTACTCCTGGACAAGATACCGCCAAAGAGGGTCCTGCGGACGATGGAATCCGAACTGAAGATTCAGCCAGTCAGTGTGGGAGCACCACATCGTCAGTGCGTCTGAGGACTATGGCACGTAGAGCTGCATTAGCTGCTGAGGCTGCAGGACTGGAACAGCAGATGGCGTTAGAGAAAGAGGAGTTCGAGTTGAAACAGCGCAAGGTTCGGCTTGATATGGATATCAGGCTGAAAGTAGCTGAGGCCGAGGAGGAAGTCTATCTCTCTGTTGAGGAAAGGCTCCTGGCTCCTGAAGTTAAGGCTCCTCAGAGACTTTTAAGTAAGGTGGATGAGACATTGGCCTATCCACTTGATACCAGTGGTGATGCTCAGCCCAAGAAGGAAGCAGTGGACTCTGAAATGCCAATATCGATGCCTGCTGAACCAAGTGCTCCAAAAACTGAGACTCTGTTGCTGCAGATTCTACATGAGGGACAGAAGCAGCAGAGACAATTGTTAGAGTCCCTGAATGTGC
>CALNVZ010000649.1:15655267-15708666 GCA_940671915.1 Paracentrotus lividus | reverse complement strand
CTCAGAACAAGTGATGACCTTCGATGTACTCTTAAGTTTTGGAATTGTGAGGGATTGAGAACTCGATTGACTGCAGCCAGTATTCCTGAAAGTGCCCAGCTACCCTTGCTCCCTACTGCGAAGGATGCTCGCAAGGTTTACAGCCATGCCAGTATTACCACTGGTGAAGGTACCAAGAGAGCAAAGACATACGCATGGGAGTTTGGCACACCTTCGTATTGTGCATGCTGGAATTAGGAGAATTGACTGGTGGGCAAAGAGTAGCTGTACTAGGACAAGAGAGCCTACGATAGTGGCTGACCGAAATGCAATTTGCTTGACGACCTTTGGATGCCATGGTTACATTGGTGATCTGTCAGAGAGAGATTTGTGATCTAAACTGGCAAAGCTGGATCCTGTTTTGCAAGATGGTCTTCTGAGGGTAGGAGGCAGTCTCGGACAAGCACAGATCCCAGGCACTGCAAAGCACCAGATAATATTGCCCAGGAGACATCATGTGTCAGCGCTGCTTGTATGGTACATACACGAGAAGGCTGGACATCAAGGCCAAAATCATGTTTTGGCAGAACTCAGGCAACGCTACTGGATTCTGGGAGAAGGTGTTCTAGTGAGAGGCTTGGTAAGGAAGTGTGTCACTTGTCGTCGTTACCAGGCCAAGGTGGGCAAGCAGAAAATGGCTGATCTGCCTGCCTTCCGGACAGCAGCTAACGAGCCGGCATGCTAGTACACCATGTCGGTGCGACCTCTCTCTTTGGACCCATGTTGAGAATCATCATGTAGCGTGGACGCTCAACGAGAAAGAGATATGTGTGTGTGTTTACTTGCATGAGCACAAGAGCTATCCACTCGAAGTTGCCGACTCACTTGATACTAGCTCACGTGTCGACGCCATTAGAAGGATGATAAGTAGGAAGGGGCGATAACAAGTTTGGTCTCGGACAATGGAACGAACTTGGTCGTGCTGAAGCTGAGCTGAGGAGGCACTGAAGGAGTGGAATGTGGAGGAGATCTCTCACTTCACATCTAATCAAGGAATAGAGTGGTCCTTTCAACCCGCCTGGTGCCTCTCATCAAGGGGAGTGTGGAGAGACAGATCCCGGACTATTCGAAAGATACTGCACGCCATTTCTCAATGTTCAGTATCTGAGGACTTGTCAGATGGAAGAGCAGCTTCACACTTTGATGCGATATAGAGGGCTATCATTCAATAGCAGGCCTCTGACTCGTGTTTTCTGATGACCCCTGTGATCTGGAGGTCATTACACACCAGTAGTCTACTACAACATGAAACGGACTACTAAATTTCCTTCCGTGTAAATCTACTGAGGGGTATCTATGCTAGGAGACGCTGGAGGCAGATGCAGCATGCGTGATCTCTTCTGGAAGAGGTGGATACGGAGTATCTGCTGCCCAGCCTACCGCAACGTCAACGCTGGCAGCAACTCTGAACGCAATCTCACAGATTGGTGACGCTGGTTCTCATTGTGGATGAAACTTACCCAGATGTTGTTGGCTTATGGGACGCGTACTTGAAGTTCATCGAGATAAGCGTGGGTATGTTCGTAGCGTGAAGGTAAAGACTGCTACGTCAGTGTTGGTGAGGCAATCACAAAGCTTTGTTTGCTTCTCGAACAGGAAAACTCGCGTCTAAAGAAGAAAATATAGAACGCAATCTATTAGTGGAGTCGCTTGTGTAAAGGATTATCTCATTTGTGCTTAGATATGAAGCATATTTGCCAATTCACATTAAGGAGAAGATTTTTTCAATTTTTTGCGAGAAAGCGTGTCAATTTTTAAAATTCAGTCATTTATTGGATTTTTAGCTTAATTATATTTTACCGGCATCGATACAGGAAATGATGAAAGTTTGTGCCTTTCTTTAATTTTTTTGTGGGGAAGAATCTCCTTGGTTTGATTTATTGGGTTAACAGTTGGCAGTTATGCTCCACATCAGAACACTTCTAATTTGATTGGGAAAGAGAGATTCTCATTGTAAATGATTTTATATACAAATATTTAACATTCAACTCCTCGTAAACACAGCATTAATTGGTTTGTGACTATCTACCGATTTGGAGGATTATTAGAAATTGATTCGCAGAAGTGAAAGGAACATCAAGAAGTGAACAATGAACTAGAAGTTGATCGCAGCAAACGACAAGTAATTTCAGATATTGAATTATCTAGCGAAGTTCCTGAGCCAAGGAATTAGAGAAATTTCGCTTATGAAACAAACTGTAATTACTCGGAGATCATAGCAATTTTATGTGACTATGAGTCCAAGAAGAATTATCCAACTCCAAGAGAAGTAACTTTGAACTCTGTTTCAGAATTTATAACCTATTTATATCATATTATATTTGCATATCTATATCATCTATATTTTTCTTGAAGATAAGGTGGAAAATGTAAAGGAAAAATATGCATTTATTTGTCTTAAGAGGTTTTGATTTTTTAATTACAAAACAAACAGAATTGGACTTTTGACAAATTTCATTATTGCCTTTATCAAACAATTCTAGAAAGGGTGTTACGATGACAGGCAGATTAGTTTGGCGATATAGCAATTTATATATACTGCCTGACACATTTTGTTTGAATATTAAAAGAGAGTTTCAAATTAAGATGAAAGAGTATTTTCAGGAGTTTTTCAAACTAGAATATATATTAAAACGACAACAAAATGTGTTGTATTTACTGTACATTTTCCCCCTGATGTTTAGATAAATTGTTTTAAAGGAACCGTCAACTTCAGAGTTTAAAGGAACGTTGACTGCAGAAATTTTGAGATCTTGAGATTTTCAGGTTGTATATTCTCATTTTAGGCAGAAATAGGTTTGTCTAGTAAATTCAAGTAAAAGGATACATGAATTTAAGGGGCCGGGATGTAGATACAACTAATTGGATTTCGTGTTATGACGTCAGAAGCGGTATTTTGCGTTTTCCTTCTGTGTCTAGGCCGTGGAGGGCGTTTACGAAATTAGCGAAGCCACAACTATCGCTATGTTTGATGTGATGAATTAATTGAAAGTCGACTGTTATTTTGGTTTTCCGAGACAGCCCCAATGTCTGTTAAGTAGAATACTAATCACTAATATATTTAAGATAAATAATCAATCTTTTGTTTAGTAATAATGATGAATAAAATGATAAAAGGATGTTTGTATAAAAAGGGATTTTAAATTGAAGGTTGTCCATGGATCGTTCGATAATTTTTGTACCACTCATAGGTTTTGTGTTTAGTACTGAGATGTTAATAGCGTAAAGTATGATAAATGTTGGTAAAATATTTCAATATGAAAGAACACAATTGTATTGAAGTATATATTACAATAATTAACAGTTTTATAGTTTAGTTATAAATAAATAGAACTGTGATAGAATGACGTAAGCGTTTGAGGTCTAGACAAATGAAATTCAGTACAGAATGACAGAAAGGTGGGGTCTAGGCTCAGTAGGCTTGAAATTATAGAGAAGCGCGTATAGGATGAATATTATTCAGTGTTGAAAGGGGCTTGGCATATAAAAGGTGGAGTGCTTAGTCTGTTTTAGCTTTGATTAGTCGATTGCCTTTATTTTATGTCAAAGGTCATGTGCTCTCATGCCTTTATGTATTTCAGCCATGCTGATGTTTATTTGTTTCTATCTTTTATTAAAGGTGAAACCGGTCCTTGTTCACTCACAACGGTATCATCACAAGGGTCTCAAGTTTGTCAACAGTTAGACTTTCATGTATTTAACGTCAACGTCGCTACAAATACAATTAACAATGGAACATATAATAATAATAAAATGAGCATAACAGATGTAACTTATTTGAAAAATAATCTACAAGCACCCTGAACTACTGATATTAATAGTAATAATAATAATAATAATAATAATAACAATAATAATAATAAAAATGATAATAATGATAATCTTCATTTATTTAGCATCTTATCTTTATAGCAGCTTTTATATAAATAAATACAAATATGGAAAAAAATAGTGATAATAATTATGAAATTGACAAAGTAAAACAATGAATATAATGAAAACAAGGGAAAATATTATGCTATTCATACAATGCAATAATTGTTATATTGTATAATGTATAACAATCCACATACCACGTATTGTAAGAGTCGTATGTATATAATTAATTTATATCACTCCTCAGGCAGAATAGTAATGATTAGTAATCAATTATTAATCTGGCTAATGATCGCTGCGCAACTGCAACAGCGTGAATTCCTGGGGAATGGAATAAAGTGATAATGAACCACACAATTATCTGATTTGCTGTATTATTTATACAGATCTGTTTTAACATCGAGCACTATTTTCTACAAGATAGCATTCTATAAGTGTATATGATAATTATATGTATATTCATATTTGTATATATGTGCATATTTTACATATATAGATTTATATATATATATATATATATATATATATATATATATATAATGTGTGTGTGTGTGTGTGTGTGTGTGTGTGTGTGTGTGTTTTTTTTAATTATTATTATTTGAGCGTTGTCACTTTTCCGTCGAGGCATTTATAAATTATGCCACTTCTCTCTGTGAGTTTGACATCAGAGACTAAAATAAATTTTAATAATTGACTTCAAACTGGTTCATTCTAGAACTCAGAAAAAGCTTTTCATTATACGATTCGATATTGTCACGCTTTGAAAAGCAGATGTCGGAGTAATGTAGAATTTATTTTACAGGTGCCTCAAAGAGAGTAGATCGATCCAACCATCGTGAAAACTGCATATATGATCAATTAACACGATTATACTGATGAAGGCGAGAGAGGAAAAAAAAAAACATTATGTCAATACTGATTATGATAATATCTTAATAACTGACAGTGTTTTTGAGTAAATTTTCCACTTTCTGTTATCTACTGTAACTTTTTTTAAACAACAAAAGAAACTGACCAGAAATATACAATGCATACTATGAGAAAAATGGTGTACATCGGGATTCGAACCAAAGACCACATATGGTTACTAGTCAGGCGCTCTATCACAGGGGCCGCGGAGCCGGGGGGGGCTGGGGGGCTGCAAGCCCCCCCCCCACTTTTTTCAGCCAACGTGTACAAAAATGCAAAAATGACGATACATTTGTGATTTTTAGCCTGTTCAGAGCCCCCCCCCCACTTTCGGCTCAGCCCCTCCACTTTCAAAAACGCTCCGCGGCCCCTGTATCAGCTGAGCTGTAGTAAACCCACGCTGGGTCAGTGTCTGAAACCTGATAACTCTTCAATGCTCGTGTGGTCACAAGCTATTGAAACCTGGCATAAACCCGAAGGATAGAAATAAACTAGAAATTCTGATGCGATATGCTGCATTCGTTCCCCATGCCTACAAAGGACATATTTATCCTTAAAAATTTATTTGGGTCAAAAGTGGATTTAGCACATTTTGGAGTCAAACTCTTCATATATTTCAGCCGGCTCCTCTTAATTTGAAGGCTTATTTATAGTTTGACACATGATACACTTTTTACAGCATAGATTTAACCCAGGTTCTCTTAATTCGAAAGCCTATTACAGTTTGACAAATGTCAAACGCATTCCGCCATTGATTGATTTAAACAGTGTAGCATGGAGTTGAGCCAGGTTCTCTTCATTTAAAGGCGTATCTATATATATAGTATGTACACGATAAGCATATATTATTCTACCATACTATTATATTTGAGGCAGGTTCTCTTTATTTGAAGGCGTATCTATAGTATGTACACGATGAGCATAATCTACCATAATATTATATTTGAGGCAGGTTCTCTTCATTTGAAGGCGTATCTATAGTATGTACACGATAAGCATAATCTACCGTAATATTTTGAGGCAGGTTATCTTAATTTGAAGGCGTATCTATAGTATGTACACGACAAGCATGTGAGCCAGGTTCTCTTAATTTGAAGGCGTATCTATAGTATGTACACGATAAGCATATTCTACCATAATATAATATTTGAGGCAGGTTCTCTTTATTTGAAGGCGTATTTATAGTATGTATACGATAAGTATATTCTACCATAATATTATATTTGAGCCAGGTTCTCTTTATTTGAAGGCGTATCTATAGTATGTACACGACAAATATAATCTACCAGAATATTATATTTGAGGCAGGTTCTCTTATTTGAAGGCATAAGTTTGACACATGTTTAACATAATTATTCGGGCATTGATTGAACTAGGTTCTCTTAATTTGAAGGCTTATTTATAGTTTGACCCATGATAAACTTTCTCTCGCATATATTTGAGCCAGGTTCTCTTAATTTGAAGGCGTATCTATAGTATGTACACGATAAGCATATTCTACCAGAATATTATATTTGAGGCAGGTTCTCTTCATTTGAAGGCATAAGTTTGACACATGTTTAACATATTTATTCGGGCATTGATCGAACTAGGTTCTCTTAATTTGAAGGCTTATTTATAGTTTGACACATGATAAACTTTCTCTCGCATAGATTTGAGCTATAGTTGCCACATGACGAGCATATTCCGGCATATATAGTCGTAATTGTCGTAGTCTATTGGTCGTATCACTTGACTAGGGACCCAAAGGTCGTGAGTTCGATTCCCGGCACCGGCACTTATGTCCATTCCACTCAACCCAGCAATTAATGTGTTTTAAAAATTAAATTTAAAATAATGACCAAGATAAAGAAAACGTACTACAGGTAATATACATTACATGGTAACATGGCATAACTGAATGATTATACATTATAAGGTAAATAAATTTCGAACAATAGCGTACACAATAAAACGTTACGCCAATAGAAACCTCTTCCTGATGCTATAATTCTATGTCTAACATAGCAGTCAGTTACAAGACATAACTAATACAGGATTTCAAAAAGAAGTGTCAAAGAAATACGTCTTCAATTCCTTTTGAAATGCATCGAAATTTGTCTACGCGCGGAGAGTACCAGGAAACCAGTCAAAGAACCTGTCACCATACGACTTGGTTCAGCTCCTATTTACCACTAGCAAATATTCGTCTAACGCGCAAAGGAATAACTGGTCTAATATCAGTTTGATACAAGAATGACTTATGACTGCTACGTTTATAGAGACTATGTGACATTTCATCATGTTTATGAATACTTCTTCCAATGAAAATGCCGCTCAAACAACCGTGGATTCAGTAGAACAAAGATTCTTCCAGACGGCTTTTTCTTTAAAATACCTCAGAGCATTTTCTCGAAATTCACGATCCCGATAGCAGTATACAATCGGATTAATGGCAGAGTTGCAGTACATAATGAACAGAGTCATATCATCAAAAGGTCTACTGTAAAGTTCGGTGTCGATACAGATAATGATCTCAAAAATATTTCTTGGAATGTAAAAGATTAGAAAGCACAAGATAATGATTGTAATCATTTTGGACGCCTTGACACGAGAAACAGTATCACGTTGACCTTCCACCACCTGTTCCATCTGCGCGATTTGACGCGCATGCCGCAACGCCGTTCGGAGGATGCATGCGTTGAGGGTTATCAAAATGAGTGATGATAACGTGATATATAT
The DNA here is from genome assembly GCA_940671915.1 of Paracentrotus lividus. Lineage (NCBI taxonomy): Eukaryota > Metazoa > Echinodermata > Echinoidea > Camarodonta > Echinidae > Paracentrotus > Paracentrotus lividus. The sequence continues at coordinate 15,701,121 of CALNVZ010000649.1, read as the reverse complement.
TATAACTGTCCCTCGGCCTATTATGAATTCGAGAGGTGTTCCAGAATTGGTCACAACATTAAGACAGTAGATATCCACAAAATTCTTTGTATTGGTTAACAGCAAAGCAAGCGCCAGACTAATCCAAAGCCCTATGGTCAATGCCCAGGTAAGACCAATCCCGATGGCAATTCTCTTAGAAGTGACAATGACCTCGTAGCGAAGAGGTTTCTCGACAGCGATGTAACGATCACAGGTCACCATGAGTAAGTGCAACATAGAGTTCGTAACGAAAAGATAGGATGGATACCAAAAATACCATGAGTAGCTATAATCACAAGTGACATCATTTTGGACAACACGACTCAACGTATCTCCTGGGATGCAAACAGCACCAGTGAGGAAATCCACTAAAGCCAGGCTGGCAAGAAGAGTGTATGTAGGTCTTCGGAGCCGATCTGATTTCAAAAACGTTGCGAGTACCAGAAAATTTCCGATGAGAATAACGGAAGTGAGGAGAACGGCGAATGTTACTAGGAGTCCATTGTAGACGGGATGGTTAGAAACATACATCGCTGGATATTGAGTTCTCAACAGACGTGATGGAAGCCATACATTGTGAGTGTTGATAAAAGGCTTCTTCCAGATTTTTCATATTCCAATGTTGTCACTATTCCGTCAAAACATCTGAATGCCACTTCTGTCCACGCACTTGCCCTCAAATACTATAAGAAATTATTAATTTATTCCAAAATATTTCCCAGAACCCATATTTAAGAAAGGTTTTCATTATTGTAATTTGATGTTCATGGGTGTCACGCTTGCAAAAGCACAGGTGGGAGTAAATCAATCGGCAATATTATTCAACACAATGAATCGCAGTGGCTCATGAAAGAGTTTAACTGTCGAGAAAACTAGTTTGTAAAATGAAAACATGTATAATTGACGAGATTCAAGTGATGAACGCCAGACAGGAAAGAAATTAATGTAAATTTGAGAATACCCTTTTACAAAATTGAAAAAGCTTCTCTCCAGTATCTCGTGAATTAAGAGGTTAAATGGTTTAATTCACAATCACTTCTCTACACTGTAAAAAAAAAAATACAGAAAAAATACAGCAAAGTGATGTCAGCAGAGTCGCCATACAAAAATGTAATTTAAAATACAGTTTTGTTGTAAATTTCTCCCTTTAGAATTGATGAAAGAGAAGGAAAAATATCATTTGAGTTTTATACCATACGTATTTGGTTAAAACGGAACAAATGTGTTACTCCTGATGTATATTTTGTATTTCTCACGTAATTATTTGCAGGAGTAACTTAGAACAAAACTGTTTTTTGAATTGCATTTTTTTTATGGCGACTCTGCTTACATCAGATTTGCTGTAAAAATACATATATTCTTTTACAGTGTAGAGTGTACAGTGCGAGTCAATGAAGAAAATAATAACAGAAAGTTTTGTAGATCCTCAATGTTTTAACAACAAAGTTTTCAGGACCTTTGCAATGCAAAGAAAAAATATACAGTATGTGCCGGAGAGTCAACTGCTATTACCACGGGATGTGTGAATGGATGGGTCCGAGTTTACTCTACCAGGAATAAAAGCGGGAGCAAAGTAATGACAGAACTTAACAAAATCGGGGAGACTTCGATTCAAGAAAACCAAACATGTTTGGCGAAAAATAGAGTAAAACGATCAGCGATTGGGTAGAAATCCGGACATGTATTCAAAGAAATAAAGTGATTGGATGAAACTCACAAAGTAAGGTGCAGCAGCAATTTAATTCAATCTAATTCAGTCGCAATCAAGATGATTGTGAGGGGTGCGGATTTTCATTTAAATAGATCATTGTCTCTACTGGAATCATTTTTTGGCCTTGAGGGATTTCGTCGTCGAAGAGGTTGTCGAATGGGGATGTCAATCAGTTCATGGAATATCGGAGACATGGGCCATGAAATGATGACACCATCTTCACTTACTATAGGCCTACAGTGCATCCCAGATAAAAGTAAACCCAAAATTTTAAGGGCCTCGTATTGAAATTGTATTACTTAAGTGTCATTATTTTTATATCATATCAAAGAGTAACTCATATTCAATCGAGTGATGCCAAATTCATACCTGTACTGTCAAGTATTACTGACCAATCGAGTTCATCGTGTGATGTCAGCCTTCTTGAGTCTATTCAAAAGGGACAATGGATTTTCTTGGTTTATTGAAATGCAAGGGCTGCTTCTCCTCAAACTTGGAACATTTAAATTTGACACTTGTTCTTTAAAGCCCTAGTGCTCAGCCATCCATCACAATACAGGTATAAATTTGGTATCATTGAATAGAAAATGAGTTACTCTTTATCTTGAAATGGATATCATGTTTACATAAACTTTAAAATTTTAACATGAGGCTCTCAAAGTTGGGTTTACCTGTTTTTCTGGGACGCACTTTAGAGGGGAGGGGGTCGCGGTCGAAGGAGAAGGTTTTTCGGGTAGAAGCTTTTGGTGGGGTTTGGATTCTCGTGTTATGCATATATTACACACACGTACCCACAAACACAGTAAACAATTCACGGTGCAGCGCTGACTTATCCCCCATGCATTTATATTTTTTACCAAGATGCATGTTTAAATAATATTTGAGCCTAGTAATTTCCTTACAACTGTGGGCAAGTGTGAGTAAGAGTGTGTGTGGGAATATGTAGTGTGCATGGTGTGTGTGTGTGTGTGTGTGTGTGTGTGTGTGTGTGCGTGTGTGTATGTGTGTGCGTATGGTGTGTGTTCGAGTGCGCGTGTATTTGTGTGTTTGTGTGTACATAGTTTATTTCAACATTTGTTTTATTCACACATAGACTTGGCACCATTAAGAGTTTGCAGTCTTATGAAGATTGCTTGTTATTCAGTAATGCGTGCAAAGAAACAAAATGGTAGGCCCTACCAACAAATGCTAAGAAGATGACTCTACCAAGACATATCATGGAACCCATGATTAAACGGTCATACTTCAATCATGACATCAAAATGATTCTTTTTCTTATTCATTCTATACTTGTGCTTGCAAAAGCACATGATGGGAATAGAATTACTCAGTATGATCAAATTGGAGGGCTCATACTCATGAACCATTTTTTTAAAATGAAACCACAGTAAGATATATGTATATTTGATTAGATTACAACTATTTCATCTATATTTTCGCTACGAATTCCCAGATCCCCTATTAGGTTTTCATTATTGTAATTTGATGTTGATGGGTGTCACGCTTGCAAAAGCACGGGCGGGAGTAAATCGATCAGCAATATTATTCAGCACAATGAATTGCGGTGGCTCATGAAAATGTTTAACTGTAGAGAAAACTAGTTTGTAAAATGAAAATATGTATAATTGACGAGATTAAAGTGATGAAGGCCAAACAGAAAATTTTTTAAAAATGTAAATTTGAGAATATCCTTTTACAAAATTGAACAAGCTTCTCTCCAGTATCTCGTGGATTAAGAGGTGAAATGGTTTAATTCACAATCACTTCTATAGAGTGTACAGTGTGAGTCAATGAAGAAAATAATAACAGAAAGTTTTGTAGATCCTCAATGTTTTAACAACCAAGTTTTCAGGAACTTTGCAAATACAAACAAAATATATACTGTATGTGCCGGAGAGTCAACTGCTATTACCATGATTACCACGAGATGTGTGAATGGATGGGTCCGAGCTTACTCTATCAGCATGGTTGTCTATCAGGGATAAAAGCGGGAGAGAAGGAACGACAGAACTTGACAAAATCGAGGAAATACTTCGATTCAAGGAAACCAAACTTGGTTTGTGAAAAATAGTGAAATACGATCAGCGATGTGGCAGTATCCGAACATGTATTCAAAGAAATAAAAAAAATTGATGAAACTTGCAAAGTAAGGTGCAGCAGCAATTTAATTCAATGTAACTCAGTCGCAATCAAGATGATTGTGAGGGGTGCGGATATTATTTTAAATAGATCATTGTCTTCCCTGGAATCTTTCTTTAGCTTTGAGGGATTTCGTCGTCGAAGAGGATGTTGACCGGGGATGTTGATTGGTTCATGGAACAATTCGTGGTGCAGCGCAACTTTTCTATAGGAAATTTATATAAGAAATTATTTATTCTAAAATATTTCATCTACATTTTCGCTACTAGTTCCCAGATCCCATAAAAGAGGTTTTCATTATTGTAATTTGATGTTCATGGGTGTCACGCATACAAAAGCACGGGCGGGAGTAAATCAATTAGCAATATTATTCAGCACAATGAATCGCGGTGACTCAAAGGTTTAATTGTTGAGGAAACTAGTTTGTTAATTGCAAACATGAATAATTGACGAAATTAAAATGGTGAAGGCCAGGAAGGAAAGAAAATAGTGCAATTTGAGGATGCTGCTTTTACAAAATTGAAAAGGATTCATTACAGTGTCTAGCGGATTAAAAAAAAAAGGAAAAATGGCTTAATGTGCAATTTGCCTCTCTAGAGCATTGTAGAGTGTACAGTCTGAGTCAATAAAAAAATGCAAGAATACAGAAAGGATCTTACTTTTTCATGTAGGAGGTGGCTAATTAATTATGGCCAGGAGTGCATGTCCAAATGATGAGAGAGGTGGGTGTGATAACACAGACCCTAGAGTACCGAAATTATCCAAATCTAGGTCGTATTTTCATCCATTTTAGGCATTTCTGGGAAGGAATTTAGGACTATCACTAATACACAAATTGGACTCACGCTTTAGGCAACTTTTATAATGTGTAGCTCAATTTTTTTTAATGCAAATTTGGGGCCATTTATTCATGTGCAATTATAATTTTCACTCGGAGACTAAATCAATTTTTCTAATTTACTCCAACTATTTCCTCCATCATGTTCATATTTTCGTATCTCGAGACCGAGACAAAGGTTTTTAATATGAAAGTACAGAAAAAATGTCCCAGCATCTAATCACGGGTTTTATGATATGAATTCGTAGAGTCATCTTCCCAGCAATCGTTGGTAGGCCTATCCTTTTCACTTGGATAATTGCACGTATGACTGAATAACACACAATCTTCAGAAGACTATAAAATCTCAATTGTACCAAGTGGGTTGATTAAGAATAAACAGATTGAAAATGAACAACTTATGTGCAATCACAAAGACACGAACACACACACACATACACTCACAAACACACCACAAGCACACATGACACAATTCCACATACACACCTACTCAAACTCACACAGTTGTGTGGGAATTACTAGGCCCAATTACTACTTACACATTCAGCGATAGTCTTGATATTATAATGCAATGCTTATGCTGAAATCACACAGACACTTCCGTTTAGTTACGTTTTTGTTGCTATAGCTGTATTTAATCTTGTATTCTATAATTTCCTATGTATTTCTTTGTTTTATTGGATGAATGAAATTATCACCATATCCACTGCTGACTATGATGGAAAGGCATCAGTGGGGGTCCGTAGAAAACCCCGAATTTTTGGACGTATGCAACGCAGAAAGTAACTAAACGTAAGTGTCTGTGTGACTGCAGCATTAGGGGAAAAGTTAGCTTCCCCCACGAGTTGTTAACTAAGTTTATGGGTGCATGTGTATGTGTATGAGGGTGTCTGTGTGAGTGTGGGTGTGTGTGTGTGTGTGTGTGCGTGTGTATTCGTGTGGTGTAATGACAGACGTGCAAATGGGTGTGTGCGCGTGTGTTTGTGTGTGGGGGGGGTGGTGTGCGTGTACGTGTGTGCATATTTGTATTAATCTCCCCCCCCCCCCATGCCCATAGACTTGGCAGAATTGTGATTTTGCAGTCTTCTGAAGATGTCTGTTATTTATTCATGCGTGCAAAGATCGAAATGAAAAGGACAGGGCCATCAACGAATGCTAGAAAGATGACTCTACCAAGACATATCATAAAACCCGTAATGATATGTTCATACTTCAAACAAAACAACGTCAAAATGATGGGACATTTTTTTTTTCTTCTTCTGATTCACTCTGTGGTTCGGGCCGTTACGCTTCCGAAACCGCATGACAAGAGTAGAATTAATTAGCATGATCAAGTGAGAGGCCCAGGAGGCCCCCATTATTTCTAATGAACCACAGTAAAATATATATTTATATTTGATTATATTAAATTGATGAAGGCCAGGCAGGCAATAACAAATGTATATTTGGCTATTTCTAAAGCTGCATTTTTAACGAATTGAAGATCTTTTCTTAAACTAAATCGTAAAGTTTATTGTTTCAGTCGACGGGAAATAGAAGGCACTTTCGATCCTCCATTTTTCAAGAACAATATATTTAATCGATGCAAGTTATGCACGCTTGTGCTTATATAATCGCTTTTAATATGAAATGTAAAATATGCGATTATATGATATTTCACATGACAAAGCGTCTTGTATTTATAATGATGAAACCTACGCGTGGTCCTGTTTTTTTAAGGGTGTCATCGCGCTTCTCTAAGTATTTCAGATATCACAGAACACTTGGTTCTTGGCTTGTTCAAGCATCGTTGATTTCTAGAAGTTCAATACTCGAAGCGTCTTGGATGATTTTCAATTTACAAAGTTGGGTAACAATAACAAAATGGCCATCTCCTCATGAACACCTGTTTATTCGGTTGCTATACCATTGGTTTAGGTTTGTCTACATAACAAACCAAAGTTTGCAATGAACTTTCTAGTCGATCCCTGCCCCCTAAATGTAATACAATGTAATACAATGCTTCCTGTTGTGTGTTCACAGTGAATGTATTGAGTTGGATCTTAATAAAGACATTGATTGTTTGTCACCGCAAGGAAGTCATGTCTGTCTCCTTTGTATATGTATTGCACATAAAATAATAAAGTGGCAACGAGGATGAACGGGCTCAGCCAGCCCCCACGTTCGCCGCCAGCTCAGCCGAGGCAGTGCCTCGACCGCCTGGTCAACGTGGAAGAAATCGTTCGACTACTATGTACAGGCTTCACAGATAACTGATGGGGGAGTCAAAGGAGCGTTGTTACTACAAGTGCTGGCCTGAAGTGCAGCAGCTGTTTGATACCTTCCTGATACAGGGACTACTTATGAACAGGCAGTGTCAGCCCTGACGACACACTTCGAGCCCCAAACAAATGTGGGCCTATCAGAGACATAAGTTTCGCCAGTGTATCCAGGACACTAATGAGACTTTTGACGAGTTTTATATTCGCCTTCGCTCTTCGTCTTCAACTTGTACTTTGGAGATCAACAGATGATCATATTCGAGATCAGTTCATAGACAAGTGCATATCAAAGCCACTTCGTCGATGTCTTCTACGAGAGCCTAATTTGACACTTACCTCACTCTTATCCATTGCACGAGCAGCTGAAGCAGCCGATAATCAGGCATTGATGATTGAACAGTCTAATTCCTCATCTTCATCGGCAGTCAATAGCATGCAAAAAAGGCGGCCTGGCCAGACTAAGCCGGCATTTCGCAGAGATCGTCAGCAGCCACAAACTTCTCGCAACCCAGGACATTCTGCCCAAATCACAGGCAGGCATATCGCTCTACCACTGGACAGGATAACAATAGGCCTAAGTGTGGAAATTGTGACTTGATGGTCATCGCGGCACGTGATCCTAAATGCCCTGCTCAAGGACAAATATGCCGAAAGTGCAACAAAAGGGGACATTACGCTCGGTTTGCCGTGGTTCCAGTTCTCGTCCATGTTCACCAGATTACTGAAGAGAGCAGTTCCCAGCCTGCTTGCCAGGAGCAGGTTGCCGAGGATGATACACAGGAAATATTTGATGAATATATCTTCACAGTGGGACAATCACGACCCCAAACTCTCATCCGTGTTGCAGATGTGACATCCACATGCTGATTGATTCAGGGTCACGGCAAACATCATTGATTCGCCGACATATGATGCATAGAGGGACCAGCGCCCAGCTGCCAGTGAACTCCAGTTAGCCCTAGTCATGTACGTCTTTTCCTTTATGGAGCTTCGTCGTCCTCTTTCAGTGAAGGGGGAATTCACTGCTCCTGTTTCCTGTTCAACCGGATCTACAACAAACGGCTCGATTCTTTGTCGTGGAGGAAGTTCTGGCTGTCTTCTCAGCAGAGCGACTTCTAAGTCTTCGGACTCATTCATCTGACAGTGACGGGCCAGTCCACCTGTTCGTACGGACCCGTGCCCTGGTACTGATACTAGCTACGCAGATCGCATAAAGACCGAGTACCCTGCTGTCTTCAGTGGCTTCGGAAAACTTAAAGGACATCAGGTTCATATTCATATTGACCCCAGCATTCAACCTTCGTTTCAACCTCCTCGAAGGATCCCGTACCACCTTAGGAAGAAGGTGAAGAGAAACTCCAGGAACTACTTGACAAGGACATTATCGAGGAAGTTACAGGTCCGGACATCATGGGCTAGTCGTTGGTTGTTGTTCCAAAGGCCAACGGTGAAGTCGAGTGTGTGTGGACATGAGGCGAGCAAATGAAGCGGTTCTGAGGGCAGCGCCACCCCATCCCCACCTTGGAAGAAACTCTTGAGGCCCTCAACGGAGCGACAGTGTTCAGCAAATTGGACCTCAAATGGGTTATCACCAGGTAGAGATTGATAGTGACTCAAGAGACATTACAACTTTCGTCACGCATAAGGGCGTTATGAGATACAAACCGCCTGATCTTCGGATTGTCTTCTGCATCAGAGGTGTATCAGTATTGCCATACAGCGGGCCTTGACTGGTCTAGAGAGGTCCGCAACATTTCGGATGATATCATTGTCTTCGCCGACATCCCAGGAGCATGACCGACGGCTCGCCAAAGTGTCTTGAGAGACTTCAGGACAGTAACCTGACACTGAACGCAGCGAAGTGTATGTTTCGAGTAGAACGCTTTCATTCTTCGGCTTCACCATAGGAAGGAACGGAATCTCACCAGATGCGGAAAAGGTGGATTGCGATCCGAAACGCCGGAAACCCAACCACACCTAGCGAAGTCAGGCATTCCTAGGGCTAGTGAATTATTGCGGTAGATTCATCGAAAATCTAGCTACGACCACTGAGCCGCTGAGAGAGCTGACCCGTGCAGACACACATGGTCTTGGGTCAACGCCAGGAGAAAGCTTCAACCAGCTATGTACGGCACTCACAAGCGACACGGTAATGGCCCATTTTGAACCGGAGCGGGAGATGGAGCATAGAGTTGACGCGAAGCCCTTTTGGTCTTGGAGCTATCCTCTCCGCAAAGCATCAACGGTGAAACCCGTTCCGTCCTTAGCTTGTCGGTCTTACAATGAGCGCAGGATTCCAAACGGAAAAGAAGCAATTAGCGGTTAGTATGGGGCGATGTGAGAGGTTCCATCTTTATCTACTTGGAGCGAGCGTCACTTCTGTTAACGGATCATAAGCCCCTGTGGTCATTTATGAGTCCTCGTGGAGAAAGCCGCACACCCTAGGATTGAGAGGTGCTTACGTCTACACAGTATAAGCTTCCACTCCGTCATATGCCGGGAAAGTACATCCGGCGATGTTTTGTGCCGCGTTTGCCACTTCGTCGCCAAAGTGATCTACCTAGCGTTGCAAGAAGAGTATGTGGAAGCAATCATCCGTACGCAGTACCCAGCCCTTTTCTCTGCGAATTCAAGCAAGCATCAGAGAGAGATCCAGACAATTCAGAGATGTCATTGAGGCTGTTCGCTCAGTGCAAGTGGCCTGAAGACAGCATATTCGAGCTGCCTATCGCGACGGTCGCGAATGACCGCTTACTTCTTCAGATCGGAATCCCTTACTTACGCGGAACCAGAATCGGGGATTGCCGACTAGCCTAAGGAAAGCGTACCTGTAGGAAATCGCCCACACGATACCTCAAGGCATTTACCGTCTTAAACAAATGTTGCGTACAAAAGCTGATGGTGCCCCACATTGAACGAGCAAGCGAGAGAACTTGGTGAAAGCGCTGGCACAAGTCTGTCAGGCAGAAATGCCTACCCTCTCCGCCGTACCATCTTTGTCCGTCGCCATGGCCCAGATCCCCATGGCAGCCCATGTTCTGTTGATTTGTGCTGGCCCTCTCCCCACAGGAGAGACCCTCACTAGTGTTAATTGATGCAGGCACTCATGTCCTGAGGTGGAAGATTGCGCTCGCCCGACTTCAACTACGATCATCTTCGCGGATTGAATCGTATCTTTGCCAGCACGATACCCAGAGGGAAGTTGTTTCGGATACACGGCGCACAGTTCACATCTCGCGAATTCGCAGAATACATGGAATCAGTCAGGTATCAACACCGTTCGCGTTAACACCATACCACCCGCAGCTAATGCAGAGTGGAAGGCTTCATTCCACTCTCATGAAAGCGATCCGCACCAGCAAGAAATACTGGCCATGATTGGGAACAAGCAGGGTCTACTTACTTTTGGACATTATCGCCTCACGCCTCACGCGGCAACGGGGCTACCCAGCAAGCCTTCTCTACCAATCGCGAAAGTACGCACATAGCTACCATGCTGTCACGGCCCAAAATTCGCGCAGTGTTTGCAAAGACACGCAGATCATGTAGGTAAATACAAAGCACGCATTGAAGTCATATCATGATGTAGGAAAGCGTTTCCAGAACGCGACAATATCGCTTACAGGAGTCATGTGTTGATTTTGCAGAAAAAAAGTGATAAGTTCTCTAGTAGTTATTGATCCAACACCTTGCTTGTACAGCTGTAAAGGGAGTAGTGTAAAGCTTAAGCGTGAAATGAGAAAACCATGCGCTACATGTCTCCAGCCGAAGAAATACCATATTTCGAACGCGACTAACGTTATTCGCGAATGATCTCGACGACGACTTCGAAGCACAATCGCGAACAGTCGTAACAACATCAATCACACCGGAGATATGACCTACCGCAGATCACAGCCGAAACACACGGCCGCAACCACCAGACAGCACTCCACATCATCTTTATCACTCAAGGAAATTCATTACCTAGAAGATATAAACAGCAGTAACATAAAGAGAATTTCAGAACCGTGATTTAAAACTTGAACTGGAAAGCGTTAAGACAACTATCTACAACTACGCCATTGTTTAGAAAATCAAAGAACTCAGTTTCAAAGACCTGAGCAACTGAACCTCAGTAACCTTGGTGCGCGTTCATTGAGCCTGTTCAAATCATTTTCATGCATCATTTGGAATTTACACAGTGAATTTTTGTCATGTCTTGCCACTACAGCAAATTCGTTGAATTTGATGTGTATCTATCGGTTATATTTTCACTCTCTAATTGTTCCAGTTGCTTCTTGTGTTTCAAACCTCTAATCGCTTTGCATTGCCTTTACTAACGATATCAGAATATGATTAGCTTGCCGCTGATCAACATGGAAAATTGTTGCTCATTCGAAAAAGGAAAAATTATCTCGGTCTAACACATTGGGAAAAAAAAATTGCACATTTGAAACCTATTTTTCTTATATCTAAATTTCTACTCAAAGATCAATCTGATTGTATGCTGATCCTATCTTTAGTCTTTCCTCATCATTCCAAAAAAAAAAAGGAATAAGAAGAAGATAATATGGAAACTGCTTGATTCTACCACAAGTATTGAGAGACAATAATTGTTACAAATAAGTTGCATTTAAGTGAGTCAGAACCCCTATTTCAATCACTGAATTAATTGGTTCGTCAATCTAGGATTAAGGTGCAATTTTCTGCCAGATTGCGCAATCAGATTTCTCGATTTGTACTGTTAAAATGTATTCCTAAGTGCACAAAACCTACATCATTCTGCTTAATGATTCATGTGCATTAATGGTCATGCATAACAAATATCAGTCATGTATTGGTAAAAGTTGGCTATTTTAATATGCAGTTGAATGAGATACATTAATAATGCTTATGAGTTAGTTTCACTTTGTTGAAGTATGGAACTTGTCAGAGCGGTGTGCTCTAGTTTGACCATTCAGTGTTTTTAAAAAAAAAGATGCAGAAAGAAGTGACGTATTTTGTTTTGAACAGAATAACTTTATTAAAAAGAGAGTATTTCATTGACATAGTGAATAACAGGCAGGACAGAAAAATCTGAATCTAAAAATAAACCTTTCGTTATTTCTTTCATCTAAGAAAAAAGCGATACTTGTGTTTAAGGTTTGTCTACATAACAAACCAAACGTTTTGCAATGAACTTTCTAGTCATCCCTGCCCCCTAAATGTAAATACAATTGTTTACAATGCTGTCCTGTTGTGTGCTTTCACATGAATGTTATTGAGTTGGATCTAATAAAGACACTTGATTGTTTGTCACCGGCAAGGCAAGTCATGTCTGTCTCCTTTGTATATGTATTGCACATAAATACATAAAAATACCCACCTATAGGTGTAAAAACAATTGGTCCAATTTTATCATTTTCTTGGTGGAATTACCAATTCGTCTGATAACAAATTCGTCCGATTAATAATAATAACAATTCATTCTTATATAGCTAATTCCATTACCGATGGAAATAGCATTGTGCTTTATATACAGTGGGTTCTAGGACATCTCCCCCGGAGGACAACTCCCCCGGGGACAATTACCGGAGGACAGATCCCCCGGAGGACAATTCCCCCTAGGACAACCCTAACCCTAACCCTAACCCTAACCCTAACCCTATGTCCTCCGGGGGAGCTGTCCTCCGGGAATTGTCCCCGGGGGAGTTGTCCTCCGGGGGAGATGTCCTGATACGTATACAGTGCTACAGTCATATAAACAATACATATGTTTTAAAAATTCAATTTAAAATAATGACCAAGATAAAAAAATTCAAGTAATATACATTTCATAGGTTACATGGCAAAACTGAATAATAATATACAATGTAAGGTAAATAAATTTCGAACAATAGGGTACAAAAAAAAAGATACGCCAATGGAAATTTCTTCCTGGTGCTATAATTCCCTGTCTAACATAGCAATCAGTTACAAGACATAACTAATACAGGATTTTAAAAAAAGTGTCAAATAAATCCGTGTTCAATTCCTTTTGAAATATATACCGAAATGTGTCTGTGCGCGGAGAGTACCATATAGAGAGTTCCACAGGGCCGGAGCTGCGCATTCAAAGGACCTGTCACCATACGACTTGGTTCTGCTCCTATTTACCACTAGCATATATTCGTCTAACGTGCAAAGGAATAACTGGTCTAATGTCAGTTTGTTACAGGAATGACTTATCGTTTTCTACATCTTCTGACACGATTTGACATTTCATCATGTTTATGAATACTTCTTCCAATGAAAATGCCGCTCAAACAACCGTGGATTCAGTAGAACAAAGATTCTTCCAGACGGCTTTTTCTTTAAAATACCTCAGAGCATTTTCTCGAAAATCACGATCCCGATAGCAGTATATAATCGGATTAATGGCAGAGTTGCAGTACATAATGAACAGAGTCATATCATCAAAAGGTCTACTGTAAAGTTCGATGTCAATACAGTTAATGATCTCAAAAATATTTCTTGGAATGTAACAGATCAGAAAGCACAAGATAATGATTGTAATCATTTTGGACGCCTTTACATTAGACACAGTATTACGTTGACCTTCCACCACCTGTTCCATCTGCGCGATTTGACGCGAATGCCGCAACGCTGTTCGGAGGATGCATGCGTTGAGGGTTATCAGAATGAGTGATGATAACGTGATCAATATTATAGCTGCCCCTAATTGGCTTATTATGAATCCGGAATGATTTTCAGGATAGGTCTCAGCACAGTAGATATCCACCAGATTCTTTGAATTGGTTACCAGACGAGCAAGCGTCAGACTAATCCAAATCCCCATGGACAATGCCCAGCTAAGACCAATCCCGATGGCAATTCTCTTCAAAGTGACAATGAACTCATAGCGAAGAGGTTTCGTGACAGCGATGTATCGATCACAGGTCACCATGAGTAAGTGCAACATAGAGTTCCCAACGAAATGATAGGACGATTCCCGAAAATACCATGAGTATCTATAGTCACAAGTGACATCATTTTGGACAACATGACTCAACGTAGCTCCTGGGATGCAAACAGCACCTGTGAGAAAATCCACTAAAGCCAGGCTGGCAAGAAGAGTGTATGTAGGTCTTCGGAGCCGATCAGATTTCAAAAAAGTTGCAAGTACCAGAAAATTTCCGATGAGAATAACGGATGTGAGGAAAACGGCGAATGTTACTAGGAGTCCAATGTAGACGGGATGGTTAGAACGATACAGCGGTATTGGGAGAACGGTTGAATTTACCAAAGCCATGATTACTTTCCTCCAAGGTTATATTGTGAGTTATTAAGATATTAACATGATCAGTATTGACATAATATCGGCATATATGAATTGTGATTCAATCTTGGGTTTTTTATTTTTCTTGAAAATCTTCGCTGGATATTGAGTTCTCAACAGACGTGATCGAAGCCATACATTGTGAGTGTTGATAAAAGGCTTCTTCCAGATTTTTCATAGTCCAATGTTGTCACTATTCCGTCAAAACATCTGAATGCCACTTCTGTCCACGCACTTGCCCTCAAATACTTTAAGAAATTATTATTAATTTATTCCAAAATATTTCCCAGAACCCATATTTAAGAAAGGTTTTCATTATTGTAATTTGATGTTCATGGGTGTCACGCTTGCAAAAGCACAGGTGGGAGTAAATCAATCGGCAATATTATTCAACACAATGAATCGCAGTGGCTCATGAAAGAGTTTAACTGTCGAGAAAACTAGTTTGTAAAATGAAAACATGAATAATTGACGAGATTAAGATAGTGAAGGCCAAGAAGGACAGAAAATAATGTAAATTGAGGATGCTGCTTTTACCAAATTGCAAAGGGTTCTCTAAGTCTCTAATGGATTAAGAAAAAAATTTAAAAAAATGGTTTAATGCCCAATTTGCCTCTCTACAGTCTGTGTCAAATAAAATGGTACAGTTGGAAAACATTTTTTTACAGTGGGAAGGTTAATATCAACGTGGTATTGTTTGTTATTTTCATAAAGCAGGAATATCACTCTTTCTTCTGCAATTTTTTTCATCGCATTTGGTGCTGTATTTTTTGAGATATGACTAATTTTCTACAATCAAGAAAAATCCATTTTTCGCACGCCGTCCCATGCCTTTGTGTACGATTTCGCATAAAGACCGTGAATTCAACGCTCCAGAACAATAGAAGTGCGTAATTTCGATTTGTTCCTCGTCGAACAAAACTTAGCATAACTTTTGCTTTACGAAAGTAAATTATACAGGTCAAAGCGCATCAGCAAGAAAAATCTTTTCGCTTTAATATGGTACCACAAACACACATTATATGAAAAGATTTCACACCTAAATTATTTTTTCCCCGACAGTACCATTTTTTTTTTGACACAGACTGTAGAGCATTGTAGAATGTACAGTCTGAGTCAATAAAAAAAATGCAAGAACACAGAAAGGATCTTACTTTTTCATGTAGGAGGTGGCATATTAATTATGGCCACGAGTGTATGTCCAAATGATGTGAGAGGTGGGTATGATAATACAGACCCTGGAGTACCGAAATGACCCAAACCTAGGTCGTATTTTCATCCATTTTAGGCATTTCTGGGAAGGAATTTAGGACTATCAGTAAAACACAAAATGAACTCGCTCTTTAGCAACTTTTATAATGTGTAACTCAATTTTTTTTAATGCAAATTTGGGGCCATTTATTCATGTGCAATTATAATTTTCACTCGGAGACTAAATCAATTTTTCTAATTTACTCCAACTATTTCCTCCATCATGTTCATATTTTCGTATCTCTAGACCGAGACAAAGGTTTTTAATATGAAAGTACATAAAAAAATGTCCCAGCATCTAATCACGGGTTTTATGATATGTATTCGTAGAGTCATCTTCCCAGCAATCGATGGTAGGCCTATCCTTTTCACTTGGATAATTGCACGTATGACTGAATAACACACAATCTTCAGAAGACTATAAAATCTTAATTGTACCAAGTGGGTTGATTAAGAATAAACAGATTGAAAATGAACAACTTATGTGCAATCACAAAGACACGAACACACACACACACACATACACTCACAAACACACCACACGCACACATGACACAATTCCACATACACACCTACTCAAGCTCACACACAGTTGTGTGGGAATTACTAGGCCCAATTACTACTTACACATTCAGCGATAGTCTTGGTATTATAATGCAATGCTTAGCAGTATATAATCGGATTAATGGCAGAGTTGCAGTATACTATGAACAGAGTGATGTCATCAAAAGTTCTACTGTAAAAATGGCCTTGGATGTCGATAAAGGAAATGATATCAAAAATGTTTCGTGGGATGTAACAGATTAGAAAGCATAGGATAATAATTGTAATCATTTTGGACGCAGTAATAGTCTTGGTATTATAATGCAATGCTTATGCTGAAGTCACACAGACACTTCCGTTTAGTTACGTTTGTGTTGCTATATCTGTATTTAATCTTTTATTCTATAATTTCCTATGTATTTCTTTGTTTTATTGGATGAATGAAATTATCACCATATCCACTGCTGACTATGATGGAAAAGCATCAGTGGGGGTCCGTAGAAAACCCCGAATTTTTGGACGTATGCAACGCAGGAAGTAACTAAACGTAAGTGTCTGTGTGACTGTAGCATTAGGGGAAAAGTTAGCTTCCACCACGAGTTGTTAACTAAGTTTATGGGTGCATGCGTATGTGTATGAGGGTGTCTGTGTGGGTGTGTGTGTGTGTGCGTGTGCGTGTGTATTCGTGTGGTGTGATGAGAGACGTGCAAATGGGTGTGTGCGCGTGTGTTTGTGTGTGTGTGTGTGTTTGTGTGTGGGGGGTGGTGTGCGTGTACGTGTATGCATATTTGTTTTAATCCCCCCCCCCCTTATGCCCATAGACTTGGCAGAATTGTGATTTTGCAGTCTTCTGAAGATGTCTGTTATTTATTCATGCGTGCAAAGATCGAAATGAAAAGGACAGGGCCATCAACGAATGCTAGAAAGATGACTCTACCAAGACATATCATAAAACCCATGATGATATGTTCATACTTCAAACAAAACAACGTAAAAATGATGGGACATTTTTTTTCCTTCTGATTCACTCTGTGGTTCGGACCGTTACGCTTCCGAAACCGCATGCCAAGAGTAGAATTAAACAGCATGATCAAGTGAGAGGCCTCAGGAACCATTATTTCTAATGAGCCACAGTAAAGTATATATTTATATTTGATTATATTAAATTGATGAAGGCCAGGCAGGCAATAACAAGTGTATATTTGGAAATTTCTACAGCTGCATTTTTAACGAATTGAAGATCTTTTCTTAAACTAAATCGAAAAGTTTATAGTTTCAGTCGACGGGAAATAGAAGGTACTTTCGATCCTCCATTTTTCAAGAACCATATATTTAATCGATGCAATTTATGCACGCTTGTGCTTATACAATCGCTTTTAATATGAAAGGTAAAATATTCGATTATATGATATTTCACATGACGAAGCATCTTGTATTTATCGTAATGAAACCCACGCGTGGTCCCGTTTTTGAAGGTGTCATTGAGCTTCATAAGTATTTCAGATATCACAGAACACTTGGTTATTGGCTTGTTGAAGCATCGCTGATTTCTAGAACTTCAATATTCGAAGCGTCTTGGATGATTTTCAATTTACAAAGTTGGGTAACAATAACAAAATGGCTATCTCCTCATGAACACCTGTTTATTCGGTTTATACCCACCTAGGTGTAACAACAATTGGTCCAATTTTATCATTTTCTTGGTGGAATTACCAATTCGTCTAATAGCAAATCGTCCCATTAATTCATTCTTATATAGCTAATTTCATTACCGAAGGAAGTATCAATGTGCTTTATATACAGTGCTACAGTCATATGAACAATAACTTTGTTTTTAGAAATTTAATTTCAAATAATGACAAATATAAAGAAAAAGTACTACGGGTAATATTCATTACATAGGTTACATGGCAAAAATGAATGATAATATTCATTATATAAAAAGATACGCCAATGGAAACCTCTTCCTGATGCTATAATTCTTTTGTCTAACATAGCAGTCAGTTACAAGACATAACTAATACAGGATTTCAAAAAAAAGTGTAAAAAAATACGTCTTCAATTCCTTTTGAAATGCATCGAAATTTGTCTGTGCGCGGAGAGTACCTGTCACCATTCGATTTGGCTCTGCTCCTATTTACCACTAGCATATATTCGTTTAACGTACGTGCAAAGGAATAACTGGTCTATTATCAGATTGTTACAGGAATGACTTATCGTTTGCGACATTTTCTGAGGCGATTTGACATTTCATCCTGTTTATCTTCTAATGAAAATGCCGCTCAAACGACCGTGGATTCATACAGTAGAACAAAGATTCTTCCAGACAGTTTTTTCTTTAAAGTACCTCAGAGCATTTTCTCGAAATTCACGATCTCGATAGCAGTATATAATCGGGTTAATGGCAGAGTTGCAATATACAGTGAACGTAGTGATGTCATCAAAAGGTCGACTGTAAAGATGGCCTTTGATGTCGATAAAGGAAATGATATCAAAAATGTTTCGTGGGATGTAACAGATTAGAAAGCATAGGATAATAATTGTAATCATTTTGGACGCCTTGACACGAGAAACAATATCACGTTGACCTCCCCCCCACCTGTTCCATCTGGGCGATTTGACGCGCATGCCGCAACGCCGTTTGGAGGATGCATGCGTTGAGGGTTATCAGAATGAGTGATGATAACGTGATAAATACTATAGATGTCATTCGACATATTCTGACTCCGAAATCTGTTTCTGTATAAGTCTCAGCACAGTAGATATCCACCAGGGTTCTAGGACATCTCCCCCGGAGGACAGCTCCCCTAACCCTAACCCTAACCCTAACCCTATGTCCTCCGGGGGAGCTGTCCTCCGGGAATTGTCCCCGGGGGAGTTGTCCTCCGGGGGAGATGTCCTGATACGATCCACCAGATTCTTTGAATTGGTTACCAGACGAGCAAGCGTAAGACTACTCCAAAGCCCCATGGACAATGCCCAGCTAAGACCAATCCCAATGGCAATTCTCTTAGAAGTGACAATGACCTCATAGCGAAGTGGTTTCTTGACAGCGATGTATCGATCACAGGTCACCATGAGTAAGTGCAACACAGAGTTCCCAACGAAAAGATAGGACGAATCCCGAAAATACCATGAGTACACTGAAAACCTAACCTCGTCCGTCAATGGACCGACTAGCTTTAAAGCTAGTCGGTCAAGACGGACTAGTTTTAAAGCTAGTCTGCCATGTTAGTCCGTCAAGACGGACTAGCATACAACTGAATCTACATCTCTCAACTTGACGGACGAGCTTTAAAGCTCGTCCGTCAAGCTTGATGCTAGTCCATCGACGTGACCGACTAGGTCAAAAAAAAGTAGGGGGGTAGGACAGTTCACCCATTAGAATGACTGACTAGCTTTTGATACAAATAGTTGCAATGTCGTTTCAAAGTACCTTCTCTGTTTATTCTGTTTCCGAGCATAATCAAGTTGATACATTCAATCTGAAACAAAGGTTGTTTTCGCTTGACAATCTGAAAGCTTACGTGGATGAATAACATCTATCATTAGACAAGTATGCAATTCCGGTTTGAGTACCGGTGAGAGGTTCCAAATGATTTGTTCGCCAGTTCCTTCATTTACAGGCTAATTTGAATATCCTGTGTACTACTAGAACTTACAGAACCCGGTATATTTCCTCTACAGATTGCTGGTTAGATATTCCGCCTTAGCAACAACAGTGTAATAGAAGTCGGATACAATCAACATTCCTCAAGGCAATTTCCAGATTGTTTTCTGCTTGATCAATCTGAGAGCATTACGATACGCCGAAGAATAACATAAATCGTGACAATATGCCATTCACGAGTAGATTAGAAATATTAGTCTCGCATCTTTAATTGGCCCGGTTCCCACTGACGGAGGATAAACTTGCGCATTATAGTTGCGTATATTACAATTTTCGTTCATCGCAACATAAAACAAAAACAAAACAAACCAAGTTCCGCAATTTCATACGCAGAATCATCCTAAAGAGCCAGCTCGCTCGCCGCCTTTAATTAACAGGCTAATTGAGAATACTTCAGTTTACATGTAGAACTCATGAACCGTCTATTCTTTATATGATTGCTGGTGTTATTGTCCTTGTGTCTTATTTGTCAATCATGCCAGTGAATGATTAGTGCGTACAAGTGATTGAATATTGCATTGCGCTATGCGAAACAAAGGACATCACTATTATCAATGTTATTTAGCTAGTGGCATGATCTGTTATAGTTTGAATGGACTTGATATACTCTGCCGTAAAGCTTAAGATTTTTGATTTTTAATGGCTGATCTCCTTCGCTGTGACAGGAATGTGTTGAGTACTCTTTTATTCTCCTTATGTTTCATGTTCACAGAATAGCGTATTTTTTTTCAAAAAGATTAATGCTATATATCACTCTAACGACGAAAAATTATGTCTTGCCAAATCTATTTATAATTGTGAATGGTATTTATAACGATAGTAACAATCACATCTAAATTATGAAAATGTGGGAAATTAATACTGGAATAACTAAATATACTGCGCCACTTTTTCTTTTAGATTACATTTATTCTGCAAGAAAAGGTTAATATTGGACTTAGACGGCGCCGACTTTGGGATTCTGTGAAGTGGCTCTCAAGGACAAATGCAAAGCAGGTAGCCCTACAACAAAAAGTCATTGATGATGCAATGCCAGCGCTGGGCGACTCACTTGGCCTTTCTCGGTCTGCCTCCCAATTTTTGTTAATGACCTATACCCACATTCTATACTAATCCTTTAGCCTCCTTGCTATTATCCATTCCCTGCTCCTAATACATGATGGCTTGATATCTATCGATCATAATAATAATGTTTATTTATTATTTTTACCTTTTTAATTTATTTTTTTTTTTTTTGCTTCAAATTCTTTGTGATAAAATGCATGTTTAGATTGTATCTTTATAATGTCTTCTAATAATTTCAGGATGTTGACGTCTCGTGCCAGTGCGTTGAAGCCATATTACCTGTCCGTTAGCATGCTAGTCTGGTCAAGACAGCCAAGCAAGAACATTCGCGCAGAAAAGCGCGTACCGGACTAGCTTTTACACCGGGATGACCGACTAGCTGTAAAGCTGCTCAAAAGCTCGTCAGTCGGCATCTACTACGACTAGCTTTTAGGTCTGGCCGTCAACTAGTCGGTCACGACGGACGAGCTTTAAAATTAGTCCGTCTTGACCGACGAGCATTAAAACTAGTCCGTCTTGACGGACTAGCTTTGCTAGTCCGTAGAGACGGACGAGTTTTAAAGCTAGTCCGTAATAACCGGGTTGTGTTGAAGGAAATCTAGTCCGTCGTGACCGACTAGCTTTAAAGCTAGTCAGTCTGGGCATCACTACGACTAGCTTTAAAGCTAGTCGGTCTACCCGTTTAGGTTTTCAGTGTAGCTATAATCACAAGTGACATCATTTTGGACAACACGACTCAACGTATCTCCTGGGATGGAAACAGCACCAGTGAGGAAATCCACTAAAGCCAGGCTGGCAAGAAGAGTGTATGAAGGTCTTCGGAGCCGATCAGATTTCAAAAACGTTGCGAGTACCAGAAAATTTCCGATCAGAATAACGGAAGTAAGGAAAACGGCGAATGTTACTACGAGTCCATTGTAGACGGGATGGTTAGAACGATACAGCGGTATTGGGAGAACGGTTGAATTTACCAAAGCCATGATTACTTTCCTCCAAGGGTATATTGTGAGTTATTAAGATAGTAACATGATCAGTATTGACATAATATCGGCATATATGAATTGTGATTCAATCTTGGGTTTCTTATTTTTCTTGAAAACCTTTGCTGGATATTGAGTTCTCAACAGACGTGATCGAAGCCATACATTGTGAGTGTTGATAAAGAGCTTCTTCCAGATTTGTCATAGTTGAATGTTGTCACTATTCCGTAAAAACATCTGAATGTCACTTCTATCCACGCACTTGCCCTCAAATACTATAAGAAATTATTCATTTACTCTAAAATATTTCATCTACATTTTCGGTTCTAGTTCCCATATCCACTAAAATAGGTTTTCATTATTGTAATTTGATGTTCATGGATGCCACGCTTCCAAACGCACGGGCGTAAATCAATCAGCAATATTATTCAGCACAATGAATCGCGATGCGTCAGAAAGAGTTTGATTGTTGAGAAAACTAGTTTGAAAAATGAAAACATGTATAATTGACGAGATTAAAGTGGTGAAGGCCAGGCAGGAAAGAAAATAATGTAAATTTGAGGAATTGAAAAGGATTCTGTCCAGTGTCTAGCGGATTAAGAAAAAAAAAATAGAAAAATGGTGTAATGCGCCATTTGTCTCTCTAGAGCATGGTAGAGTGCAGTCTGAGGCAATAAAAAAAATACAAGTATACAGAAAGGATTTTACTTTTTCATTTAGGAGGAGGCTAATTAATTATGGCCAGGAATGCATGTCCAAGTGATGAGAGAGGTGGGTATGATAATACAGACCCTGGAGTACCGAAATGACTCAAATCTAATCGTAATTTCTTCAATTTTAGGTATTTCTGCAGCTGATTTCTGGGAACGAATTTAAGACTATCAGTAATACACAAAATGAACTCGCGTTTTAGTAACTCTTCTAATGTGTAACTCAATTTCTTTTAATGCAAATTTGGGGCCATCTATTCATGTGAAATTATAATTTGCACTCGCAGACTAAATCAATTTTGCTTATTTACTTCAAAATATTTCCTCCATCATGTTCATACTTTCGCATCTCAAGACCGAGACAAAGGTTTTTAATATGAAAATACAGAAAAAGTCAGAAAAATGTCCCAGCATCTAATGACGGGTTTTATGATATGAATTCGTAGAGTCATCTTCCCAGCAATCGTTGGTAGGCCTATCCTTTTCACTTGGATAATTGCACGTATGACTGAATAACACACAATCTTCAGAAGACTATAAAATCTCAATTGTACCAAGTGGGTTGATTAAGAATAAACAGATTGAAAATGAACAACTTATGTGCAATCACAAAGACACGAACACACACACACACACACCTACACTCACAAACACACCACACGCACACATGACACAATTCCACATACACACCTACTCAAGCTCACACACAGTTGCGTGGGAATTACTAGGCCCAATTACTACTTACACATTCAGCGATAGTCTTGGTATTATAATGCAATGCTTATGCTGAAGTCACACAGACACTTCCGTTTAGTTACGTTTGTGTTGCTATATCTGTATTTAATCTTTTATTCTATAATTTCCTATGTATTTCTTTGTTTTATTGGATGAATGAAATTATCACCATATCCACTGCTGACTATGATGGAAAGGCATCAGTGGGGGTTCGTAGAAAACCCCGAATTTTTGGACGTATGCAACGCAGGAAGTAACTAAACGTAAGTGTCTGCGTGTGACTGTAGCATTAGGGGAAAAGTTAGCTTCCACCACGAGTTGTTAACTAAGTTTATGGGTACATGTGTATGTGTATGAGGGTGTCTGTGTCTGTGTGGGTGTGTGTGTGTGTGTGTGTGTGTCTGTGTGCGTGTGTATTCGTGTGGTGTGGTGAGAGACGTGGAAATGGGTGTGTGCGCGTGTGTGTGGGGTGGTGTGCGTGTACGTGTGTGCATATTTGTTTTAATCCCCCCCCCCCTCATGCCCATAGACTTGGCAGAATTGTGATTTTGCAGTCTTCTGAAGATGTCTGTCATTATTCATGCGTGCAAAGATCGAAATGAAAAGGACAGGGCCATGCTAGAAAGATGACTCTACCAAGACATATCATAAAACTCATGATGACATGTTCATACTTCAAACAAAACAACGTCAAAACGATGGGACATTTTTTTTTCCTTCTGATTCACTCTGTGGTTCGGGCCGTTACGCTTCCGAAACCGCATGACAAGAGTAGAATTAATCAGCATGATCAAGTGAGAGGCCTCAGGAACCATTATTTCTAATGAACCACAGTAAAATATATATTTATATTTGATTAGATGAAATTGATGAAGGCCAGGCAGGCAACAACAAAATGTATATTTGGCAATTACTAAAGATGCATTTTTAACGAATTGAAGATCTTTTCTTAAACTAAATCGTAAAGTTTATAGTTTCAGTCAACTAGAAATAGAAGGCACTTTCGATCCTCCATTTTTCAAGAACCATATATTTAATAAATGCAATATATGCACGCTTCTGCTTATACAATCGCTTTTAACGTGAAAGATAAAATACGAAATTATATACGCTTACATGATTATGATGAAGCGGAATGCATTTTCTGCTTATTTTAATGAACCCATGATGATCCAGTTCTTAGGGTGTCATTGAGCTTCTAAACTTTTTCAGATATCACAGTACACGTGGTTCTTGGCTTGTCCAAACATCGCTGATTTGTTGAACCTCAATGTCAAAGCATCTTTAATGATTTTTAAAAAAAAGTGTCAAAGGAATACGTCAATTCCTTTTGAAATACATCGAAATTTGTCTGTACCAGGTAAAGAGTTCCACAGGGCCGGAGCTGCACATTCAAAGGACATGTCACCATAGGACTTGGTACTGCTCCTATTTACCACTAGCAGATATTCGTCTAACGCGCAACGAAATAACTGGTCCAAAATCAGTTTATTACATGAATGACTTATCGTTTTCTACATCTTCTGACACGATTTGACATTTCATCATGTTTATAAATACATCTGTAATTTAAAATGCCACAACCGTGGAATCAGTAGAACAAAGATTCTTCCAGACGGCTTTTTCTTTAAAATACCTCAGAGCATTTTCTCGAAATTCACGATCCCGATAGCAGTATATAATCGGATTAATGGCAGAGTTGCAGTACATAATGAACACAGTCATATCATCAAAAGGTCTACTGTAAAGTTCGACGTCGATACAGATAATGATCTCAAAAATATTTCTTGGAATGTAACAGATTAGAAAGCACAAGATAATGATTGTAATCATTTTGGACGCCTTGACATGAGAAACAGTATCACGTTGACCTTCCCCCACCTGTTCCATCTGCGCGATTTGACGTGCATGCCGAAACGCCGTTCGGAGGATGCATACGTTGAGGGTTATCAAAATGAGTGATGATAACGTGATATATATTATAACTGTCCCTCGGCCTATTATGAATTCGAGATTTGTTCCAGAATTGGTCACAACATAAGACAGTAGATATCCACAAAATTCTTTGTATCGGTTAACAGCAAAGCAAGCGCCAGACTAATCCAAAGCCCTATGGTCAATGCCCAGGTAAGACCAATCCCGATGGCAATTCTCTTAGAAGTGACAATGACCTCGTAGCGAAGAGGTTTTTCGACAGCGATGTAACGATCACAGGTCACCATGAGTAAGTGCAACATAGAGTTCATAACGAAAAGATAGGATGGATACCAAAAATACCATGAGTAGCTATAATCACAAGTGACATCATTTTGGACAACACGACTCAACGTATCTCCTGGGATGCAAACAGCACCAGTGAGGAAATCTACTAAAGCCAGGCTGGCAAGAAGATTGTATGTAGGTCTTCGGAGCCGATCTGATTTCAAAAACGTTGCGAGTACCAGAAAATTTCCGATCAGAATAACGGAAGTGAGGAAAACGGCGAATGTTACTACGAGTCCATTGTAGACGGGATGGTTAGAACGATACAACGGTATTGAGAGAACAGTTAAATTTACCAAAGCCATGATTACTTTCCTCCAAGGGTATATTGTGAGTTATTAAGATATTAACATGATCAGTATTGACATAATATCGGCATATATGAATTGTGATTCAATCTTGGGTTTCTTATTTTTTGAGAAAACCTTCGCTGGATATTGAGTTCTCAACAGACGTGATGGAAGCCATAAATCGTGAGTGTTGATAAAAGGCTTCTTCCAGAATTTTCACAGTTCAATGTTGTCACTATTCCATCAAAACATCTGAATGCCACTTCTGTCCACGCACTTGCCCTCAAATACTAAGAGAAATTATTAATTTATTCCAAAATATTTCATTTACATTTTCGCTACTAGTTCCCAGAACCCCTATATAAAAGAGGTTGCATTATTGTAATTTGATGTTCATGGGTGTCACGCATACAAAAGCACGGGCGGGAGTAAATCAATTAGCAATATTATTCAGCACAATGAATCGCGATGCCTCATGAAAGAGTTTAACTGTAGAGAAAACTTGTTTGTAAAATGAAAATATGTATAACTGACGAGATTAAAGTGATGAAGGCCAAACAGAAATTTTTTTTAAAATGTAAATTTGAGAATACCCTTTAACAAAATTGAACAAGCTTCTATCCAGTATCTCGTGGATTAAGAGGTGAAATGGTTTAATTCACAATCACTTCTCTAGAGTGTACAGTGTGAGTCAATGAAGAAAATAATAAC
Organism: Paracentrotus lividus; assembly: GCA_940671915.1. Classification (NCBI taxonomy): domain Eukaryota; kingdom Metazoa; phylum Echinodermata; class Echinoidea; order Camarodonta; family Echinidae; genus Paracentrotus; species Paracentrotus lividus. Next base: position 15,674,655 of record CALNVZ010000649.1, on the reverse strand, counting down.
AGAAAGTTTTGTAGATCCTCAATGTTTTAACAACCAAGTTTTCAGGAACTTTGCCAATACAAACAAAATATATACTGTATGTGCCGGAGAGTCAACTGCTATTACCATGATTACCACGAGATGTGTGAATGGATGGGTCCGAGCTTACTCTGTCAGGGATAAAAGCGGGAGAGAAGGAACGACAGAACTTGACAAAATCGAGGAAATACTTCGATTCAAAGAAACCAAACTTGGTTTGCGAAAATAGTGTAATACGATCAGCGATTTGGCAGTATCCGAACATGTATTCAAAGAAATAAAATAATTGGATGAAACTTGGCAAAGTAAAGTGCAGCAGCAATTTAATTCCATGTAACTCAGTCGCAATCAAGATGATTGTGAGGGGTGCAGATATTATTTTAAATAGATCATTGTCTTCCCTGGAATCTTTCTTTTGCTTTGAGGGATTTCGTCGTCGAAGAGGATGTTGACCGGGGATGTTGATTGGTACATGGAACAATTCGTGGTGCAGCGCAAACTTTTCTATAAGAAATTTCTATAAGAAATTATTCATTTATTCTGAAATATTTCATCTTCATTTTTGCTACTAGTTCCCATATCCCCTAAAAGTGGTTTTCATTATTGTAATTTGATGTTCATGGATGTCACGCTTGCAAAAGCACAGGCGTGAGTTAATCAATTAGCAATATTATTCAGCACAATGAATCGTGATGCGTCAGAAAGAGTTTGATTGTTGAGAAAAATAGTTTGAAAAATGAAAACATGTATAATTGACGAGATTAAAGTGGTGAAGGCCAGACAGGAAAGGAAAAAATGTAAATTTGAGGAATTGAAAAGGATTCTGTACAGTGTCTAGCGGATTAAGAAAAAAAAAAGAAAAATGGTTTAATGCACAATTTGCCTCTTTAGAGCATGGTAGAGTGCAGTCTGAGTCAATAAAAAAATTACAAGTATATAGAAAGGATCTTACTTTTTTATTTGGGTGGTGGCTAATTAATTATGGCCAGGAGTGCATGTCCAAATGATGTGAGAGGTATGATAATACAACCCTGGAGTACCGAAATTACCCAAATCAAGGTCGTATTTTCATCCATTTTAGGAATTTAGGACTATTACTAATGCACAAAATGAACTCGCGTTTTAGTTACTTTTCTAATGTGTAACTCATTTTTAAAAAGTGAATTTGGGGCCATCCATTCATGTGCAATTATAATTTGCACTCGAAGACTAAATCAATTTTGCTTATTTACTCCAAACTATTTCCTCCATCATGTTCATATTTTCGCATCTCAAGACCGAGCCAAAGGTTTTTAATATGAAAGTACAGAAAACGTCAGCAAAATGTCCCAGCATCTAATGACGGGTTTTATGATATGTATTCGTAGAGTCATCTTCCCAGCAATCGTTGGTATCCTTTGCACTTGTATAATTGCATGTATGAGTGAATAATACAAAATCTTCAGAAGACTATAAAATCTTAATTGTACCAAGTGTATTGATGAAGAATAAACAGATTGAAAATGAACAACTTATGTGCAATCACAAAGACACGAACACACACACACACACTTACACACTCACAAACACACACACGCACACATGACATAATTCCACATACACACCTACTCAAACTCACACACAGTTGTGTGGGAATTACTAAGTCCAATTAATACTTACACATTCAGCGATAGTCTTGGTATTATAATGTCAATGCTTATGCTGAAGTCACACAGACACTTCCGTTTAGTTACGTTTTTGTTGCCGTATCTGTATTTAATCTTGTATATATAATTTCCTATGTATTTCTTTGTTTTATTGGATGAATGAAATTATCACCATATCCACTGCTGACTATGATGGAAAGGCATCAGTGGGAATCAGTAGAAAAACCCAAATTTTTGGACGTATAACGAGGGAAGTAACTCAACGTTAGTGTCTGTGTGACTGTAACATTAGGGGAAAAGTTAGCGCTGCACCACGAGTTGTTAACTAAGTTTATGGGTGCATGTGTATTGTGTATGAGGGTGTCTGTGGGTGTGGGTGTATGTGTGTGTGTGTGTGTGTGTGTTTGGGTGTGTGTTGTGTGTGTGTATGTGTGGTGTGTGAGAAATGTGGAAATGGGTGTGCGCGTGTGTTTGTGTGCGTGTGGGATGGTGTGCTTGTATGTGTGTGCATATTTGTATTAACCCCCCCCCCTCATGCAAGAATGCAAGTGCAAATGCAAATGCAAGAAACGTGACTCTACCAGATATATCATGAACCCATGATTAAAGTTCATACTGCAAACAAGACAACGTTAAAACGTTTTTTCTGATTTTTTTTTTTTCTTTTTTTTTCTTTTTTTTTTTTTTTTTTTTTTTCTTTTTTTTTTTTTTTTTTTTTTTGGGGGGGGGGATTAACTCTGTAGTTCGGGCTGTACGCTTCAAAAGCACATAATGGAATAATTAATCAGCATGATCAAGTGAAAGATTCAAGAAACATTATTTTCATGAGCACAGTAATGTATGTATATTTAATTAGATGAAATTGATGAAGGCCAGGCTGATAATAACAATTTGCAATGCTGCATTTTTAACGAATTGAAGATTTTTTTTTAAAACTAAATCGTAAAGTTTTATAGTTTCAGCCTACGGGAAATAGAAGGTACTTTTGATCCACCATTTTTTTAAGAACCATATATGTAACCGATGGAATGTATGCACGCTTGTGCTTATATAATCGCTTTTAATATGAAAGGTAAAATATGCGATTATATACGATTTCGTTTTTCTGATCTTTTTTTCTTCTTTTTCGTTTATTGATTAATTCTGTAGTTTGGGCTGTACGCTTCCAAGAGCACATAATGGGAATATAATTAATCAGCATGATCAAGTGAGAAGTCTCAAGAACCATTATTTCTAATGAGCCACAGTAAATATATATATATATGTATATTTAATTAGATGAAATATATGAAGGCCAGGCAGGTAATAACATAATGTATATTTGGCAATTTCTAAAGCTGCATTTTTAACGAATTGAAGATTTTTTCTTAAACTAAATCGTTAAGTTTATAGTTTCAGGTAACGGGAAATAGAAGGTACTTTCTATCCTCCATTTTCCAAGAACCATAAGGGAGACCGGGGTGAACTGGGAGGCTGGAGAAGTTGGACACTTCCTATACCTAGAAAAGCGTTCAACCAATCAGCTTACTGGTCTTATCCCCTGATAGGCATTTGGTATCAGAGTAAAAGCACATGGAAACAACAACGCAAGAACTCTGCTGGTAAGTATAATTTATAATTTTTTTTTAGTTTTTTGCAGTCAGTGTAAAGTACTTTTTGAATTCATTCTTATAGCTTTAGCAGACACTTAGCATGCTATATCTAGGCCTTGTTAGTTCTAATAATTTGCATTCAAAGTTTTTGCAAAAATGTTCACATTTGTAGGCCTACAGTTAGCCGCCATTTTGATGTTTTGTGTGTGTTGGGGTAAACTGGGACATCACTGTCCCAGTTTACCCCCAACACACACTGGCTATGGTGGATGACCGATTTATGATTACGTCAAAGTAAGAGCATTAAAAAACATGACATTTTATTGATAGGCATTAAACTTGGTTAAATTCTTTTTCGATATATCTATTTGATGAAAATATTATGGGGGCATATCCGTTTTATATGTGGTAAGTCATATATACATACCGTATATACACACACTCACATTCACACTCACATTCACACACACGCACACACACATTACCCCAGCCGATGTCCCACTTCTCCCCCTTCAGAAGCTTTTTGCAAATCAATGATTACACAAATATGAGACATGCAGCAATATGAATCATCAACCCATCATGTGGCCTAGCATCGATAGTATTTAGGTCCAAAACATGAGTTCCCAATTCTGAATATTAGAAAAGTTGAGAGAAAAACCATCAACTTGTAATTTTTGTCCCACTTCACCCCGGTCTCCCCTATGTGTAATCGATGCAATTTATGCACGCTTGTGCTTATATAATCGCTTTTAATATAAAATGTAAAATATGCTATTAATGCTATTTCACATAACAAAGCGTCTTGTATTTATCATAATGAAACCCACGCGTGGTCCCGTTGTTTAAGGTGTCAATGAGCTTCTTAAATATTTCAGATATCACAGTACACTTGGTTATTGGCTTGTTCAAGCATTTTTAGAACTTCAATATTCGAAGCGTCTTGGATGATTTTCAATTGACAAAGTTGGGTAACAATGACAAAATGGCCATCTCCTCATGAACACCTCTTTATTCGGTTTATACCCACCTAGATGTAACAACAATTGGTCCAATTTTATCATTTTCTTGGTGGAATTACCAATTCGTCTAATAGCAAATTCGTCCAATTAATAATAATAATAACAATTCATTCTTATATAGCTAACTTCATTACCGAAGGAAATAGCACTGTGCTTTATATACTGTGCTTTATATACAGTGCTTATACTCGTATAAACAATAACTATGTTTATAAAAATTCAATTTCAAATAATGACAAAGATAAAGAAAAAGCACTACAGGTAATATACATTACATAGGTTACATGGCAAACTGAATGATAATATACATTGTAAGGTAAATCAATTCGAACAATATAGCGTACAAAAGAAAAAGATACGCCAATGAAAACTTCTTCCTTATGCTATAATTCTGTGTCCTACATGGCAGTTAGTTACAAGACAACTTATACAGGCTCTTCAATTCCTTTTGAAATACATGGAAATTTGTCTGTGCGCGGAGAGTGCCAGGTAGAGAGTTCCACAGGGTCGGAGCTGGACATTCAAAAGACATGTCACCATACGACTTGGTTCTGGTCATATTTACCACTAGCATATATTCGTCTAACTTGCAAAGGAATAACTGGTCTAATATCAGTTTGTTACAGGAATGACTTATCGTTTGCGACATCTTCTGAGGCGATTTGACATTTCATCATGTTTATAAATACTTCTTCTAATGGAAATGCCGTACAAACGACCGTGGATTCATGCAGTAGAACAAAGATTCTTCCAGACAGCTTTTTCTTTAAAGTACCTCAGAACATTTTCTCGAAATTCACGATCTCGATAGCAGTATATAATCGGGTTAATGGCAGAGTTGCAGTATATAATGAACAGGGTCATGTCATCAAAAGTTCTACTGTTAAAATGGCCTTTGATGTCGATAAAGGAAATGATATGAAAAAATGTTTCTTGGAATATGACAGATTAGAAAGCATAGGATAATAATTGCAATCATTTTGGACGCCTTGACGCGAGAAACAGTGTCACGTTGACCTTCCCCCACCTGTTCTACCTGCGCGATTTGACGCCTATGTCGCATTGCCGTTTGGAGGATGTATGCGTTGAGGGTTATCAAAATGATTGATACTGACATAACATATATTACGATGAGATATCCTGAAACGTTGTAAAATTTAGTAGGGGAATCAGCGCAGTAGGTGTCGATCACTGCATGATTCTTCAAATTGGATACCAGATGGGAACCAATCACACATACTATGGTGAATGTCCAGCTTAGAGCAATCAGAATAGATATTCTCTTAGAGGTGACAATAGTTTCGTAATGGAGCGGTTTCTTGACTGCAACGAAACGATCGAACGTCACAATGAGTAAGTGCAGTTGAGAGACCCCAGCGAAAAGATAGGACGGTGCCGCAAAATACTTCGAGTATTCATAAATACAAGTAGCGTAAATTAGGAGCACACGTTTAACCGTTACCAACGGAAGGCTAACAGCTCCAGTCAGGACATCCACAAAGGCCAGGCTGGAAAGAAGGTAGTATGTAGGTCTTCGGAGCCGATTAGATTTCAAGAACGTTGCGAGCACAAGAAAATTTCCGATGAGAATAACGAAAGTAAGGAAGACGGCGAATGTAACCAGGAGTCCAATGTTGACTGGATCATTAGAACGATATAGTGGTAGTGGTAGAGCAGATGCATTAACTAAAGCCATAGCGACTTTTCTCTCAGTTATTGTTTTTTATTACGACATTGAAATAATTTGTATTTACATAATATCAAGAGACATGAATTGTGATTCAATCCTGGGTTTCCATATTTTTTTTTCTCGATAAACTCCAATGGATATTGAGTTTTCAACAAACGTGATCAAAGTCAAGTATTATTAAAATTTAATTGATGTCACTGTTCCGTCAAAACTTCTGAATGCCACTTTTATCTGCACAACCTGCCTTCAGAGACTAAAAAAAAAATCCTCCAAATTTTCGCTACTAATAAGATAATAATAATAATAATAATAATAATAGTGTAAACTTCTAGAGCGCACACACCGTCCAATGACGCTCATGGCGCTAGCTCAGCAACAGTTCTCTTGAAAGCATATGCTAAATAATTGATATTACATACTAATACTAAATAACAATAACAAGATCAGCTAAAAGAGGTTTTCATTATTATAATTTGATGTTAATGGATGTCACGCTTGCAAAAGCAGAGACTGGAGTAAATCAATCAGCAATATTAATCAACACAATGAATCGCGATCCGTCAGAAAGAGTGTAATGGTTGAGAAAACTAGTTTGAAAAATGAAAACATGCATAATTGACCAGATTAAAGTGGTGAAGGCCAGACAGGAAAAAAAATAATTTAAATTTGAGGATACCCTTTTACAAAATTGAAAAAGCTTCTCTCCAGTATCTCGCGGGTTAGGGGAATGTTTTAATTCACAATCACTTCTATAGAGTGTACAGTGTGAGTCAATTAAGAAATAACAGGAAGTTTTGTACATCCTTAATGTTTTAACAACCGAGTTTCAGGAACTTTGCAAATACAAAATATACTGTATGTGCCGGAGCGTCAACTGCTATTACCACGAGATGTGTGAATGGATGGGTCCGAGTTCAGTCTACCACGGATAAGCATGATAAAAGAGGGAGTGAAGAAACGACAGAAAGTGACAAAATCGAGGAGACTTCGATTCAACATATTCAAGGAAACCAAACATATTTTTGGCGAAAAATAGAGTAAAACGATCAGCGATTGGGCAGAAATCCGGACATAAAGAAATAAAATGATTGTATGAAATTCGCAAAGTAAGGTGCAGCAGAAATTAGTAACGATGATACCATAATTACCATAATTTAGACATTCCGAATTGGAAAGTACTGACACATTAACAACTGCAACGGGCTAGTTTTGCCAAGTATTTGAATGACATGAGTTGAAAAATTGTTACTCAGTCGCAATGAAGATGATTGTGAGGAGTGCGGATATTCTATTAAATATATAGTTTTATAGTGTTTAAGATGTTCAACAACTTGTTTAATTTTTTCTAACAATGTACCAAGACATATCATGAAACCCATGATTAAATGTTCATACTTCAAACAATTGTTAAAGACAACGTCAGAATGATGGGTAATTTTTCTTGTTCACTCTGTAGTTCGGGGTGTTACGCTTCCAAAAGCAAATGATGGGAGTAAAATTAATCTACATGATCAAGTGCGAAGTGGAGGACTCATGAACCATTTTTGTTTCTGAACCACAATAAAATATTGATTAGATTATTAAATTGAAAATCGCTAGGTTTACACTGTGAGTTCAGATCATCCAGCATATTACAAGAGACACATGTAACCGATTCAATATATTTACGTTTGTTCTTATATATTCAATTTTATACGATTCAATATATTTACGTTTGTTCATTTCACATGACGAAGAGTCATTTATTTAATTTAATGAAAACCACGCTGGTCTTGGTTTTAAGGGTTGAGTGGGTGTCATTGAGTTTTTTGGGGGGGTATTTCAGTATACGTGGTCCCTGGCTTGTTGAAACATTGCTGATTTGTAGAGCCTCGATATTCGAAGCGTCTATCATGATTTTCCATTGACAGGGTACCAATATCAATTTTCCCTTTCACCTCAATGCTTTGATTTCAATGGAGAGATTTACAGCCTCGACAAGCACAAAAATGATAAACAATTATTCTTCGTGTCAATATACATCGGAGCATAAACTTCCCCATAAAATGGCAATGCTTTATTCCTTTTCCACCTTATGTCTTGGTATGAAAAAAAAAGGAATATTACTTCATTTTACAATAACGATTATAAACGAAGATTCATTTCAAAAAGATAATGCATTTCACACAGATAAGAATTTACCTTTTGAAATCCTATTCACATGGAATCAAAACATAAGCTCATGGTTTAAATATATTGTCATAAAGTAACTTTGCAGTTACGAAATAATCCTTTGAATTATACTTAATCGTTCTCAAACTTTTCATTGTAAGAATAAAAAAATTAAAAAAATATAAAAAAGTCATACCTGAATGTTTTTTTGTTTTGTTTTGTTTGTTTGTTTTGTGTGTTTGTTTTTTTGTTTGTTTTTTTGTTTTGTTTTGTTTTGTTTGTTGGTGTTTTTTTTTTTTGGGGGGGGGGGGTTTAGCCGCCTACAAAATCCAAAGGAATTCAGACAATATCTGTTATTATTATTGATATTTTAGACAACGTTATGACAGGTTCGACAGAACGATAAGGATGAGCAAAATCATCATAGATTGAAGTCATGTTCTTTCGATTTGAAAGCTTATTTATAATTGATCACATGATAGACATATTCTCACTGTCAAGAAAGAAATTGTACACAGCCATATATACATGATGTAATTACTAGGCAGGTACTTTTATCACCTGTACTAGCTGTGGGTTTTCGGATTGACGGTTTCCAAATAGACAAAAAGGGGTTTTGTATTGTTACGTTACAGAAGCTGTAGCATGCTGGATGCAGGGATGCGAAGCAGGTTTTGAATTAGTTTATTATAGTTTACTCCTGTTCAAAGAATGATATGTGATGACTTTGAATTATTTCATCTATTAACTGTAACTGATGTTCAGCGAGATCTATCTAATATAAGTAGCTCTACAATTGCATCGTTAGTGCCGAGTCGTATTTTTACAGCGGGAACTCTGGACTGGATGGAGATCAACCAGGGTGGCGGAGGCTTAACCAGATGCGGAGAAGCTGGGGGCTGTCGGGACAATCAACGGATGCAGCTAATCAACCCGGAGCCGCGGGTGGTTCGACATCGCGACGGACTAGGTGGACATCGCATGCACAAAGTTATTATTCAAAGATGAGTGATTTTCATTGTACTATTATACATTGAATTTCATGTTTTAAGATGAAACAAGCACAAAAAAATCTCAATCATAATTTATTTCAATTAATCGTTTCAATGTTTTTAATTAAAGTGAAATTAGTCTAACAGTTAGCAGCGGTCAAACAAAAAAATGATATCACATCCTTGACACTCACATAGATTTAAAGAGGAATCCAGTGTAGTGGGAAAGGTGAACTATCGGTCAAGAAAATAATTGTAAGCGTTTAAATTATTTTCAAGGTATTCAGGAAGGATTTTATTGTAGAAAGTTCCACTGAAAAGGATTGCTCTTCAAATGCCTTCATAATATAATATGACCAAAAAAGGTGATATGTTCGGGTCCCGAGCATGTGAGCACATGTACATGTAGTCCCATACTGCATTTTTGTCTTGGTGTCCAGTGCATGTTACTTTTAACATAATTTGGTCAATTTCTTATAATGTTTTGCTTCCAAATCCTCACATCAATAACAAGTCTTAGATACATTTTATCAACCTTTCCCATCACTTTGAGACAGTTTCTTCACAAATTTAATCTTTGGATAAATTTGGAAACTGACCAGAGAATATATAATATGAAAAAATGAGCAAAGAAAATGGGTACCATCGGGATTCGAACCTGAGACCTCCTGGTTACTAGTCAGGCGCTCTACCATCTGAGCTATTAGTAAGCCCCGGATGGGGTTGTTCCCTAATACCCGTTAACTCTTAATGCTCGAGTGGTCAGAGCTATAGAAACCTGGCATAAACCCGAAGGATAGAAATCAACTTGGAGTAAATGCGAGCGATCACGGTGAAGTGATGCGCTTTTTTAATTTAATTTTTGGATAAATTTGGAAACTGACCAGAAATATAGTAATATGAAAAAATGAGCAAAAAAAATGGGGTACCATGGGATTTCGAACCTGAGACCTCCTGGTTACTAGTCAGGCGCTCTACCATCCTGAGCTATAGTAAGCCCCGGATGGGGTTGTCCCTAAACCCGTTAACTTCTTCAATGCTCAGAGTGGTTCAGAAGCTATAGAAACCCTGGCATAAACCCGAAGGATAGAAATCAACCTTGGAGTAAATGCTAGGATCACGGTGAAGTGATCCAGCTTTTTTAATGATAATTTTTGGATAAATTTGGAAACTGACACAGAAATATTATATATGAAAAAATGAGGCAAAGAAATGGGGTACCATCGGATTCGAACCTGAGACCTCCTGGTTACTAGTAGAATTTGCAGTTCCATAACCATGGTTACCAGAACTTAATTTCCTTTTTTCTTCTGAAGAGAATCGTTAGCTTTTTAAATTAAAACAGGAATATCGAGTGTTTCTGAAGGAATGACTCTCCTGGTAATCAATGAATGCTACCTTTCGATTGATGTGTTTTTCCCCATTCATGCTTAGGTCTGTGAGATGGCCTTTCGAAAGATGGAGAATATATACGAGGCCACCGGCAAAAATTTAGTGTTTATTCATTCATCAACAGTCTTCGTCTGAGACAATGTGAATATGCACCATTTTCATAACAATACTTCTTCAAAGTCAAATATTCTCTCAGTTAAACAAAAGAGGATTCGGCTGAACAAAGATTCTTCCAGACGGTTTTGTCTTTAAAATACCTCAGAGCATTTTCTCGAAATTCACGATCTCGAAAGCAGTATATAATCGGGTTAATGGCAGAGTTGCAGAATATTATGACCAAAGTTACGTCATCAAAAGGTCGACTGTAAAAATGGCCTTCGCCATCAATCCATAGAATGATGAAAAGAATAGTTCTTGGAATGTAGCAGATTAGAAAGCACAGGATAATAGTTATCATCATTTTCGACGCTTTGACAAGAGGGACGGAATCATATTGCCCTCCTATCGCCTGGTCCATCTGCGCGATTTGACGCGCATGCCGCAATGCCGTTCGAAGAATGCTAGCGTTCACGGCTATTAAAACTATTGATGATGACATAAAAAATATTATGGCCACTTGCGTTATTACCCTATCAGCTTCGGTAGTGGTCTCAGCGCAGTAGATTTCGATTAGAGCAGAATTGTTTGAATTGGTTACCAGACTAATCAGGACGGTACCAACCCAATTCCCTATGGCCAATGCCCAGCATAGAGCAATTCCGATTGCGATTCTCTTTGAGGTGACAATAGTCTTGTAATGGAGGGGTTTGTTGACTGCAACGCAACGATCCAACGTCACCACGAGTAAGTGCAACAGAGAGTTCCCGACGAGAAGATAGGACGGTGCCGTAAAATACCTTGAATATTTATAACTACAAGTGGCATCAATTTGGACGACACGTCTAAATGTTTCCATTGGAATGCCAACAGCGCCAGTCAGGAAATCCACAAAAGCCAGGCTAGAAAGAAGGTAGTATGTGGGTCTTCGGAGCCGATCAGTTTTGAGGAACGTTGCGAGTACCAGAAAATTTCCGATGAGAATAAATGAACTGAGGAGAACGGCGGATGTAACTAGGAGTCCGTTGTAGACTGGATGATTCGTACGATATTGCCGTAATGTGAGAACAGTTGCATTAACTAAAGCCATAGTTGACTTTCCTCCAAGGTTATTGTAAGTCATTAAGATCGGGATATAATATCAGGAGATATGAATTGTGATTCAATTTCTTCCTTGAAAACGAAAACCTTCGCTGGATATTGAGTTCATAACAGACGTGATCGAAGCCAAGTATATAATTGTAAATGTTGAACAAGGCTTCCTCCACATTTTTAAAATTTAAATTGTGGCCAGTCTTCCGCCGAAAACCGTAAATACCATTATTATGCACACACATTTCCCTTCAGTCTAAATTAATTCTGATAATTACACCAACCTATATCCTCGATATTTTCGTTCTAGTTTTCGGAGAGCAGGCAGAGTTTCATTTCTTAATTGGATTTTTATGGGTGTCACGCTGAAAAGCACATGCGCCGAATCTTTGGTCAGCAACCTTTTAGTACGTACAGTCAACCGCGGTGACTCGTGAAGAGTTAGTAGTTGAGGAAGCAAGCGTGAAAATATCATACATATATAATCGATGAAATTAGATTGATGAATGCCAGACAGGATAAACATTTGTATATTTTTGACAACGAATATCGTTTATCAAAAATTAAAAGCATGTCTTTAATATCATGGATGTACTAGGACAGGATAGGTAACTATAAGGATCAAGGTTCTGTCCTCGGAGCTACCATGCCATTTTCCTTTGAAGAATTGTGTTTTAAACCGGTGTTTCAACAATGCCTTTCAGGTGTTTCAACAATGACAACATTTTTATTCAGAGACAGATTATGGGGAAAACTGAACGAAATTCAGGTTCTAATTTGGCAGGTCTAGTTCTTAGTAATGCATCAGTACATTTTGTGGCATTAACGGGTACCAGGGAAAAGAAATAACCATGAAACGAGAATATTAAAAGTCAATTATTTCAGATGCACACATTTTTGCACAACAGAAATTATGTGCAAATATACACATAAAGATATATTGTTGATAATGAGTGAGTTCTCAAGTTCAGGAAATCTCCGGAAGTGGAGAAATGTATCAATTTGTAAAAAAAAAATAAAAAACCTTTAATGTATGTTACCACAATTTTTTTTATTCTATTAAAATGGAAATGGCTCAGGGTGTTTTCGTTTTTATAGTCCATAACTAACTTGAAATTTACAAAAGAAATTATTCAGAAATAAAGCTTCTAGCCAGACAAAAATGACAATTATGATATTTCGTTCAAATTGATGTCGGTTTATTGTCGGCGCCGAGCACGGAACATCAAAGCAATGTGGATGCTTTGTCAATGATTGGTATGTTTTTGTTATCCATACAGGATGTTTCCGAAAATGTATTATGCTTAGTAGTTACCTATCCTCTCCGAGTACATCCATGGCTAATATCCTTACTGATAACAAAAAGCAGAGATTAATTGTTAGGGTGCTATCTCACTTCGCGGAGACCTCTCCGCGACTGAATTAAAAATCCGTCTCCGCGATGGATAAAAAGTATTAGAGACGTCTCCGAGACGTCTCCGAGACGTCTCCGCGACAATTATGAAAAAAAAGTCTGAAGTAGTCCCAAATCCGTCTCCGAAAATCTGGAGACGTCTCGGAGACGGATTTCGGGACTAATTCAGATTTTTCACCAATTGTCCCGGAGACGTCTCGCGAGACGTCTCGGGAACGTCTCCTGATATCGGAGACGGATTTGGACTACGTCAGATTTACTTTTTTTATATGAATTTGTCGCGGAGACGTCTCGGAGCGTCTCCTGATTTTTGGATACGGATTTGTGACTACTTCAGACCTTTTCATAAACTGTGCAGGAGGAACGTCTCTAATACTTTTTATCCGTCGCAGAGAGATTTTATTCTGTCGCGGAGACGTCTCCGCCGAAGTGAGAGAGCACCCTTAATGAGGAAATTTGCCTCTCTCTCTGGTGTGAAGGCCATACAGTGTTAGTAAATAGAAAGTGAACAAAAAAGTTTTGCGTGTCTTCAAAATCCGAATAGTTTTCAGCAATGTTCCGAGTACAAGAAAGTTGCCGAAGAGTCCACCTTTATAACACGTGCAAGATCTGGTAATAGGGACGTTTAGGGGTCATTTTCACGTGACCGTGAACGAGGTTCTAGAGGTAAAGATGAACGCTTCTGATAATAATTGAAATAATAATAATGGTGGCTTCTTCACGCGTGACGCTTCTGCTAGCCAACCTCTGGTTACAGTTGGCAGGCTAAAATGAAAATTTTTGTCTCGACGTTCTGAATTCCGTCAGTTTGATTGCAAACCCGTCATCAGCACAATTTACCCCCCGGACAATTACCCCCCGCCGACATAAATCTACCCCCGGACAATTACCCCCGAGGCACAATTACCCCCAGACAATACCCCCCGGACAATTACCCGAGGGACAATTTACTCCCCGAGGTGGACAATTACCCCCCGGCACAATTACCGCGACAACATACCCCCGCCGACAATTACCCCCGGGACGACAATTTACCCCCCGGAAAATTACCCCCCGCGAAAATTACCCCGCGCCGACAATTACCCCCGGACAATTAACCCCCGGGACCAATTACCCCGCCGGAAGTTACAACCGATCAAACTACCCCCCGGACAAATTACCACCCTCCACAAGCTTATCAAGTGGCGCCCATTGCGAATCTCGCCGCTGTCGCCAGGTTTTCGGCATTATTTTCTACTTGACTCTAGTCTTAATGACTTTCTCTTTCTCTTTTATATTCGTATCAAGACAATTAGCCCTGGACAATACCCCCAAGGACAATTACCCTGAAGTCCCCCGGACAATGACCCCCCCCCCCCCTTCCACCGCGCGAAGTTGATGTATTAATCAAGCGGCGCCCATGTGCAGTCTCGCCTGGTGTCGCAAGTTTTTTTGAATTATTTTCTACTGAACATATCTTAATGGCTTCTCTTTCTCTTTCCCTTTCTCTTTTATATTATTTTCTCATCTTCTCTCTCTCTCTCTCTCTCTCTCTCTCTCTCACTTTCTTATTTTTTTTTATTTTTTCCTTTTTTTTTCTTCCTCTCCTTTAATAATGTTAATAATGTTTAGCATTTATAATGCGCCGACTGTCAAATAAACTATTTAGTGGCGCAGCTAATGTTATTACCCGGCTATAGCCATAGCTGCCCTAATAAAGGGCGCTTTAGCGCATTCGAAGAATTTCTTCCTACCAGTACCCTTTTACCTTACTTGGGTCAAGTCTGGCAAATTGTAGTTTAATATCTTGCCAAAGGACATTAGTGGAATGGACGGGATTCGAACCGCGTACCTTGTGATCGTCAGTACACCGACTTATCCATTCGACCACACCACCTCCACCCCTCCTTCCCCTTTTTTGTTTTGTTTAGCGGCGCCTTCTGCGCTATGAAAAAATAGGGAAGGGGGGGGGGGGTTTGCACCCCAAGCCCCCTGTTTGGATACACATTATATGCCTCAGAAAATAAACTGGCCCTCATATTCCAGATGGTGGATTCTGCAAAATCCTTGGGCTAAAACCATAGTTTCTATTGGCGGTCATCAGGGCCATAATGAATAACTTATGTATGATATTTAATTTACGATTAACGTTATTTTTGCATAAATTGATATTAGGCTTCAGTTTACATTTTCACTTTATTTATTAATTTATGGAGTTATTAATTATGACCTTTATTGCCGCCCTTAGAAACCATGGGTTCAGACCAAGGTTTTATCAATTTTTCGTGAAATTGAAAAAAAAAATAAAAAATCATATCAGTTGGAATCAGAGATGAATCAGAGATATTCAACATGTGTGATTATTATGTGTATTTGTGTCCTTTCATGAATGTTCAATTTGTTGTTCTATGAAAATAAAAGGTAATATGAGGGGCAGTTTACATATTTTCTGATGCATATATGCGTATCCAAACGGGTGGCTTGGGGCGCAAGCCCGGCCCCCCCCCCCCCATTTTTTTCATGGCGCAGAAGGTGAAAGGGGGGAGGAAAAAGCAAGGAAAAAAGAAGAAAGTGAGAGAGAGAAAGAGAAATATGAAAGAGAAAGTCATTATGATGAGATCAAGTAGAAAATAATTCGAAAACCTGCGACACCGGGCGAGACCCACAATGGGCGCCGCTTGATTCTTGATCCAAACACAATCCTGTTAGGGGGTAATTTCCCGGTAATGACGGTGGTAAAGCTCCGGGTATGTCCCGGCGTAAGTCCGGGGGGGGTATTTTCGGGAATGCCTCGGGTAAATTGTTTGGGGCGTAAATTTCCGGGGGGGTAATTGCCGGCGAATGTCTAAGTGAATGTCCGGGTATTGTCCTCGGTAATGTCCGGGTGTAATGCCCGTAAAGCCGATTGCCGGGTAATTGCCTGGTAAGCCGGGTAAGTCCTCGGGGCAATTGTCCTCGGGTAAGCCGGGATTGTCCGGAATGTCCAGGGGTATGTCCGAGAACCCAAATAAGAATCCACCACAAAACGATAGTTTAGAGACAATTTGAAACAAAAATATATCAGTAGTAACACCTTACAAACCCATTATTGAAATGACACCATTAAAATGATATGAAGTCCATGATTGAAAAATATGAGAGCTATTCCAGTAAACATCGAAAAAGACCAAATGATTCCTGCGACAGCCCCCCCCCCATAAAAAAAAAAAAAAAGAAAAGAAATAATAAAATAAACAAAAGTACATTCAACGTTTGAGTTGAGACTGACTCAGACATAATAGCCTTCTAAGTATATCCATCAGAAAACTAAGGCCCTGGCGGGTGCAGGAACCGCACGGAACCGTATGCAAGGCTGTCATATATTTGGGAATACACTAAAAAAACACGGCGAGCCCGCTCGCACCGCAAACCCATCGCTACCGGCAAAACCCCGCTCGGTCCCTGAGACCCCAACGGTTCTAAGCCAACCGGGTAGAAAACGCCGAAAAACGTGCACACAGCCGTCTTCCCGGCTCCCCACATTTAAAGCATACAAAAACGAAGACGCCGGCCGGAACCGTACAATTCCCAAAGTACTAAACCTTGGACTTAATAAAAATGAAAAAAGAAAATAAATAAATAAAGTTCTTTCCCTACTCACCGCACGACCCCGCGAATAGAACGTTTGGGGGTGGGAAACAATTACAGAACAAATTCATCCAATCGCTCGATAAATCCGTGTGAAAAAAAAAAAAAAATGAACCGCACTGTGATCGAGCATAGAAAGTCGACCTCACACAAAGATTAAGACAGAAGCAGATTCTCAAAAAACTTGGAACAATGTTACCAAATTTTGTAGGCGAGTGTCATTCACCACTACAGTACATATGATTGGTACACATAATAAAAATATTAACGTGATATGATAAAAAATAATGACACTTAAGTTGAACAACGAATACAAGCTCTCATCAAAGTAGGTTTACTACTGGACGCATAATAAAAAAGGAACTACTTAGTATGCAAAAGAGTGCCGGTGAGTCACCTTTAAGAACAAGACGAATTAATTTAATGAAACCCTTGAAATCAATAGGTGCACGATCGTAAGCTCACCCAATGTAACCAGCAGTCGCCTTCACATCTACTCCTGCAAACCAAACAAAATCACGAAAAGACAGCTTGGCAAGCATTTTAAAATCCCTACCATCTGCCCTATTGTCAGGACTATTTACGGCAGCATATACAACATACTAAAGGAAGCAAACAAACAATAATGTTTCTTTTACGGCGACAGAAATTATTAGGTACCTCGATCAACTAATAATACATAATCACAAACATAAAAACGTCAAATAACCGAAATCTATTCAAAAATTCATAAGAAAAATTGCTCTTTAAACGTTTTTTTCTTCTCTTATTCCAAGTGTTCAACTGAGCATTCATCTGGAATAAAACACAACACCCATATAGAACCCAATACTGCGATTTAAAATTAAAGAAGTCGAACATTCGCACATCACATATAAACAAATACACAAACGTCGAGCCAATTAGTAAATGCTAAAAAGACTTAACACCCCCCCAAAAAAAAAAAAAACAAAAAAAAAAGAAAAAAAAGAAAAAAAGAAAAACAAACAAACAAACAAGCAACAAACTTCACTCGTGCGTTGTTCAATTTACTCAACTTAGCACACCACTACCAAAACGGGAAGCGCTTGGACACCGATGAAGCGGGCGTTATAACTGACAAAAGGTGCGTTCCCCACGAAAAAAAAACAGTCAACTAAAGATCCCACAAAAACTACGTATAGCAATGTAACACAATTTCACGCGCAATCCCTCCTTTTATGCATCAGCCATAGACTACCTTCAACAGAAATTCTTGCCGTACCACACTGATCTATGTCCCCTTTGAGTGAAGAATGCATTGCTTTTGCTACTGCCAAATGAGTCCGCGAAGTCATATTTAAGTCACAAGCGCATTGATTCTTCCCATGAACTTCAATAAGTTGTAGACATAATGTTTTAAAGCAGAACAAGGTAGTTAGAACATACTAAACAATGTCAATAGGCTGTTATAACAATATCACATGGCTGATGTACATAGTAACGAGGAATAAACAAAACGTTATTAAGAAAAAACTCAATATTGAACCAATTTGCATACAGATTGGCATCGTACAGACTGTTTGCCACGTAGCTACGACAAGTTGGACCGACCGAATAGAATGACTCCATCGGCGTACCTAGCCTAGTAGAACAAGAAAACGGGAGAGGGGGGGGGGGGCGCACTATTGTTCGTGCATAAAGTGCCCCCCGACCTTCAATGGTCTAACAGGCTAGTACCCACATGCCAGGCCAAAAGTAGTAATCGTAGAAATAGAAAAAATTAAAAAAAAATAAAAAAAATAAAAATAAAATTACGGAAACCCGAAATGGAAGCGCCCCCTAAAACGTCCAAGAGTACCAATCAGAGCTCCTTATATCATATATGATAATATAATAAAATAATAATTATTAAGATAACAATTTATATTTTTTACCAGAACAAAAAAAAAACACAAAAAAAAAAAAAAAAAAATAAAAATAAAATAAAAACCGCTCCTGCATCGATTGAAGGATCCCAACTTAACATTTCAGTTGCACGAGGTACGCAAGCCTCTCAACCTGAGATAATTAAATATTAGATGTTTTTGATGCAAAATAACATCCTCAATAAAAATAACTGCTAGGTGACAGAAGCGGTATAAACCATATTTGACCAATAATAAAGAAAAAAGAAAAACTAAGGAATAGAAATACTTAAACAACACTGTATAGGCCTAAAATTAATAACGACAAAAAATCAATCGTTAGAAACTTTTCTTATGAGGCCAATTTATTAATCGCGAGTACTATCAACATCTATGCCAAATAAATTAAAAATCCATTTTGGTCTTTAAACAACAAAATACGGACACGAAAGAAAGATCATTTCCCGTAAGGTTAAAATCACTCTAATGCCACTTACTAGTCTTTATTAATCAAGCTATTGATCCAATTCATGAATGCAATCGGAGCAAATAACCCGTAATACGACATACCAGAGGCAAACAACATCAACTATTCTGTAATACATCAAATGAAAAAACGATGTAACTCGATAACGATCACTATTCCGGAACATCAGCTCTCGCATACGTGAAATCCAATGCTCGCGCTCGGTAATGACTCCAAAAACGAACCGTTTTCACCTTGTCCACACATCTCAACCAACTATCACATGTCAAACGACCTTATACCTAACTGGGTGGGGGTGGGGTGAGGGGGGGGGGTGGGGGGTGGT
>CALNVZ010000649.1:15630092-15653570 GCA_940671915.1 Paracentrotus lividus | reverse complement strand
ATTGCAACGAGTATCGTTCCAGAGAGAGCGTGAAGCATATTGAGATGCCACCATTATTAATGAGATGAAAGTGTGAATGGTATGTGATCAAAGAAATTCAATGACAGAATATGCTTCGCGTAGTAATATGAAACAGAAATCAGTAATGATACTGTCAGTAATGATACTACAAAATATGAATAAATTGTTTTTATATAGACATTTAGAAGTCCCGGATTTGAAAAGTACTGAAATATGGGGGGTTGGGTTTTTTACGGTATTGATCAGAGATGATTATTTACGTCTGGAACCGACTTTTAACCGTCCAAAAGATGTGAATGGGTATCGAACTTGAGTCCCCTCCAAATGTCTGTAGGCTGATGCAGAAAGTGGACAATGAGCATTACTGCTCAACCAACTTGCGTTAAAACTGCGAGATGACAGTTTTGCCCTCTTGCATAAAAAGTTTGGATTCTAGGCAACTAAAAAAATCGAACACAAGTCCCAAATGCGCGATCATTATTGGTTGAAAATCGAGTTGCATTTGATTTTTTTTAATGCAAGAAGGCCCTGGTCTGTAAATGATATTAGCTGAAGAATAGCTGATGGCCATTTTGAGAAAAATAGAAATAAAAAGGTCAATACACAATATAGGCTTTAAGCAACATTATTTTGCTCTGTGTATCTCAATTTGGCAATAGAAAAATGGATTTGGGCCATATTTTTGCTTCAAATTTCTTTATATTTTTTTAAATTATAATTATTATAATCACCTTATCCATGAACCCGCCGACTTTCTCTGATCTGGCGATCATTCCTGTGATGTCATTGCCTGGATGGCTCCACATCACGTGACCAAGATTGCGCCCGTTACCGTCGCCGACGTTGAAGCGGTGCTTGAGGATTCCTTGGTTGTGTTCGATGGCCTTACGAAGCTTCGTCATCTCTGCTTCGTTCAAGAGGGACCTGGGGAAATGAACGAATTCGATTTGTGGGAGAAGAGCTTTCGATAAAGGCCTACGTAAAGCTGGTCCCAAAAGCCGAGAGGCGACCGACCTATAAACAGCCTGCTCGGACGCTGCAGGAATTAAGGCATCGCCTGGCGACTGATTAAGAATCGAGTAGGAAATTCTGATGTGACCTTGTGATGGCCGAGTTGTTAACCGCGATAGAGGGTGTGGGGGAAAAGGGTTACAGGCAAACACCGTCTGGAGGCCGATTTGTTCTTAAATCAACTCGCCGACCCGCGACCAATAGGCGGCGACTGCTCGGCAGCATAATTATCCTCAGACGGCTCCCACTTTTGTTTAACTAAATCGGGCATCAGAGATCAATCGATTAGGGCATGCATCGAGCGTATTTTAGGCAGCGAGTGCAAAGTGAGCAGACGCAACCACATTTTATTAGCCTCCGCGCTAAAACTCCATCTTCTCTTGTCGCGACAATTTGCTATCGAACATTGTCGCCAGATACAACATGTTGGTCAGAGCAGAAGGGCGGCCAGTTGTAGGTTGCCGCGCTGCTCGCATGGCTGAACTTAACCAGTGCAATTTAAGCCGCTACGGCCTTTGACGCCGACTACATTCACCAAAATCAGGATCGGCTTCCCCTTCAGATACTGTTACAATCGCCGCAAATTTTTAAAATTTTCAAAAATCACTCACGACCCAAATTATAAAGCGCGTCTGAGAGGACAATCACGAACCTAAAGGCGACAGGCCGCCATCAGGTAGAAAATACTCGATCACCTGTGTCAGTCGCAAGGTTCGCAACAGTGCGAAAGTTCATATTTTAAGCTGCGACAAGAGAAGTCGAGCCGCGAGATGCGAGCATAGGTCGAGGGCCCAGATGCTGCTATTAATATCGGATACAAGCTATTGTTAGTCTATTGTTTGCGTGGAAGCAAGTCGTTGTCGTAGCCTATCGTAGACAGAAGTCGCTAGATACGTATATGATCTTCCGGTTCACCTACGATCTGACACGATTCTGGCAGGTTCTAACCGGCATAGGTTGTCGCCAGAACGATCGCGCTCCTGTGGGTAGGCCAAAGGGCCTGTCCCACAGGAGGCGATCTTGTGGCGACAACCTGATTTTAATTCATAATTATAAAGGAGTTCATCTTTAAAAAGGTGATTATAGAACCTACATACGACTCTATCTAAGCTAGCTATCAACAACAACTTGCTACAACACTCACAACAGCAAGATCGCCAGTTGTCGCACGGACAACGATCGCCTCCAGTGCGGACATCCCCTTTAATCTGTGGTTTGACTAATGGCCAGCAAACAAAGCGAACATCTTATTTCTGAGGCTGCCCCACTTTAAGAATTGGTCATTATTCCTTACAAGTTTATATGTCTATTGAAAAAATAATAAATTTGTTATTTTCCTACCTGATGGTACACATAGCCCTTCTCATCGAACGCTCTCCGAACTTCGGGGTGTAACATCGAGCCCTCCATCGAACTGATATCTGCAGAAAGAGCAAAAAAACACATATGACGCCCTGCATGTGGGATAGGTTTTGCCGTGGGATCAGTCGTACTAGGATTCAACGTCGGAGAGTGAAATGCCACCGCCACCCCTTCAGAATTGGAAAATCAAGTACTTCAGTTTCTTTATCTGTCCAATACATGCCTACGCCCTTCTTCTCACGTTTTGTAATCATTCAATATCTAAACATGTCCTGTACCATCGGCCGTCATGATATGCCCCTTCCTATTTTGAATTAGGCGAATTTCCCTGTGTGACTTTGAATTTGCTAACATTGTTTATAAAGTATATTCACTATGTCGGATCTTCATCCTTTTCCGCTTGCAGAGGAAAGAGATAGGCTACAATTATATGTCAAATGTCACATGTCTTCGAGATACATTATGTAATTTGGGTTGCATCAAACTTCTTGAAAGAGTCTTGAATATCAATAAACCAGGTCAAGATTAAACGTCAGGGCCGTTCCGCGTCCTGATACGATAAAGGGCCTGTCCCACAGGAGGCGATGTCGTTGTGGTCGACAAACCTATGCATGTTAAAACCTGCAGAAATCGTTCAGAAATCGTAGGTGACCGATAGTCATATACGTTATCGCGACTCTGTCTACGATAGGCCGACAACGACTTGCTTCCACGCAAAACAATAGCAAACAATAGTGTATCTGATAATACAATAGCCTCGACCTTCGCACATCTCGCGGCTCGATTCTCTTGTCGCAGCTTTAAATCAACCAAAATATGAACTTGCAACCGTGGCGATCCTTGCGACTGACACAGGCGATCGACGTGTTTTCTAAAGGTCCTGTCCTACAGAAGGGCGATCGTTGTCCGCGAACCTATGTATGTTAGAAACAGTGCCAGAATGTCGTGCAGAATCGTAGGTGACCGAAGATCATATGCGTATCTACGACTCTGTTTACGATAGGCTACGACAACGACTCTCCTTCCGCGCAAAACAATAGCTGGTATCCGATAATTACAATAGTCTCGACTCCGCGCATCTCGCGGCTCGACTCTTTCTTCGCAGCTTAAAATGAACCCAAATTATGAACTTGCGAACTGTGGCGATCGTTGCGGCTGAAACAGGCGATAAAGTGTTTTCTACCTGATGGCGGCCTGTCGCCTTTAAGTTCGTGCTAGTCCTCTCAGTCGCGCATTATAATTTAGGTCGTGAGTGATTTTTGAAAATTTCAAAAATTTGCGGCGACTGTACAGTATCTGAATGGGAGGCCGATCCTGATTTTGGTGAATGTAGGTGGCGACAAAGGCCGTAACAACCTAAATTTCACCGTCCGTTCGGTTCGGCGATGCGTGCAACGTACGCTGGAGCGCAGCAACCTACAACTGGCCGCCATTCCGCTCTGCTTAACATGTTCTATCTGGCGACAATCTACGATAGTACCTGGTCGCGACAAGAGAAGACAGTCTACGGTCATTGACGTCAACTCAACTGTTTAACTTGTTGACAAACCAACGGCGAACAGAATTTTGTGATGTATTTGTTGGCGACAGACGAGATAATTCACGATCTTATAGGCGATTGGACCTGCGCATGGTGGCGATGGGTACTAAAAAGTAGTTCGTAGGTTGTCGCCACAACGATCGCCTTCTGTGGGACAGGCCATTAACTGATGGCAGCCTGTCGCCTTTAGGTTCGTGATTGTCCTCTCAGCCGTGCATTATAACTTTGATGGTGAGTGATTTCTAAAATTTTCAAAAATTTGCAGCAACTGTACAGTATCTGAATGGGAGGCCGATCCTGATTTTGGTGAATGTAGTTGGCGACAAAGGCCGTAGCGGCTTAAATTTTACTGGCCGTTTGGTTCAGCGGTGTGTGCAACGTACGCTGTAGCGCGCCAAGCTACAACTGGCCGCCGTTATGCCCTGCTAAACATTATGCTCTGCTATCTTGCACAATCTACGATAGCAAATTAATTGTCGCGACAAGAGAAGACAGGCTACGATTTTTGACGTCAACCTAACTGACGCCGGCTATTGTTAAACTTGTTGAAAATCCAACGACGAACTGAATTTGGCTCCGTCTCTTTAGGCGATAGACGCGGTAATTCACGATTTGCGAATGCTGGCGACAGGTAGGTCGTAGGTTGTCACCACAACGATCGCCTTCTGTGCGACAGGCCCTTAAAGGGTGCTTACACTGGATTAGATTTATAAGAGACATTTTTACCTGTTTTGATGTCCATGTTTCGGCCTCGTTCCATATCATGCATGCACGGCCACTGTGCAACTGTCAGATAACTCTGTATGATATGGTGTTTGTTTATATAGCAACACTTGTCATTATTTTGATGACACAGCATGCAAACCCCAATTTATGTGATATATGTGATTGATTAATCTAGATATTTATTATTGGGGACAAAGTCTAGGTTAATGTATTTTCATTTCTGTTCACATGTCCGCAATAAAACATTGGCCTTATCGTGTCTTGGGATTGCCAATATTAAAGTTCCTCACCATAATAGTGACGACATGCTGAGCCAAATATTTGGGCTCAGGGCGTAATTTATCTAGGGCCTATATTTTTTGCTGCCGTATGTTGAATTATAATTAATTGAATTACATATTTATTGATCAGTCTAGGCAACAATATATTGAATATGTTAAAGATAATTAGTTTGGGTATACATGTATATAAACGTTAATATAGCATTAGATTTTGATGAGAGTCTACAGAACCCACCACCTCCCCGCGCTATTACACCAAGCCATATCGAGACAAGCCATGGCAAGACCGGGTGTTTTTTGTTTGTTTTGATTTGTTTTTAACTGAGTTCCTCTTCTTCTTTTTTGTTCTTTTTTTTTTTTTTTCGCATATCATCCAGGCCCGTAACTAGGGAGGGGGGGGGGGTTCGCGGGGGTTCGAACGAACCCCCCCGCAGGCGAGGCAGGGTCCGCTTGACCAAAAAAAAAAATTAAAACCCCCACTTTTTGTCAGAAATGCAGCAGATACTTGAATAAAAACACAAGAAAGGAAGATTAAAACGCAGTCCCCCTACATGTAAAATCTTTCGCTCGAGCTTCGCGTTCGCAACTTTTTATTTTGGGGATGATAATCATGTTTTTCAGAACAAATTATGTCGGAATTACACTTATCCCATTTCGCAGGAATGTTTTCGTTTGCATTTGTGTTCTATTTTTATATTTTTAAACGTTGTTATCTTCAATTTTAGGAAATGATATAACAGAAATAAGGCCTAATGGCAGAGGCGGTGGAACCGGGGGGGGGGGGGCAGGGGCAACAGTAACCCCCACTTTTTCATCACCATAAGTACGCGCTATTCATGAGACTAAAAAGTGTCCATTTTCTAAGCTAAAAAGTGTCATCTTTATACTAAAAAGAAGCCTTTCAGAGTTTTGAAAAGTCCCGTGAACAATTTCTGTTTAAAAAGGGAGCACTTTTAATACTAAAAAGGGTCCCTTGTTACTCCATATGTCTTTTAAAACCACAAATTTTCGGCTCGCGCTTCGCGCTCGCGAATACGAAATAGGGTGAATAATGCAAAATAAACTACAATTTTAAGCTCAAAGTTTCCTACTCGTGGTGATGGAACGGGGGGGGGGCAGGGGGCAGAGTGCCACTTTTCTTAGCTTAAAAATGCCCCTTCTATACTAAAAAAAGAAGCCTTACATACTCTTTAAAAGTCCCATGGATAATTTCTTAAAAGGTGTCACTTACAATACTAAAAAGTGCCCCTTTCTTTACTTAATAATTATGTCTTTTAAAACCCCAAATTTTCCTGCTCGGTCGCTATGCGACCTCGCACTGTAAAGTTAACAAACAATAAGTATTAAAAAAAAGGGTTGGACCCAGTGCCCTCTGCTGCTGGAGACATACTCGTCAAAAGAATTGGTGTAATTGTGTTTGGGCTAGATTGGGATGGTTTAAGCTAAAATTATCAAGGAGCCAAGATTATTATGTATCTTCATCATGGATCCTAAAAAGAGTCAGCTCTATGAAGGCACTATTTTTAGCTCAAAACTTTCAGCTCGTGGATACTAAATAGGCTCTATATTGCACAATAAACTCCAATTTTTATCTCAAAATTTTGGGCTCGCGCTTCGCGCTCGCATTCTTTTATATTCATTACTAAATGAACAATAAAAAAAAAGAGCCATTAAGATTCCTAAAATGTTCAGCTTGCGCTTCGCGCTCGCGGATACTATAAGTAGGGTCGATAATGCACAACTAACCCCAGTTTTGAGCTTCGTGCTCGCGGATACTGAATAGAGTCTATAATCATGATAATGCGAAGTTTACTCAAAGTTTAACTCAAAATTTTCGGCCCGCGCTTCGCGCTCAAAAAAAAAAAAATCCTTGAAAAGGTCCACTTTTTCAAATTCCCGAACCCCCCACACCCCCCGTAAAAATCCTAGTTACGGGCCTGATCATGCTGCTGCGCACGTAATTGTAGCATGTGATACGATTTTGTATAGCTAATTAAAAAATTCAAGCTAAAGATCTTATTTATCAAATCTCATAAATAACAACTCACTCTGTCATGTCATGCAATTTATATGCTAAGACATCTTTTCATTTAAATTACATTATGCTAACTTATAATTCCGACTTAGTAAGAAAATCCTAGGAGAAATTGTTATTTTATTCGTTTTGGCGTCACTTGTGCCTGGAAGGCGAAAAGCGAACTGAATCACTGTAATGACCTACTGAATCATTGAATCACGTATACGACATTTAGGCCATTCTCTAAAACTTTCGCCAATTAAATATTTATCAAAAAGAATCATAAAATTCCTGTTTCCGTAATCATACGAAATGGCGTGGAACTAAAATAAATATTGCTTTAACCGTAGTTGGTATAACGCGTTTATAACTTAATGAGCCAATATCACATAAATTAAATTTGTATAAAAAAACATAGTCCAAATAAAGGGTGTTAAATAATACATTGCAACTTAGGTAGTAGGCCTATAATGCTCGTCGGCAAATAAAGTTTTATTGTAAGGCCGAACAACAAGGTGATAAAGTTAAATATAAGTACGAACCAAATTCAACAGCAACTGGGCAGAATCCATTAACAGTACAACACGCGGAAACCCGCGGATCCAGGCGGGGGCGCAGGGGACGCCCCCCTCCCCTATAATTTGAAAACCACTAATTGACTGTACATGTTAAAATTTGAAAATTTCGGCGCCCCCCCCCCCCTCCTATCTTGAAATCCTGAATCCGCCAATGGACATAGTTAAAATTAACTGCAGCAGCATTTTGTCATTTTTCTCTCGAGTCCAGGTTTGAATGAAAACCAACTTTGTTAACTTCGTGCGGGATTGCTCCGCGAAAAGTAAAATAACCCACAATAATAATAAACAAATGTGTAATTTGCATGCATCAACGAACTCGGAACAAAAGGGGTGCAAATTGGACTTCATGCAATGAGACGTTTATGGTTCATAATAAAGAGTAACGAGCATTATGGTTGACCGCCTGAGGGGGGGGGGGGGGTCGGGGTTGTATCCTAATTACTTAACCTTATACTTTAAAGAAGATCGAACCCCTCAGAGACAAAATGGACGAAGGAAATACATGAAAATTTGTTACATATCTATAAAAAAAAATTATATTCGTTCATCCATTACCATACATCATAAATAATTTAATCAAAGAAGTCAATCCCATTTCGATTTATTAAACTAGACATTATGGACTCGAAAAGAAAATGTTTGAAAATTTTAATTATTTCTGTTAGATTACGTTTACTACACAATACAAAAATACCAAATATTCTACATTATAAAGTGCGTATCAAAATATACACTACAAGATTTAATTTCAAAGTTGTGAAGATTGTTGTGAAGATTGTTTTACACCAAAGTGAGTAGTAACACGTTAAAGTGACATATATCCTCTTTCCAATGATATCTTATTTATTCACACATGGTCGGGGATGGCTGGGGTGCATTTCATGAAAGGACTTGTCGGACGTTTTATCCGACAAACTGTTATAAGCTACTGAAATACTTATATCTGATTGGCTGAGAGAAAACTTGTCGGATAAAACGTCCGACAAGTCCTTTGATGAAATGCTCCCCTGATGACTCATTTCGGACAATGGACAAAGTAGACTTACGCACAGCAATGTGGATCATTGGGGCCTGGTGGCGTAGAGCATCAAACTCATCAATGATTCTTTGAAGATATCCCCCCCCCCCAAAAAAAAAACAAAAAAAAAAAAAAAAAGTCACAAGTCAGATTCGGAGATCGCGGTGGCCACTCCACATCATGATACAAGGCAATCACTCGATTGTTGCAGTTAGAAACAGATTGGCTGAGGTTTGGGGCATCGAGTGTTTCCCTTGTTATCCTGATGTGGTGTGGCCAACGAGATCTCCGGATCTGACTTCTATTTGCTAAGGCTTTTTTCTTTGGGGTTATTTCAAGAGCAAAGTGTTTATTACCCTTCCACTTGACATTGCAACTCTCCGACAAAGAATCATTTATGAGTTTGATGCTCGAAGCCGTGTCGAAACTTGGCCCCGTGTCCATTTTGTCCCATTGTCCAAAAAGAATGATAACTCGGCCATCCATGACCATGTATGAATAAATAAGATATTATTGGAAAGAGGAGATATGTGGCTTTAACGTGTTACTACTCACTTTGATGTAAAACTAACACAATCTTCACAACTTTGAAATTAAATCTTGTTGCGTTTATTTTGATACCCACTGTATACGAGTGGTATATGTACAATTGTGTCTTTTTAATGCGTGCATATATTTTTGTATATCTGACAAAATGTTTTGTACTTTGTTTGATGGCATCATTCAATTTCAATAAATTTCAAATTTGATTCATAAAATTGCTTATCTTACCACTGAAAACAATAAAGCAGACTTTGATTTACGTACTTGTTTAAAAGACTTTTTATTCTGTAATTCTTAAATGTTATTTTAAACAGCAGTCAGGGGCCGCGGAGCGTTTTTGAAAGTGGAGGGGCTGAGCTGAAAGTGGGGGGGGGGGGCTGAACAGGCTAAAATCACAAATGTATGGTCATTTTTTTGCGTTTTTGTACACGTTGGCTGAAAAAAGTGGGGGACTGCCCCCCCCCCCCGGCTCCGCGGCCCCTGGCAGTGTCATAGATTTATGGATAATATACCAAGGTGAATATACAAGGATATCGATGGTTTACTCTATATTTTGTTCCAGATTTGTTTTTTAAGTCGAACATTATATGATTAATTGCATTATATAAAAACGTCACTTATTGCGTACATCATTACTGTGGGAGATGCGTCTGAAAAGTTCGATTAATCTTGACCGACTATTTTCTTTACTTTACTGCAAAAGATTTAATAATGGTATCACATGACAAAAACAAGAAGAAAAATTACATGATAAATTATTTAATATTGCATTGTTTACTATTTAATACATGTAGAATGATACACACTTTAGATGTTGATCGAGATACATGGAATTGCACGAATAAAATTACAGATAGAGTTTAAAACAGTAATAAAGATCACATCATTACAACTACTCTAGCTGTGCCTTATAAGATACGATCAATCTTACATTATATATCAATCGTAAGTCTATAGTAAACCATGTACTAGGAGTTACGATCGTAGGATTGATCATATCTATTTCACGTTACAGGGCCCAGGACAACTAGACATATCATCTAGGTCAATTATTGGAAGACTATATCACTTGGACAACTAACCCGTAACCTAGGACAACTAACCCATCAGAAAATTACTAGGATAACTGCCCTCTCAGACAACTAACCCAAATGGCAACTCCACTCTGAGTCGACCTTCCCTAGGACAACTAACACCAAAGTCAAACTAAGAAAACCCCGAGGACGACTAACCCCTCAGAAAAACTACCTCTAGGACAACTACCCTTTGAGGCATCTACCCCCTAGGACAACTTTCTCCGAGGATAACTATCCCAGAGGAAAACTACCCTCTAAGACAACTAACCCAAGGACAACTAACCCAAGGGCAACTCCCCTCTTATTCAACCTTCCCTAGGACAACTAACACCAAAGTCAAACTAAGAAAACCCCGAGGACAACTAACCCCTCAGAAAAACTACCTCTAGGACAACTACCCTTTGAGGCATCTACCCCCTAGGACAACTTTCTCCGAGGATAACTATCCCAGAGGACAACTACCCTAACTAACCCAAGGGCAACTCCCCTCTTATTCAACCTTCCCTAGGACAACTAACACCAAAGTCAAACTAAGAACAACCCTAGGAAAACTCACCCCTCAGAAAACTGCCTCTAGGACATCTACCCTTTGAGTAAACTACCACCGACGACAACTATCTCTGAGGACAACTCCCCCTACGGCAACTTATCTCTGAGTCAACGGCCCTTAGGATAACTAACACCAAAGCCAACTAAGATTATACCCCTTGGACAATTAACCCCTCAGAAAACTACCTCTAGGATAGCTACCCCTTGATGCAACTACCCCCGAGGACAACTATCTCATAGGGCAACGGCCCCCTACGGCACTTATCTCTGAGTCAACGGCCCTTAGGATAACTAACACCAAAGCCAACTAAGACTATACCCCTTGGACAATTAACCCCTCAGAAAACTACCTCTAGGATAGCTACCCCTTGATGCAACTACCCCCGAGGACAACTATCTCGTAGGGCAAAGGCCCCTACGGCAACTTATCTCTGAGTCAACGGCCCTTAGGATAACTAACACCAAAGCCAACTAAGACTATACCCCTTGGACAATTAACTACTCAGTATACTACCCCGGACAGCTACCCCCTGAAAGCAAATACCTCAAAATTCAGCTACTCCTGAGGACAAAATTTAGAATTATCACACCACAGGGAATTTACCTCTAAATCTACCTTCTAGGATAATCACTTTATAGAGAATATCCCCTGGTATAAACTTATCAGGGCAATGTCTCCAATACATGTTTTTAAATACACCCCCCCCCCCCCCTTATAAAGACCTGTTTTTTTTTGTTGTTTTTTTTTTCAAGGGTAATTTTTTTTGGGGGGGAACTATTCTAGGAGGGGACATACATGTATCACAATATTTATCTTATCCCTACATGTAGATTATTATACATAAGTAAATTTCATGGTTACA
Organism: Paracentrotus lividus; assembly: GCA_940671915.1. NCBI lineage: Eukaryota > Metazoa > Echinodermata > Echinoidea > Camarodonta > Echinidae > Paracentrotus > Paracentrotus lividus. Next base: position 15,641,985 of record CALNVZ010000649.1, on the reverse strand, counting down.
TATTTCAGTACACAAAGTGGCTTTTGTTTATAGATGATTATTTCAAAACGATGATACAAAGAAAAATATAATGAAAAATAAGTCACCATTTCCATGGAATTTAGGAATGATTACACAGTTGTAAGCATAAAGAAATATTATTAATTTGATAATTATATTTTTCAACTAAGACCTTACATACAATGTAAATGAAAACTTTAAGATGTCTCGCCGATATTAAGAGGATTGCATACATGGATATGTGATTAGCCCACTCAATGCATACAAATACAATTTTGCAGACACTTACAAACTTAGTACAAGATTATCTACACACACAAGATTAAATTTAAAAGCTGTAAACCTTGTTTTAAAGGTAAGAAAAATGTAAAACTACTGGCATAGAAAGCGTAACATGCTAAATATTTCATAATAAACAACAAAAAATTTAATAAGACATTATAGCCTCCCAGTATTTAAAGTTACTTTTCTTAACTAGTAATATATATTTCTACAAGCCATTTGTGTAATGTAGAATAAGGCAAGGGCAATGTTAATTACATAGTACACAGCAATTTTATACCCTAAATATAGCCTACATGTAGGGGAGAGTGGGGTTAGTTGGAACACGGGGTTAGTTGAAACATTGCAATTTTCTTTGACGACAATAAATATATTTATGCAAATTACCATCAAGTTGTTGCTATTAGCAAACTGCATCAGCACGACATTTTAGACAGCACAAATGCTTCAAGCCTACTGAAGTTAGAAAGCAAAGTTTGTTTTCTACTTCTGAGTAAATTTTGTCATTTTACAAATGTTTATTTAACTCAGAGAAGTTCATAAATTACGTTAGCCAGTTTTTGAGGTATACAACAGTTTATCAAGCTACACACAAAGTTAAATAATATGGCATGTTGTTTGTCCTTTTTTGGTGCTGTAAGCTTACAAATGTCAAATGGGCTCATGGGGTTATGGAACTTTTTGAACGGGGTTAGTTGGAACATGTACTAAGTAAAATAGGTTTCAGTTTATAACAAAATAAAAATCATATAGTTCAATTAAGTGTTCGCGAATATATCCTATACATGTAATTAGTGCACCATTCGGACGATTTTTTTTTTGGTTAAACAAAATATCTTGGCAGAATGCTAACTTCACTAGGACTTCAGAGAATATCTGTATGATGACTGGATGCTATCAAATGTAATAAAACATAAGTAAAAAAAAGAATTTGAACACCAACCTTTGATATTTTAATTGGAATCAATAAAGCAATAGTTAGCTGAACCCATGCTAATAATGTTGTACGTAGTTATAAATATATTCTAGATAATAGGCACAATGTTTCAACTTACCCCATACCTTGTTCCAACTACCCCAGGGTGTCCGGGGTTAGTTGGAACACTTGACATGGTCTTGTTGAAGATGGATTTTTTTTCCGGAACCATCACATAGTTTAAAAGATTTTATGGGGTAATTTGTAGCATATGCAGGATATAAACTCTCGCAAGCTAGATTATTTATTGTTTCTTGAAATAAATCCGCTTTTGTTTTACGGCCATTTTTGTGAAAAATGTTCCATATAACCCCGCTCTCCCCTACATATAATATCCAAAGCTCCTTAAAATGCATACAAACAGTTCAAGGATATGCTTTTGGTAGGAAAGACTTTCATTTCATCATAATCACAAGGGCGTAGAAATGAAGAAATTACTAATAATGAAAAAGGCCATAAATTCTTCACATTATAAGTCTTCATGCAAACTGCGGTGACCGTTAACTTTTAATTGATAGAGAATTATATTCACTTTCTCTGCAACATTCTTACAACCTTTCACAGCAAACACCCTTGAGCCCCTTGGCCCATTGAACTGTAGGTCAGCAAGAACCATGTCTTCTAATTCCATTGTTGACCTTTGACCCCGGGCCTCGAACTCGGCCCGGATGCACTGACGGACATGAGATACCTCAAGCGGAAGAAAGGGAACAAAATGGCTGATGAGATGGGAATTGATGATTCTAGCCTTGTAAAATCCAGCATCTGAAATGTAAAATCATGAATAAGTATCAAAATACTGGCTTCGCTTGAAATACTTTTGTGCAAAAATGCATGAAGTATACAATACAAAATCTGTGATTAATACAGCAGATAAGGTTAATTAATGTATAAAGGTGAAAAGGAAAAAAAAATAGTTTGAGAGACAAAAGTGGCAGATTTAGACCAAATAAATGTTGACAAGAGAGACGAAAAGAGGCAGATTTATACCAATAAATGTTGATGCCTGCTAACAGAGACTGAAATTTGAATAAATTTTGCAGAAATCAGAATGATTAACACATTAAGCTATTCTCTTAACACTTTCATTGATCTATAGATTCAATTGTAGACTTCTTCTTTAAGTGTTACTAGTTTGTGCAACATTTTTGCTGCAACTTTTCACTCCACTCATTTGACCAAGATCTGTGGCATTTGTTAGAGGTGTGGGAGAAAAATCTTCCTCAAAAACTTAGTTTCATAATTATGACAACATTCAAAACTGTGACCCGCTACTCAAAACGATAAGTTGGCTGAATGTTTTCTGAAACTAGAGATTCTAAGCTTCCCAATGATATTGGACACTTGTAATTTTATTATCAAGATACATGTAAATATGAAGTTAGAAAAGGAGCTGTCAATGCTCTCCTAAAGATGAAGAAAACCTGCTTCTCCTGCCATTTGCACCATTCTTCCTTTTGCAACTTGAGGTTGCTTATGAGCCGTCAGGTCATAAATGATAAATAATCAGAAATGACTAACCAGGATTTTGAATAACTTCATTCATGATGACTTTCTCCAATTCCGGGGATGAGATGTCATTTCGAGCTTCTCCCTTCTCATATGACTCCCACACATGCTGGTTGATCGCCTTGGCAGCTAGGTTACTGTTACAACAATTCAATGAACATTATTTGTATTACCTACATATATATTCATCATATCATACTTAATACCACAAACAGTCCATCAACATTATCAGGAGATGCTTAGCACAAAACCTTGATGTAACATTACTGAATACATAGAGTTGGAAACTGGTAATGGGAGAACTTCCTTGCAAACAGTACTACAAATCTTGTTGAACAATGTGCCATTGTTGCAACCAGAGTAGACTATAGAATCATGCAAGTAACTTTTGGCAATACATGAATTGAAGACTCAAGGTGGTATCTCACTTGGTGTGAGATGGGTTTGAGATGGGTTTGGGACCAGAACTCAAGAGGTCTCCTGAGTCTCCTCAGCATCTCATGAGTCATGCGTAAAGTCGGACAGGTTTTTACAGTGGAAACTCGTTATAACGAGATCTGGGCGCCGTAACACAAAGGTTTGCAATCAATCGCAAAATGGCAATAGCCAATCAAGATTGTTTTTACACACGCTTTTGGTTCAAAAGACTGACCAGCAACCAATCATAGTAGTTCTTTCAAAATTGCAATTGATCGCAAACCTTTGTGTTACGGGCCCCTGATATAACAAGGTTCCTGATATAACAAGATAATTTTCAGGTACTCTTTGTATTATTTTGTTTTTTTACCCTGATATAATGAGATTCCCGACATAACAAGGTAACTTCTGACCTCGTTACAATGGGTTTCCACTAAATGTGGAGACGTCTCAGAAATGTCTCTGAGACTGATGCAACTGCTCCAATCGTGGGAGTCTATGAGACTTCTCCTCAATCAAGATACCACCTTAAATGAGTGATATGTGGATGCACAAGCTGAAGTACAATACTATAGCCCATAGGTAGGCCTATTTATGTTCACCTACACCTCCTTCTCACATTATGCAGAATTTCATAATATACAATGAATATTCATTGATGTTGGTATATCAAGAATCTCTTTAACACAAAGAATATTGCATACTGGTATACAGTGAAAAAGTGAAAAATCAGATCATAGCAGATCCAATACACTTGGCTCAAATTGTGTTTGCGACAAGAGCAAGAGAGGTATAAATTGTAACAATGTCATGCTATTTATTGTATCTAATATTTGTCTTTTATTGCTATCCAAAATTAATTACAAATTTGAATATAAAATCAGAGTTGTCGCTTTCATAGAATGAACATATTCATTTAACCTTGGACAGTTAGAATGAATAATAGGCTTACTGAATGCGTAGAAAATCATATGAATTTGATAGGCAACAGACCTTACTGACCTTCTAAATATAAAGATGGCATTCCGGAAACTAACCCCATCTATTTTATGGTGATGGTCCAGGAAGTTCTTGATGCTATCCAATAAGCCAGCTGGCATGTTCTCCACCTCATCGAAAATAAACACATGATGAGGACACGAAGAAACCTTGGAAGTGACTAGTGAAATCAAATCATTCTGCAGAGATAAAAATAAAGAGAAAACACAAATGAAGCAGAAGCGTCAGAAGGCACTGAGGAGACAAAGGATTGGAGGGGCAAGCCATTGTCAATACACAATCACTTGCCCCTCCAATCGTTTGTCTCCGCAGAGCTTTCCGACACCTCTGCATTACGTCAACTCCCCGTTTGCAAGCCTACCTGAGTATTAGAGCCGAATTCAGGTCCTATACCCCCCTATCAAAAACCTTGTTTGAAGCTCCAAGATATTCATTTCCAAGCACTATCGACCCTGCATATGGCCAGGTAATCCCTGTTATCTAACTTTTCAACTCTAACTTTTTTAACCCTGGCGTTGAGCCAGGGTTAATGATAAACAACAGCTGTGATATTACGTAAGAGTAGCTCTGCCTGTTGTCGGCCCATGGGAATGAAATGATTGTATTTGATATTTTTTCAAGTTTTCAAAGGCATGTTATATTTAGAAATCAAATTTTAATTCGTTTTCAATTTCAAACGAAGAAAAACGGACTGGTTCGTCATGGAAATGAAGAGCTTATAAGGTACTACAGTCAACCTTCCCTAAATCAAATATGTTGAGACTGAAGAAATAGCCTCTAGTTAGAAAAATTATAAAGGGTTAAAAACAATAGAATATAAAAAGAAAATGACTTTAAATTACTTAGAGTTTGACTTCGACACAATGACTTTGCCAGGGTTTACATAAAAAGAGGAGTATGATGGCCTAGTGAAACATAAAATGTAGACAGGTGCCTTTTAGAGTCAAAATTAGTGACCACTACAGACAGGTAACCCTAGCGGCATCGGAAATTAGCTTTGAGGAGACAAAAGATTGAAGTGGCAAACCATCATTAACACACAATCGCTTGCCCCTCCAATCTTTTACCTAAGAGCTTTACGACACCACTGGGTAACTCTTATGGAGAGGTGGCAAAGTTCTACAAAGTTTCTGTTCACATGAAGTAATGGGATTTTTAATGATTACAAAAAAAATGCAAATATCAGAAGAAATACACTTGAGAACACTTGAGAATTATGAAAGTGCATAATTAATATAGTCAACCTTTAGCAATTGAACAAATAGCTTTGACTTTGAAAAACAACCAACAGGAATACTACTTTAAAAAAAGAGAGCCCCCCCCCCCCCACAAAAAAAAAGATACTTGTAAAACGGCAACTATTGTAGGAGTTCTTACAAATACAATTTTTTACCAAGAGAACAAATTTCACGGTTATCTAGTTAGTAGTTATCATGACATAGTCAATAGTACAATCTATTTAAACAGTTTTGACTATTCAATGGACTTGATACATGCCGGATATAATACCTTATATTGCTGAAGTTTTTCTTTGTGTGGGTAGTCCTTGGTTGACATCTTCACTGTCACAAACCTGCTGTCCAATCCACGCGTAAAGAGGCTTTCAACCAGGAGTCGACTGATGTGGTTCTTACCGGTTCCAGCCGGTCCATGCAGGGATAGAACCAGTGGCTTCTGTGGGTTAGGATTGGTCACATGACCGTCTATGGAACCTAAGATTGTCGTGCGGGCTAAGCTTTGACCAAACAAATGGTCTCTGAAAGCTTTGGCAATACCTGAAAGAGGAGACACATGTATGATCAATTCATAGAAATTTGACAACTGGTAAAAACAGAATGATGAGGTACAAACAAATTAACCTACATTTGTAGCCTTCAGAACAAGAATCTTAACATTATTGTGATGTAATGAGTTTCTTGTAATTACTTTAAATTAATTCCTCTAAATTTATTGATAATATAATCTGATAAGGATCCAACTTATTATTTCAGATCGGTTCTGATTTTTCCAATACTTTTTGGGGGGCTTGTGTGCATAGGTTGCTTAAACTGCTTAAACATCCAATTTTCTAGCTAGGGCCTACTGCATGCTAGTGCTGAGCCTTGCTCATATTTGTATCATTCCATTCATCAACCTATACTTTTATTCCTACATTTATGTAAAATTCAGTTATAGATTGCCATAAGAGAAGCCACCAAAAATATATAATACTATCAAGTGGCATAATCATATCAAATTGTATATACAGTGGAAACTCGTTATAACACAATCTGATACCGAGGTTCCTAATATAATAAGGTAATTTTGCTGACAGTCCCAGCTCTTTGTATTAAAAAAAAAAACCTGTTAGAAAAAGATTCCAGCTATAACAAGTTAACTTTTATGGTCCCAAGGACCTCATTATAATTAGTTTCCACTGTAACCCATTTGGTGGCAAGCAGATTGATATTTTTGGCTTAAATTAAGAATAATTATAATCAAATTACCCACCATTTACATTTGGTTTATAGCTCCATTCATGAAAACAGCATTCTAGGGTCCCATAACATAAGGGGTTGATCGGGTTGATACATTTCTTCATCCATAATAATAATCCTGCTTGACCACACACACACAAGAGAAGCAACAAGAAAACCCTGGACAAAGCTGCAACCAACATCATGAAGACATTCTCAGACAATCTGAAAGAAAAAGGCTAAGTTAGTTTAAACCATCTGCTCAACTTTGTATTGAATAAATCAATGAAAACAAAGTATTAAAACTGTGTAGGCCCCTACTGGTTAAGATTTTATTCAACTTGTACATTATATAAAAATAAATATTTTGGGCTCTTGCTTACTTAACCTATACTAGGGCCTAGTCTGATTTTAAAATCTTAGAAATGTTTCTTCTGCTCGGATCTTTGTGAAAATGAAATAACCCCAACATATTAATTAACCTATTTCACAGAAGCTAGAGTCCTAAACCATTTAATTGTTGGAAAATCAAACTTGACAAGATAATAAACCTTCAGTCTAATTATCTAATAAATTTTTAGTCTTTAAAAGTATTGAATGCACTCAGGAAGTTGTCATATGACAACTTCCTGATGCATTTGTAAAAGTTTCACTTTCAGCAGTTTCACTCGGCTGCTCGGACAGATTTATCATGTTTATATTTTCTTTTCTCAAAAACTTTTGTCAAAACAAGTAAAAATTCAGGCACTATAATTAAATCAAACATGATAATATATAAGTATAATCTCACACGAGTGGTAACAAGTTTGAAATACATATAATAGTCCTACTCCTAGGAATCACACACTATTTGTCCCGCATTCGTCCCCGCCGTTCCGAGCCGAGTGTCGTGTTCAGCTGGGCACAGTGCAGTAACTGCGGCAGCCCGTTCATACCCGGGGCACGTACAGCGCAGATGCTTGCGGGGATTCCCCACTCATATAAAGTTCAAATATAAATGTACAAGGTCAATTTTGGATTCCCTTCATAATAAGTCTTCATCCTGTGAAAATATCTGGAATGCGAAATAAATTCTCGACATTTCAGCCGACAGTAACCTATTTTTCATACATAAGTACAGATTTCGATGCAAAAGTGTATTAATATTTACCCTTTAATGCAAAGATTGCCGACTCTGGCTTTTTGTTTACATTTTCAGAACTATGGAAAGCGACCAGTTGTCCAGGGGTTTGAAAAACACCTGCAAATATTTTATTATCTCTCACTATACATACCGTATGTTATGATACGAATCTAAGTGTATTAATTATATAATAACATTCACTTTCCGATTTCATAGGATATTTAAAGTTTATTTTATATCTAGACCTACTGCTTTTTAAAACATTTTTACACTTGGGGCGTACCATAGTTAAATAAGGATTTTGGATGGATGACGTTATCACACAAAACTGAAGCAGAAAGCACTTAATAATCAACCTAAGGTGAAGGATGGATGAAGCATCATTGGAGGCAACTATAGACGCCTACAAGACACAGGTAGAGTCAGAGTTGAACTTTAAGTTATTACACAATTTTAAGTCGGTCTTTAAAGTTACTCTCACACATTCATTAGAGTTAGCAGTCCCACAAATTTAAAATTGTGTTTCTCGATTTTCGTGCTGTGCATTTTGTGTTGTGTTGCAGTATAGTGACGCATTGTATTACCGGACACTATTATAATTCCGGACGCACATATTACTGCGCACTAAAGCAATTTTTTTGGCTATTCCGCTTTTGAGGAAACTGGTCGCCTCATCCAATACGGGACACAAACGTAAACGATTTCTAAAGGACTCTCACGCTCAGCGATTTTGAAAGAATCGATGCGAAGAGCTTTGTTCCCGATGCGAAATCGCCACAACAGAGCTCAACTCTTGGTTTCCTATTTCCAACACGCAATTCTGTATTGATACAACTTTTGGCAGCGGGGGACATCTTTTGGGATGACATATCGACAAATTAATTAACCCCTTAACTCCAACTCACTATATACTAGTCGTGAAATAGGAAACCAGTTGTTTCCTATTTCACGACTAATATAACACAGTTTGCAAAGTTTGGAGAATACTACGAACTACATTGTCGTGGAGTAACTAATTGCACCTCTTCCGATCTTTAAAGTTAAGCTTTATTTAGTACAAATTCCAACTTTAAAGATTTTTGACGAAATAAATCTCATCACCTCTCCTGATCTCTAAAGTTCAGCTTTATTTAGTCACAACATTCCCAACTTTTAAAGATTTTTGACGAAATAAATCTCATCACCTCCCTGATCTCTAAAGTTCAGCTTTATTTAGTCAACAAATTCCCAACTTTTAAAGATTTTTGACGAAATAAATCTCATCACCTCTCCTGATCTCTAAAGTTCAGCTTTATTTAGTCAACAACTTTTTAAAATAAAGAATTTTTACGAAATGAATCTTATAATCTCTCTTCTGAGTGATCTCTTAAAATTTAGTTTTATTTAGTGAACGACTTAGGATTTGGATAAAATGAATCCAATCGTCATTCTGGAGAAGAAACCCCAAAGCAATGGCTAAACTCTCTCTAGTCGTGAAATGGAAACCACTTTTTATATATAGATCACCTATAATTAACATGTATATATTCCATCTACCCGCATTTTCCCTCCTCTTCAAGACCCACTGCCACTTTCAGACAGTTGAAAAGAGGGAGGAACAGCACTATGAAACTCTCTATATATTAGTCGTGTAAAAGGAACCAGTGTGTACAAGTCAGGGCGAGCTCCCCGTTCATTGGTACACGCTGGTTTCTTTTTGAACAGGATCTACTGTGAATATACAGGAGACAGCACTATGAAACTCTTATATAGTCGTGTAAAAGGAACCAGTGTGACAAGTCATGGGCGAGCTCCCGTTCATTTGTACACACTGGTTTCCTTTTTGAACAGGATCATTAGCTGTTGAAAATCGGAGACAGCATATGAAACTCTCTATATTTGTCGTGAAAAGGAAACCAGTGTGTACAAGTCATGGGCGAGCTCGCCGTTATTGTACACGCTGGTTTATTTTGAACAGATCATTAGCTAGTTGAAAATACAGAGACAGCACTATGAACTCTCTATATATTAGTCGTGTAAAAGGAAACCAGTGTGTACAAGTCTAGGGCGAGGCTCCCCGTTCATTTGTACACGCTGGTTTCCTTTTTGAACAGGATCATTAGCTAGTTGAAAATACAGGAGACAGCACTATGAAACTCTCCTATATATTAGTCGTGTAAAAGAAACCAGTGTGTACAAGTCATGGGGAGCTCCCCGTTCATTTGTGCACGGCTGGTTTTCCTATTCGAGTTTGATCATTGACGCTACACGTTATCTTGGCACTTGCGAAGAGATGGCAGCAAATAATCGGTGAGCTTCAAGTCGGACAGCCGGACATGTCTCTCGATAAAAAAGTGTCCGGGGGAAAAAGGAAACTGGTTTCCTCGATCACGTATATGCCGCAATTTGTGCGCGTAGGTCGGCGCACGAGAGGACTTCTCCATAATATATGTAATCTTATGCATGCGCTCTGAATGAATCAGCGAAATTAGCAATATGAAATACACTACCATTGTGCCTCCAATGAACATAGTCACGATAAAATTTAGATTTGTCATTTATTTTTTTGGTAAGTCCTCTTTCTTTATGCGTTTTCGAAATATTGGGCGTACGTCCGAACAGTGGATTCGTTGAAGTTCTTTTTATATTTTCTCTTCTTTATTCTAAAAAAATATTGAAAGCGTGGGTCTACCCAAGATCCGTTTTTGAAGTCGAGTCTTGCAGTTTTTTTGCGAAATGGGGTCCAATTTGGTTTATGATACGCGCGCACGAGAAAGCGTCTTTTCGGGAACAGCTGAACGCGTTGTTCAGTTACGGTCAACGCACTTTCAGTCATCGCAACCGGGGAGCGGAGCTCCTCGCGATAGCTACCAGTAGCTAATCAGAGCGCCAATCAAAATCCATTGTTCTCATATTGCAAAGTTGGAGTAGACTTTTCCGTGCGGCGCAGTTAAATGCCACACACCAAACATGGAACAAGATTGCTAAATGAGGCTAAATAAATCTAAGTTTTACCTTAATTTATGTACTTTTGTCAGGGTTGATTTCATTGATAGCCTATTTGATATATTTTTTGATGAGAATGAGCCTTGTTTTGCCGAATTATTTAGGATACTCCCGAAATGTTGACGTGCGGATTATTATGTGGCCGTGCGTGCACTAGTGCAGCCGGTTGCGCCGCGCCGCGCAGTTGGTTTTCCCAATCATGACGATCGCTCAAGCGCGAAAGAGCGAGATAGCGAAGCGTCGATCCGAAGTACAGTTTATAAGTTTAATTGAAGCAATATCTTTCTCAAGGCTTGGAACACAAAAAGACAAAGATTAAGAAATAAAAGGATAAAGCTAAAAGGAATGTTTATTCAAAACAAAAACCAAAATAAATCCTAGATTAAATGCAATGCAGTCTAGTCTAGTAGAAATAAAAATATAATGATACACTGACTCGAAAACAAACTAAAAAACGATCCATTATGTGTATCCCATAGAGGGAGCGCGTCCGGAATTATAATGCAATTGTCAGGCGGCAAAAATAATTGTTTTTTTCGTAGAGGATATGCGGCAAAGCGCCGATACAAAAAAAAACGGTTGGGTAAATATCAAAAATTTTACCATTTTCACTAATTGACAATATTTGGAATAACTAGTGCGAATTTTTCTTAATTTCATTTCCTCAACTGTCCTTTTTAAAGCACGTAAATGAAGGCGGCCGGTATACAATACAACTGCTATACATGTAATAGGCCTAACGCGGCAGCCCGTACACAAAGTGTACGGGCGCGAGTTATTAGCTCAAAACATGAGGTGCCTTCCCTTTTCCAGACAAGATGTCAAAATTTGGAATGAGTGGGACAACTTTATATTTATTAGTTTTTGTATGGCAGTGTATTGTATTAACCGCGCCTTCTATATTACTGCTTTAAAAAAGGACAGATTGTATGAAATGAATCAAGAAAAATATTTGCACTAGTTATTAAAAAATATTGTCATATTCTATGAAAATGGTAAATTCTTTGATATTACCAACCGTTTTCTTGTATCGCGCTTGCCGCATACGCCCTCTACGAAAAACAAATTATTTTTTCGCGCCTGACAATTCATTATGATTCCGGACGCGCCCGTCATATGGGACAACATTATATTGCGTGTTGGTTT
>CALNVZ010000649.1:15568256-15630067 GCA_940671915.1 Paracentrotus lividus | reverse complement strand
CATTAGCTAGTTGAAAATACAGGAGACAGCACTATGAAACTCTCTATATATTAGTCGTGTAAAAGGAAACCAGTGTGTACAAGTCATGGGGGAGCTCCCCGTTCATTTGTGCACGCTGGTTTCCTATTCGAGTTTGATCATTGACGCTACACGTTATCTTGCACTTGCCGAGAGATGGCAGCACAATAATCGGTGAGCTCAAGTCGGACAGCCGGACATGTCGTCTCGATAAAAAGTGTCCGGGGGAAAAAGGAAACTGGTTTCCTCGATCACGATTATGCCGCAATTTTGTGCGCGTAGGTCGGCGCACGGAGAAAAGTTCCTCCATAATATAGTAATTTATGCATGACGCTCGAATGATCACGAATTAGCATATGAAATACACGAACATGTGCCTCAAGAACAATAGTCACGATAAAATTTAGATTGTTGTCATTTATCTTTTTGTGGTAAAGCCTCAATTTCTTTATGCGTTTTGAAAATTGGGCCGTACGTCCGACAGGGATTCGTTGATTCCTTTGTTATAGTTCTCTTCGTTTATGCTAAAACAAATGAAAAGGGGTCTAACGCCCCACCGTTGTTGAAGTCGTAGTCTGTGCAGTGTTTCTGCGAAATGGGCTCCAATTTGGTTATGATGACAGCATGGCGCACTGACAAAAGCGGTCTTAATCGGGACAGCGAATCGCGTTGCTTCAGTGTAACGGTCAACGCACTTCAGTTCCATCGCAAACCGGGAGGCGGAGCTCCGCGCATAGCTACACCAGTACTAATCAAGAGCGCCCAACAATCAAAATCGCATTGTTCTCATTTCTGCAAAATCGGAAATGTAATAGACTTTTCTCGTCGCGGCGCAGTTAAATTCCACACACCAAAAACATGAACAAGATGCTAAAAATAGGCTAAAAATCTAAGTTTTACCTTATTTATCTCTTTTTGATAGAAAATGGTTGAATTTCAATATGCATACCTTACATTAACAATTGATAAATTTGATGAAAAATGAGCCTTGTTTGCCGAATTCAACCTCTCGGCGTCCGCTCGATGGTTGACGTGCGGTTATATGTGCCGTGCGTGCACTAGTGCACCGGTTGCGCCGCGCCGCGCAGGCTGATTTTCCAATCATAACGATCGCTCAAGCGCAAGAGCGAGATAGAGAACACGAACGTCGATCCGAAGTACAGTTGATAAGTTAATTGAAGCAATTATCTTTCTCAAGGCTTGATCACACAAAAAGACAAAGATTAAGAAATAAAGGATAAAGCTAAAAAGGATATGTTTATCAAACAAAAACCCAAAAAAATCCTAGATTAAATGCAATGCCAGTCTAGTCTAGTCAAGAACATAAAAATATATGATACAGATCGAAAACAAACTAAAACAACACGCAATTATATATTGTGTACCCATAGAGGGAGCGCGTCCGGATTATAATGCAATTTGCAGGCGCAAAAAATTGTTTTCGTAGAGGGGATGCGGCAAGCGCGATACAAAGAAAACGGTTGGTAATATCAAAAAATTTTACCATTTTCATAAATTGACAATATTGGAATAACTATGCGAATTTCTTAATTTCATTCCTCAAACTGTCCTTTTTAAAGCAGTAAAATGAAGGCGTCCGGTAATACAATACACTGCTAATACATGTAATAGGCCTACTGCGGCAGCCCGTACACAAAGTGTCGGGCTGCGAGTTATTAGCATCAAAACATGAGGTGCCTCCCCTTTCCAGACAAGAATGTCAAAATATGGAATAAAAGATGGACAAAACCTATTTTATTTATTATAGTATGGCAGTGTATTGTTAATTACCGGACGCCTTATATTATCTGCTTAAAAAGGACAGTTTGATGAAATGAAAAAGAAAATTCGCACAGTTAAATTAAAAATATTGTCAAATTATGAAAATGGTAAAATCTTTGATATTAACCAACCGTTTTCTTTATCGCGCTTGCCGCATACCCCTCTACGAAAAACAATATTTTGCGCCTGACAAATTGCATTATGATTCCGACACGCGCCCTCATATGGGACAACATTATAATTGCGTGTTTTTAATTGTTTTTGATCATCATATTTTTAGCTCTTGACTAGACTGGTATTGCAGTTAATCAGGATTTATTTTGGGTTTTTGTTTGATAAACATATCCTTTTAGCTTACCTTTATTTCAAATCTGTCTTTTGTGTGATCCAAGCCTTGAGAAAGATAATTGCTTTAATTACTATCAACTTCGGATAATTTTATCGACGTTCGTGTTCTCTATCTGCGCTTGCCCGATCGCATGATTGGAACGCTGCGATGCGCAAATTAACCGGCTGCACTAGAATCAATCACCGTAACCGCACGCAAACATTCGGTAGCGAACGCCGAAGGTTGAAATTCGGCAAACAAGGCTCATTTTTCAATCAAAAATATATCAATTGTTAATGTAAAGGTAGCAATATGAAATTAACCATTTCTATCAAAAAGAGATAAATAAGGTAAAACTTAGATTTTTTTTGCTCTCATTAGCAATCTTGTCCATGTGGTGTGTGAATTTAACTGCGCCGACCTACGCGCACAAAACTGCCATGGCGCAGATATATGTGCGTCCGGAATTATAATAGTGTCCGTAATACAATGCGTCACTATAACAACAATACTGACCGGATGTCTATCAAGTAAAACCACCAAATACGGACCGTGCTAAATATCGACCAAAATGCTTCAACTCCCCCCATACAGCTAAGGCCCCAGCGTGCATGCATATGATAGATGAACTTACCTCTAAAGCATTGCACACACAGGAGAGCCAGTTGATGCTCAAAAAAATAGGGGGGGGGTCGTCCGATATTCAGCAACCGTCGATATTTGGTAGTTTTACTCATGCGCGACATGGGCAGCACCTATATACTCTACATGCTAGTAGTATTATGACAGAGATCGGAGGAGACTCTGAAATGGACTGGAAAATACAAAATTTCTTTAAGTGCACACAATTTTTTAGGAATATCTGATTTGCATCTAGTCTGTTTAGGTAAGTGACACTAGACTACATGAATTATATTTTTGCTATATTTTACCGATTCTTAGTGGTATTTTTAACCGTTCCAAATCGCACTTTAAAAATTTTGAAGGGTTTCTTTCAGGATGCTGCCACTTCGTGGCAGCGTCCCGGGGCTACAGTACATGGTACGTTCCACTCATAGCACGATGTCAATACTTTAGTATAAATAAAAAATGTACTTTTGAAATGGCTGCCAAACCAAAAATAGATATTCCTTGGGAGAAATATTTGTATTTATTCATGGCTTAGGCCTATATTCGCAATATCATAATAATATGACACCAATGCTGAAAATAATTCTTGCCTGATCAAGCGCTGCCAACGTTTGGGAAAAAAATGAAATAAAAAAGGACACAAAAATGGAGCTGCACAGGAATTCAGCAGGAATTTACCATTCAGCTATGGACAGTAATGACAATAAAAATATTCAAAATAAAAAATAACCCAAAAGTCAGAAATCAAATTCAATATTATGATGAAAAAAAATTAACCTGTATTGTTTTGTGCTTAATATTGAAGTTTATGTGTGACTTATAGTTGATTTTTGACCTGGTTAGGTGATTTATGCCAATTTTGATCCTGACAGCCATCCTGTTTTTGTGTCCCTTACAAAAGTGGGCAGTGCTCACTCAAGCTTGATTTATTTCAAGAATTGATGTCTATTATCGTAATGATATTGAGGACATAAGCTTTACGAACCTTTTTCCTCCCCCCCCAAAAAAAACAACAACAACAACAACAACAACAACAACAACAAACAAACAAACAAACAAACAAACAACAACAGCAACATTTTTTGTATTTGGTAGTCATTTCAAAAGTGTATATTTTTTTTAGGGACACAAGTAAAATCTAATGCAGTTGATCTAATTCCAGAACACCTCCCTTGTAACAAAATGCTGCTGCATGGGTTTAGGAAAAGTTTGTTGAGCATAACAGTTGCAATATGAAAGTCTAATTCCAAATTATTTCAATTATCTCTCTTTCTTTCTTTCTTTTTTTTATTTTTTTTAAAGAATTGTTCAGTTTTTATCAATCAAAAGTGCTAATTACTATTTTAATGCATGTTATGAGTACATTATATAGCAACCTGTCCAAATTACACCTTTCTTCAGCTGGAGCAAATAGAGACGGTTCTGAAGACTGCTGGCAGTGATGGTGTGGATGCTCTTCTTCAACTCCAGCAAGATTTAAAGGATGTCATTGAGCTTACTCAAGGTGAATAACTGACATGAAAGTTTTGACGTCCATACTCTTCTCCTGTGCTTATTTCATAAATAATTTCAAATCACTTAGTTTAAGAGTTGATGGAAAGTTTTAATTTTATTTGTTCATTTTTTTTTTATATTAAAAGCTGACCTGAATTTTGAAACAACTTCTATATTTTCTTATTGGAAGTTTTTATATTGAGATGTTGTAAAAAACCTTTATTAAGGAATATGATTTTGATAGGATTCTTTTACTATTTTTACTCTTTATTTCCAGTGGGATTAGGCCATGCTCTTTGTCAATCCTGAAGTTATTTTGTTTCTTATTTTATCAGGGGGCTGTTTTCAAATTTTCTGTTTGGAAATAGATTTGTTAATATCTCAATTTATTTCTTGATTTAAATATCCGGTAGGCTTAAGGGGCTTAAGGGGATAAGCCTTTGACTGTAAATCACAAGATAAATTCTGGCAACATCCTTTGGAAGATGTTAATTGTTATTTGCTACACTTGACCCATGTGGGGTGAATCCAGGGTACTGATGATGAAGTGCAGGTGTTTCCTGGGGCCCGTAATACAAAGGTTTACGATCAATTGCAATTTTGAAAGAACTACTATAATTGGTTGCTGGTCTTTTGAACCAAAAGCGTGTGTAAAAAAATCTTGATTGGCTATTGCCATTTTGCGATTGATTGCAAACTTTTGTGTTACGGGGCCCTGGACAAGAGACATGTGCCCTAGAAAACCTATTTTATTTTGGTTGCAGCAGGGGCGAAATTGCACTGAGCCCCTTACCTTTTACATATTCTTATTCTCTTATTTATTTCCACAGGGAGTCTGCTTTCCTTGCGGAAGAGCAATCTTTTGAGCTATGTAGATGACATCTCAGGTTCTTCGAAAGCCGAAGAAAAGACAGAGAATGAAGAAAACCAAATTGCTGCTCCAGTTGACATGGATGAAGAGTTTGCAGCTTTTCAGGTAAAGTTGAATTATCCTTGAATTGAGTTAACGACTTACTATTATTTATTTCTGATTAGGGTAAGGATAGTTTCAGGATAAGTGTGATTAATAATAGTCAAGTATTTTTATCATCACCCAATGTTGCAAACATTATTCTTAGTCTATCAGAAAGTTGATTCTTTTGTATAATGACAAAGACAGAATGGAAGGTGATCAGGGGCATTTTTTTTTTTTTTTTTTTTTTTGGGGGGGGGACTATGGTGGGATAAGACCAGAACGGTTGTTTCAGGCAGTTTTAGCAGTAAGCTGACAAGCAGTTATGGGCGGTTTAAGGCCTAGATGGTTATCATATTTATGAGTTCAATTTATTTTTCCTATCACACGCAGGCTGAGATAGCAGCGACAAGCACTTCCTCATCCTACTTAACAGCTCAAACCAATCAAAGATTAGACGATGATGATGAAGATGATGATGATGAAGATGATTTCGATGGTGAAGAGGAGGAGGAGGAAGAAACTGAAGATAACTTTGAGGATATCTCAGGAACAAAGTGCAGCATACTCTACAAGCATGAGTGGGGTGCTCATCAGAGACACAATGCAGTTGTGTTATCGGTAGAACCATCCGCTCCTGAGGACGAGGAAGTGAGTGTCTTCTGTTCCATTTCATTTTTGATATCTTCATATTTCACCAAAACAAGAACACTGGGGTATAATTTCCTTGATTAATAACTAGGAAACTCATTATCACGAGGTCCTTAGGACCATAGAAGTTACCTTGTTATATTGGGAATTTTGTTATATCACAATAAAAAAAAAAAAGAATAAAAAGAGCGGGGACCAGCAAAATAACCATGTTATATGTGTATATCAGATCTTGTTAATGAGATAACAAGTTTCCACTGTAATATACTTTATGATATAAAAGTTGTTTAATTACTTTAATTTTTTTATTTTTTTATTTTTTTTTATATTTTTTTTTTTGTCTTTGATTAGAAAAGAAACATTTGACATGTGAGTAGCAGTAAATCTATTCGGTTGGCTAATTTCATAGACTCTTCATTTAGTTTTATGACATGCATACATGTAGCTGTTAAACAATACTCATGAAGTGACTGTTCCATACAATTGTACTTTAGATACAAAGAAAAAATGTGACAGCTGAACCTGGTTTCGTGCTCAAGTAAAAATCAAGTATTTTTGTACAGTATGTTCTTGTACCAACTTCCCTTCACATGCTAAATAATTAGTGTCCTTTTGGCTACCATCCTACTCCTGCAGGTGAAATTGCGTGTCCTGTTCTGTAATCCTACAAATTCATCTATGAAACCTTGTCCGTTCTTCTTCAAAGGGGAGTGTCGCTTCTCAGAGGAAGAGTGCAGGTAGGCAAATGATTAATAAATGTTATAAATGACAAAAGTATCATCGCAATTTGGCTAAACACTAATCATTTTCCAGCAAAGGCCCCTATCACATTGTACATCAAAATTACCTTTCTGAGATGTGAATGCAGTTTTGATTTTGTGTTTTAAAAAAAAAGAACAAAAATTTCTATAATTTGCTTTATATCTTAGCAAATTCAAAGAAAAAATTTCCAAATGGCAAATAATTGATATACAGTAATTTGATTTGCAATGAAATCCTGTGAGTGGTTACATTATCTCCTGCTGTTTCAGAGGCTCAGGTTGTTCTGTTGAAGCAAAATAATTGTTATCTGTAGCATAAAAATGCAGAGTTTTTTCTTTAAGTTGTACAACTGTTATAGATCTAAAATTCCCTGAGAAATTCTGGTTAGATTAGTACTGTGTGCTTCACTATGTTTTTATGAAATATTTATTTACAGGAAATAAAAAACATCTGAATTTAAGATAACATCTTTTTGACTTATATAGTAGAATGTATCTTGATTTTCACTTTTAAAAACCTTTGCCTTGAACTTATTATGTACAATTGCATTTTGTTTACTTCCATTCCAATTCTTATTGATTTATGTTAAGGCCCGGTCTCACCGCCCGAACTTTTTTGGAGCGGTCCTTGAACGGTAGGGAGAGGTGGCCGAATTTCGACAACGCTCGTCACCGCGCACAAAATGGGAAAAACAATATAAAACACGGGCTTTGCCTTAGCGGTGCACCGCTTAAACTGGCGTTGCTTTAGCGTTGGTTTAACGGTAGCGAGCGGTAGCTAGCGTTGGTTTAGCTCCGACACCTCTATACCAACGCCAAACCAAAGTTCATCACCGCAATGGACCGCTGTTTCAACGCCCGACACCGTTCCAGCAATCCCGTGTTCGCTCGTAAAACGCTTACAACCGCTCCACCAAAGTTTGTGCAACGTTCAATCACCGCCCGGGCAAAGCTGGCGTAGCAGCGGTGGTCCAGCGTTCAAGATTTCTGCGTTGGCCTAGCGGACCCAAGCGTCCATGAACTTGCGTCTAGCGGTGCCAAACTTTGACTGGGCGTTGTTGGAGCGGTGGTGAAATTTGCCCGAGCGGAAAAATGCCCGCTCCTCACCGCTCGCAATATTTTGTGCAGCTCAAAACTTTCGGAGCGGTGGTCGAGTGTATACGGCGTTGCATTAGCGGGGACCAACTTCTGTTAAACGGTGGTGAGCGGTAACGAGCGGTGATGATTTTTTTTCACCGCTCCAGGAACGATCCAGCAAAGTTCGGGTGGTGAGACCGGGCCTTTAGGTTAACTAGGTATTTAAAGTCTACAGGAAAAAAGTTCATATCTTTGATAAAATGTAATTTGTATCATTTTGATTGTATGCAGGTTTTCTCATGGTCATATCGTGAATGCATCTGAACTGAAACCATTCCAAGAAGTGGATCTCAGGTGAGAATAATCTCTTTACTTTTATATTAAATGGGCAAACCCGTCAACCGTAGGAAGACCTGAAAATATGGCCTACAATCTTTTCCCTTGTATTTCTCTCTCTTTTTGTTTTGTAATCTGTATGGTGGCAAAGCCCTGTCTTAAAAGACAAACACTGAGCAAACCCCCTTCTGCCACTAATCGTTTTCTAGCTGTTTTCCCTCTCTTTCTCGCTCTTTTTGGGGAAGTATTGTGAATAGACTGGGTGAATAGACTCACCGTTTAGTAGCTAAAAAGCCTCCCTTTTATCTCTCCTTTATTGCCGTTTCGTAGCCCTTGTGAAAATTTGAGAATTTGTACACAAAACGGCTAGAAAACAGCGAATTTTGTCACTTCTGCACAGCTTTCTCTCTGTGAAAGGAGACCAGGCAGGCATTTCATCAAAGGACTTGTCGGACATTTTATCAGACAAACTGTTATAAGCTACTGAAATGCTCGCATCTGATTGGCTGAGAGCAAGTTTGTCGGATAAAATGTCGGACAAGTCCTTTGATGAAATGCCCCCCTGAAAATGTGTCTGACTGTCATTCTCTCTCGCTCTCTCTTTAATCAGTGCATAGAACTTTCGATATACTGTATTCGCTGTTATTTTCGCAGGATTAATTTTTCGCGCTTAGAGGCCGCAAAACATTTTTGCGGGTTCTTAAATTCGCGCTGAATTTATGTACGAACGCAACTAACCCCATTTAAAGCATGCATAAGAAATCATGCTCATTATATTCGCGGGTTTTTAAATTCGCGCCGTACGATCTTTACGTGAAATCCGCGAAAATAAATGTACCGCGAATATTTCCACGTTTACAGTAGCACCCACAAAACCTGAGCAATTTTATTTCTTTGTTGTTATTACCTGGGTGGTGTTTCACCAAGTCGTTCTTGAGTTACGAGCGACTTTACAAAAGACTGAAACATGTTCTTGGGTGCTTATCACAAGCTTTATAATTTAATGCAAGAACTGATCATCAGTCTTCGTAAAGTCATACAAAATGTAAAACACAGCCCAGTTTCATATATTTATTGTTCATGAGATTCTCTCTCGTTCTTTCTCCCTCTTTCTCTCTCCATGCAGCCAGCTTTCTATAGAGGGCAGATGTCAAGCCAAATACGAAGATGATATCTGGTATCCTGCCACTGTCATTGACATTGACAAGGACACTAATCAAGTAACCGTTTGCTTTGAATCTTATGGTGATACATTAACACTGGATGCTCATCATGTATTACCAACTGGTAAGTATAAAAGTGTTGCAAAGTCTGTATAAAAAAAAAGATGGTACAACCACAAGATAAATAAATTAGGTATGAATCTTCTCAAACATTTTGTGTATGTGGTATCGAATTAAAGCCACAAGATCTTCTTGTTGACACACTTTATTTTGTATAATTTACGTTTGTGAAAGAAAAGTCATGCTTAATTTTGTGTGATGACAAGGGAATCAAAATTGCCCAAATTTTACATGTATGTTCTATCATGGTCATATAAACAGGTTTATATGGTCTAAAAACAGTTGGACCAATTCTCTGTTTGTCTAGTACCTCATTAGCTAAACTCATATGGTCTACTAACCATCTGGTCTAAGTTTTTCTTTAGTTTAATACTTATTTGGTCTAATTCTTACTTGGTCTAATTGTCAAATCGTCTAAGCCAGATTATATAACTAGATTTTGGTCTAATTCCTAAATAGATATCTGGTCTTTAACAGTTTGTTACTGGAATTGACCAAGTGGCGTTAGACCTAGTGGACTATAGATGAAATGGACATTAGACGAAATGGGAATTAGACAAAACGGTAAATAGGAAAAATGGCAATTGATTAGACAAACTGGTTGGAGATGAAATGGAATTAGACCATGTGGTGTGACACCAAAGGGGCATTCCTCAAAGTACATGTAACTTAACTCCTTACGTGCCACCCCGCCCAAATCCCTCTGCCGCACTGGTTATCCGTACGTGCCAGGGCCTATACCCCCCACTGCCAAGTTTTTTTTCCCCCTTTTACTAAAAGATTGTACTTAAATGGTCGAAAACAATGTTGTACTTAAAATATGTGGCATTCTTATTTGTCTCTAAAATAAGAGGGCAATTATCTAATCTTGCATTGTTCCAAGGTATTATTTTGTTTTTTATTGTGTGCGATTGTTTATGCACTAGGTCCTATCAAATTGTTGACAAACACATGAAATTACTCAAAACAAGTTTAATTTAAACTGTGTAAAGAGAATATTGGCCAATTAAAAGCCGGATGTGCCTGCAGCAGAATAAAGCGGATTAACCTGTGAGTGTGCAGTGCGCAGAACAATAGAATCGGCGTAATCAATCAACGTTATTCCGAATGTGCGCAATCATGCACGAAGCAGGGGAGGGTAGGAGACAAAGCATGGATTAAGCAGTCAATAGTAGGCTAGCAAACATGAGTGTGGCACCGAACAGTGGGCTACGTATCATGCATCCGTCACGTAAAGAGTTAAGACCAATTTGCAACTTACCTATGATAGGACAATAATTGTTGTTGTGTGACTTACAGGAAACTAAATTATGAAATGTTGTAATTGACTGACAGTTACTCAAAAAGCACCAGTTGAGGAAGACGAAGACGGATGCAAAAGTCGTGAGTTTGATTCAAGGCACTAGCACTTATGTCCACTCTGCCCAGGTGCAATTGGGTACAAGGGAGGATAATTCCATATAGGCACCCATGGGCAGTTCCAAGCAAAACAGGACATGGAGCTGAAATTTTAATGTGCCGCTGTGCCTTTGAAAATGCAAATTAGGATCTGAAATTACCACAAAGGCTTCTTTACAATACAACCAATCATTTAAGTTTTAAAAAATTGCGATACCGTATTCTTGCGCTGAATAATTGATCAAACCCAAATTTGCACGTATGGGACTATGGGGCTTTAAATGCCTCTAATTCTTATATCTCGTCACTTTTTGCCAATTTTTTGGGCTTAATGTAATTGTCATGGTCTACTCCAACAAACTTTGGTATTAATATTTCTTTATAATGAATTTCTCCTCACAAAAAAGACCGGGAAACCAGATGTCACTCCGTAACCGGACAAGGGTTCAAGTTTTAAGTCATAATTAACAAAATATTCAACCAATTTTTTTATGCAAGGTGGCATATTATACCTAGAATAACATAGAATCCAATCAATAACTCAAAATTGTGAAAGCCATTTAAATTTCACAGAGTTTAAGCAAAATGCTTTCTGCTCAAATATGCATGTCCATTTTGCATCACTCCGTAAAAAAAAATTATCATTTTGAAAAGAGGGTACCATCAGCTTTTGTCATGAACCATTTCTTTGTACATAAAGATTGAAGTATGGATGATAAACTTGTTTGAATGCTGAAATGTTGCTTCTGAATGTCACTCCGTTACCTTGGAACTGCCCCCATACATGTAAATGCATGGTAGCCAGCAAGTATGGAATTGAATCTTGTGAACAGGGTAATAATATTCTGTAAAGCACTTTAATAGAGCAGTTTAACTGGAAAAGCGCTATATAAATAACCAGATATTATTATTATTATATGTTGTAATTGACTGATAGGTACTCAAACACCACCAGCAGAGGAAGACGAAGAGGATGTTGATCACCATAGCATAGACAGCGATATCGATGAGCCGTCGACATCAGGGGGTCTTGGCAGCAGTCGACTAGGGGGTGTTGATGACGAAGATGTTGACGGAGGCTCGGATGTGATTTGGACGCCGTCGGGTCCGTCTTGTAAGCTAGGGGAGTGGGAGACGCATACTAGGGGCATTGCTTCCAAGCTTATGGCCATGATGGGCTATGAAATAGGGTAAGTATATTTGAATACAGAGTTGAATTACTTACATTAAAATTTATTGCTCTGAAAATATTGGTAAAGTTGATAGGAAAATCATAGTTTACATGTATGATTTCATAATACAAATATTTGATAGTAAAGTAATGGATGGCAACCATTTGTATGTATATATAGTATCTAGGTACAATGTATTTCTGCTATTGCATAAGGCAACATTTCTGGCAAATTTCCAACAAGAACAAAAAATACAGTGATGAATAAATGTCTGGGAAGAGCACCCAAAATCTCCAAGGCCAAACAGGGACCTTTGAAGGGCCACTCAAGAAAGTTAAAGCCTGGATCACACATCATTCCAAGGCCAGTGCGGCTTGTAAAAACCAGCCATTTTGCCCATGTTCATACGGACTGTAAACTGCCAATCGGTCTAAATGTCACTTCGCCTAGTTACCATTTTGTCTAATTCTCTTGTCTATTGTCCACTTGGTCTAAGAGCATTTAGTTGAAAGATTTGTGTAACAAACTGGTACTAGACCAAATATTCATTTGAGAATTAGACGAAATTGGCAATTAGAATAAGTGGTCATTAGATGTAGTGAGATTTAGACCAAGTATGTATTGGACCAGGTAAAAATTAGACCAAACTGTCAGTAGACAACATGGGTTTAGGCCGTCTGCTGTTAGAGCAATGCCCTTTAACATAAAGTCTTACGATCAATAAAAAGTTATGATCAATTTTATCTCGGTAGCCTTATTTGGAACGCAGGTACAGTCGTGGATTAGGATTAGGATATGATTAAGATCAGGGTTGGGTCTAGGGTTAGGATTAAGGTCATCAACTTTCGAGCACCATGTCCATGATGAGGCTACCTAGAAAAATCAATCTCAACTGTTGATTGATCGTATGTCTTTATGTTACAGGGCACAAGTGGATATAAACCCGAACGGACCACACTGCAAAAATGGGAAAACAGCAGCCGCCTGTCTTTTAATTTTCATACAGGCCCTAGAATAATTATATCTAATCCTGGCTTCAGGGGGATGCAATCCTTGTAAAACCCCCTTTGTTTAAATGCAGATACTGTTGTTATTATAATTATTATTATATTCTATTGACAGGAAGGGTCTTGGCAAGAATGGGGAAGGGAGAACAGAACCAGTCGAGGCTGTTATAGTTCCTGCAGGTAATTGTCGTCATCTCAGAATTTTCCTCCACTTTAGTTTAATAATGATAATGATATACATTGTGTCCCAGGAAAGCAGAAGCCGAATGAGTAGTCATTTTTCTTGGTGAAACAAAACAAATAACGAAATATTAAGTGCAGCATTTTAAAGTTCAACCTTTCTTCTTTCATTTGGCATCCAATGCATCTCAAAAAAGCCACGCATAGATGAGCAAGAAGTGTTTAAAAATTAATTATAAAAAAAAAAAAATTCGCCAAATGAGTGGGCAGAAAACAACATCCTTGCATTAGAAAGGGACCCTTCATTAGTATTTCTTTTATATTTCCTATTAGTTTTCATTCACCAAATCTCTCAAGCATGAGTCTTTCCCTGCTCCAGACATCCAGTGCGTGTATTATTGTTTTGACCATCAATTTTCAAATTCTTTTTGCTCATCTATGCATGGCTCTTTTGTATTGAATTTTGAGTCGAAATGACAAAGAAAGATTGAACTCTAAAGTGGTGAATTTGATTATTCATTATTTGCTTTCATTTATATAAAAAAATGTCTGACAATTCTAGTTCCTCTTTATCTGGGACACCCTGTATACATCACCACTAATGCAACAGCAATCATGTAATGTATTCAGAAGCAGAGATCAGAGAGAAACTTTAAAAGGGAAAGATAGGACATTAAGGGTGATGCATACTGTCAAACCAGAAAGAAATGGAAAATGTCATTTTTAAATTAAAATCATGTTTATAAAACTTTACTCATGAAATCTAGTCAGTACAAATCGTACACGTCCATTAATTTCCATGAACATACATATTTGTCACTGAAAGGTAAAAATACTGTTTTCTCCACCGAAATTGCATAGTCAGCCCTTAAAACACTGCTCTGCTAGAATGATTGGCAGCGCTGAATGAAATTTCCTTCTTTCTTTTATATCAGGCAAGTCATTGGATACATGTATGAAACTGAGGGAGATGAAGAAACTTGGCATTGTGGGTAAAAAGAAGAAGAAGAGAGGAAAAGGGAAGAAGAGAAAGAATAAAAACGGTTCAGGGATCAGCAAAACGACCAAGTTAAAGAAAGCTAAAGATGTCTTTGAGTTCATTAACACTCATCTTGGTGCTAAAAAAAGTAAGTGATTCACCTTAACCCTTCCTACAGGTTTATATCCACTTGGTCTAATACCTTTTGCATTTGGTCCAATTCTTTGATTGTCTAATGCCACTGTGGGTAATGGGGTAAGAATAATAATAGTTACATTTATATAGCGCTTAATAAATATATATCCACCTTGGTGTTTCTAAGCGCTTATAGTGTTAACTAATTATTACCCGGCTTAGCTAGGCTACCCCGAAAGGTGCTCACAGCATTCAAGGAATTGCTTCCTACCGGTACTCATTCACCTCACTTGGGTCAAGTACGGCAAATTTGCAGATTGACATCTTGCCGAAGGATGCTAGTGGAATGGATGTGATTCAAACCGTGTACCTTGTGATCATTAGTCCGCTGACTTATCCACTCAACCTCACCACTTCTACTGGGTAAACCCATTTGGTCTGCTAACAATTTGGTCTAATTTCCCCTTGGTCTCATTCATACTTGGTCTAATTCTCACTTGGTTGAATTGCCAAATTGCCAATATGTCAAATTACCTTTTGGTCTTATACCTTTTTCGTCTAATTCTGAAATGAATATTTGGTCTATTACTATTTTTTTTACAGAAATTGACCAAGTGGTGTTAGACTAAATGGACATTAGATGAAATGGGAATTAGACAAAATAATAAATAGGCAAAATGACAATAAGACCAAATGACAATTAGACGAACTGGTTGTAGACGAAATTGGATTAGATCTTGTGGGATGAGACCAAACATGCACTCGTCAGAGTAGGTTTAGACCAATTGGCATTTTACCTCTTTACATATGAAAAGATTACCAAAGTTCATACAGTCCACTCCCGTTGCAATGAGGTGCCACGTTATTATGAAATCTTGTTCAGCAGGAACACAAGCAGGTATCTAGACTTGAGCTCAAATTTGAAATTGGCATTGGGAAAGTGCCTTGTTATTACAAAATCTCAGTTTATCTATGCTCATTATAATGGGATTTGACTATTTGTTTATTCTATGACCTTTGACCCTGTATAACAATTTAATATATATATATAAAAAAACAAAAAAACAGACAGTTATTATTATATACATGAAGATAAGTGATCTGTCCCTTATATTGAAGTTCAGTTCAAGTGAAAAGTGGTTTGGGTTCTAGAACGTGTACAAGTGATAGTAGTAGAACAGGGGGGAAGATGATTCCTTTTTGTACTGGTATTTAGAAAGGCATATGAGAATGTTTACTGGAACTAAAGTTTATATTTGTATGTAAAAGGCCATATTTTCATCTTTGTATTGTAGTTTATAATGTAAATGTAACACTTAGTTTTCTTAACCTCTCTGACCCTTACATTAGGGTCAATTAACATTGGGGTAAAGCACATTTCTTGATAGCACGAATATGATATACGTACAAACATATTGGCCCGTATTCTGGAGCGAAGACTGAGTTTGTACGAGTTGCAAGTTCGTGTGAATCTATTGTGCGATCCTTTTGTCTGATGTTGACTGATGCATCGGACAAAAGGATCACACAATAGCCCTGCACGAACTTGCGACTCAGTCTTTGGTCCAAATATGTTTGGGAGGCTGAGGTCCAGCTTTTTTATTATTTTCTTTGTTTTCCATGACCTTTGACCCTGCAGTAAAAGTCAATGAACTATTGGCAGATAACACTTTGTTGGTCAAGACCAATAGGGTACATCGGGAGGAGAGCCAGGGAGAAAGAAAGGCTAATGCGAGACAACTAAATGTACAGGTCAGTTTATGGTATCTTTAATGGAACCAGACATTGCTTCTTTTTTTTCCTTCAAATTATGTCCGACTCGTATTTGATATGTGACCCATCATAAAAGTCATTTACATGTATGTTGCTGTCATTCATGATATGAATACATTTCTGTCATAGAGTGTCCTTGTACAGAAAACAGAAATGGTGAGTGCATGTAGATATGGATTTTTTTTTTCATATACATGTATGATGCGTCATATCAAACTGAGACAAAAGTTTCCGAGCAAAGAGTCAAGGAAATCTCCAAATTAATTTTTAAAATTCAAATTTTGGGGGAAAATATGGTGGGGGGGGGGTAGTAAACCTGTGAGAATGAGAGAATTAAGTCATAAAGGATATTTTTCTTTTCATTTCTTTCCTCTTTTTCCTCCAGCTTTTGAAAACTCAAGAAGAAGCAAGATCAGCAGAGAAGAGATTGATACAGCTCAAACAATCATTGGTCAGAAATCAAAGGTATTGACTTGATTATCACTTTCCAATAATCACTGAGCCGTGATAAGAAAATATTGAAGGGGCGGAACATCTTTTTTTTAGAGTAGCGACCCGAAATCATGAAATTAAGGCCATCTATTTTTTTTTGTTTGATGAAAATAGGGAAAAGAACGTTTATTATGCGAGTATGCAGCGTGACTTAAGAATAAAAGAATAAACAATAAAAAATCAAAAGCTTTTTATTACACTGGGTCAAGGTTTTTGTTCCCTAGAGGATTTAGTTCATGGAAATGCAGTATTATTACTGAGATTTTTTGTATACAATGTAATACCATAGTCACACAGGCGAGCCTGACTCCAAACCAACCACTAGCTTGCCATTCATGGTAATGTAACCGGTCTCACCGGTGTGACTACGGTATACGTTACCAATTACCAATTCCAAGATCTAAATTTTCATCTGTAAATTGTCCATTCTCTGCAATTAATGTGATTCAGAAACACTTGATTGAAATTATCATTATCTTTCATTTATGCAGGGATAAGACATCGTGTGCAGCCATCCAGCTTAAAATCAATAGAACAGAGGATTACTTGACCACTATCAAATCATCACAGAGAAAACTAGAAAGACAGAAGACCAGTCGAGATGACCACAAGAAATTAACAATATTTTGATGGATGCTACATTTCAAAAACTCCTTTCCTAAATCTGCAGTCGATCAAAGAAGATTTTTTGTACCATTTAATAAGAACTTTGCCAGAATTCTTAACTTGTTGGAGACGAGCTGATTTGGCTATAACACGCATTTCTCATAGACCCGAGCCTGAATATATTCGGGCTCAGTCCTCAATGGGTTAAGTAGGCTGTACGAGACCACTGTTTGCAGTTTGAAGATTAGTCGATGGTCTTGTCCAAGATTATATTCAACTTCATAGAACACCCCTTTCGTATTAGAACGCTGTGAGAACGTCGTATCAGCAAAACAGTAAGCCCCATCTACAAATCTTCACAAACTCCAGAACTCCAGAGATTCTTACGAAGGATGCATTTATACAATGAAACATTTGTGATCATGCCCAAGGGGCTGCAGGAATATGATGGAATAGCCTTTAACGTCACGTCTGCTTTGGAAAGAATCCTTTGAATAAAACAGAAACATGGGTTTCAATACGATGTTGTGGAACTTGTACTTATGACAGTTATTTTATAGATGAATTCGGTTTGGGTGATGTTTTGTCATGGTGGCAGCCATTGCTGGGGGGCTTTCAATGTACTACGCATAATCCTTGTGTGCGCATTTATGCGTAACAAAGGAAAATGTACAAACGCGCAGACATACACGCACGTGGCGCATGCGTAGTATACTGGGCAACCCCCAGCTATATGGCGGACACATAGAGGGCTCACTTCCATAAAATGCTGCCCAAATTCGTCTATATACTGCCCAGGACTTTACATCTACATGTATTGCTTGTCACGCTTTTCAACATTGGATTCACAACTATGGTGATGCTTTGAAGATATAGATGTTCGATTTATCAGAATTTTGGGTCCTGAAACACTTAAAAAGTGTCTGGGAATGATAAGCACAAAACTTTTCCTCACCATTAAACTAGATTCCATAACCCAGTAAACATGCAGGGAACAATTTTCATAGTATCACATAGCAATTTGCCATGGAGTTTTGTATAATTGCTACAGAGCTGCCAACCAGTAGGATTTTATCCTATTTTGTAGGATTTTTGCATAAGAATAGGACAGTAGGATTTATCTGAACAAAATAGGATTTTTCTGAATTCTGACTATGTGTGTTGTATTACACATTTATTATACACTGTGTTTTGATTGTGTGTATATATCAACAGAACACAATCTGTCATTTTCATCAGCAGATCATCTAACTGAAACTGTAATCATATGTCATATTTCCCGATAGCAAAATAGTGAAGGAATTTGCATCAAAACGGACTAAGTCAATGGTAATAGCATGGACACTTGGAAAAGAAGCTAAAACAGATAATGCACATGAATGTAAACTGTAAAGTTAGTGGTTATTTTTAGCACTGGTGTGCTAGATTCCATGCTAAAATTTTGCTAGTGATGTACATGTGGCAAAAATTGGATTTTTGTGTTGAAAATAGGATTTTTCAGAGAAAGTAGTAGGATTTTTGGTCCAATTAGGTTGGCAGCTCTGTTGCTACACAAAATTTCTCTTGTGTAGCAACTTTTGTTTTACATAGGGCTGTACATACATTATTGGACGTACTCCCTCCATCAACCAAAATTGCTAATCAAATTGAAGATGTAAAATTATTCCCTGACATGTAAGGAATATAACAAAATTGACAGATTGTGTCACATTTTGCTGCTCATAGTTAAACCATAGAAATGAAATTGTTGGTCAGTTCGCTCTTGCTTTAAACGAAAAAAAATTAGTGCCATCACAATTGTGTTAATCTGTTTTCTGTCCATTACAGTTCATTACCATAATAACGAGCACGGATACATGAGACAATTCTTCCAGTTCATATTTCAAACATGTGCATAAATTTGTATGGGTTTATATCCACTTGGTCTAACAGTAGTTGGTCCAATTCATTTGTTGAATACCACATTTGGTCGACTAACAATTTAGTTCTCCTTGGTCTAATGAACACTTGTTCAAATTGCATATTTGTCTAGTAGTCAAATTGCCCAATAGCATTTTTTCTGATTTCCAAATGAATATTTGGTCTATTACCAGTTTATTTGAAGTGTTTTTATACCAAGTGGACATTAGACGAAATGGGAATTAGACAAAATGGTGAATAGGCAAAATGGCAGTTAGACCAAATGGTAATCGGACAAACTGGTTGTACACAAAATGGAATTAGACCATGAGTGTTCCAAGCTTCTCGTTATTATGGGATTGGACTGTACTTTTGAAAGAAAAAAATAAGAGAACTAAGCAAAAGAGACTGAGAGAAATAAACAAACAAGACAACTTTACTGCAAATGAAATATACTTCATATGTGTATTTATTTAATTTACAACACTGATTTGTAAGCACTGTGTCTTTTATGAACAGACCATCAACAAGTATATGTCAAACCATAAATTATACATCATACATGTACATAATAAATAAAAAAAATAGTACAGTACTTCTAATAATAAATAATAATATACTGAATTTGTAAAGCGCATTTTCATTAGATATAAGGCGCAGTTCTACATGTACATGTGTCGCGGATCTCTGACAATAATTGGAGAGGAAGAATACCAAATACAAAATGATAAAAAAATGATTTAGAGTAGAAATGTGATGTCAGAGAGGCATGCTTCTTTCTTTGGTGAAGCTCAGTCTTCCACATGAAGATCTAATCACTTGGCTATATTCGCCCAATTATTGAGTATGCCTCACCAGTCTAGAGCAGAGGCGGGGTCAGGCTTAACTGGTACACATGGAAAACAGCTAGAAATACAAAAACGAGCTTCGAGGATCATTTTCAGGAACGAATATCATAGTTCTACAACTACTCTCACTCAGTGGAAATTACAATCATTGGAAAGTCGTTGGAATGATTTATGTGTAAACTTTGTGAAGAAAACTTTGGCATGCATGGACCAATTTATCCCACAAAGAGATACATAATAAACATGGCGTACAGAATATGCAACATGCTGTGAGGTATCCACCTACATTTCTTGTATTTTATAATAATAAATAGAAATACCAAGCTATGAAACCTTTCATTACGAATATCAATGACGACGGTCCAAAAACATACAGTCATCATGTATTTGTCTTAGGGTGGTATCTCACTTCGCGGAGATGTCTCCGCAACAGAATCAAAAATTTCGTCTCCGGGATGGATAAAAAAATATTAGAGGCGTCTCGGAGATGGATTTGGGACTACTTCAGACTTTTTTTTCATAAATTGTTGCGGAGACGTCTCTAACACTTTTTATCCGTCGCGGAGACAAAATTTTCTATTCTGTCGCAGAGACGTCTCTGCGAAGTGAGATTCCATCCTTACAATAAATACTCAAGCAACCTTACTTACATAAAAACCTATTATTGTGTGCAAGTACAGCCCATTATAAAAACCTTGCATGGTGATAAATTCTTTCTCTGATTGTTTTTTATTTGGACATTTAGTCCCACAAGAGTACATAAAGAATCTACAGAAGCAACAACCCTTTTACCACTCTATCACCACGGCAGCGGAGCAAAAGTTGCAGCAAGTGGAACAACATAATAAGAATCACTGGTGTAAATCATATGGGAATGGGGCATTAAATCCCCCCCCCCCCCCTTTCACAAAAAGAGAAAAATATTACACAAGATAATTGTTATTTTTTTGAAAATTCTTCCTTAAGTACCACTTAACAATAGTTCAATCATTATAATTATTATAAAATGCTAATAAGGAGCCTGTTCACCATTTTCAAACAAAAGGTGCGTGTCATAAAATTGAAGAGAAAAAAAAGGTTCAACTAAGTAATGTACATGGGGAAGTGGTTAAGACAGAACATTAAAAAAATTATGGCAAAAAAAATAATGGCAATCATGACATGCATGTTGTATATATGTATGTTTAGTTCGACCGTGGCTGTTGTACATTGTAATGAATTTCATGTAAAGCATGTAATAGTTTGCGTTTAATAAACTAGACAACTTGTACAAGGGAATACATGTATATTGTTGCATCATGTCCCAGTCCAGCTCCAAGCTACACAAATTGAGCAAAATAAGGTCTTCTTTTAAAAAGAAAAGAGAGGCTGAAGAAGATTCGCAGGAAGAAAATGAGTAAGAAATTATCTCTCATCAGTGTACAACTGCCAGTACAGAAAAAGCCTCAATATCCAAATCTAGAAGCAATTAACAAAGCGTCTGACTAAAAAAACTTGTGAATCTCTAACATCTTAATCACAACAAGCCAAATCATCCAGCAGTTAACAACATCCCTCCAAAAGAAAGGAAGAACCAAAAAGTCTCCTCCTTCATCTAATACAATCGCACAATCTCTCTAATTTCACACGCTAGTAAAGTTCTCCTCAATGTCATGGTCAAGAGAATCAGAGATCATCTTGAGAAAGAGTTACCACCGAATAAGACTGGATTTAGGAAGGGTAGAGGAACCAGAAAGGAAGAACCAAAAAGTCTTCTTCTTCATCTACATTGTACTACATCTTTCGCAAAATCTCTTTAATTTCACACGCTAGCAAAGTTCTCCTCAATGTCATAGTCAAAAGAATCAGAGATCAACTTGAGAAAGAGTTACCACCGAAACAGGTTGGATTTAGGAGGGCTAGAGGAACCAGAAATCAAATAGCCAAAGTTAGGAACCTAATGGAGAAAAACATGGAGTTTCAACAACCGCTATATCTGTGCTTTATTGACTACTCTAAAGCTTTGGACTTTGTGCATCATAAGCAGCTATGGCGAATAATGACAGAAATTGGTTTCTCTAAACATATAACTAAATTTATTTGTTCTACATGTATATCACAACCAAGTAGCTACTGTGACAACTGAAAGTGGCGACAGTGAATGGTTTCAAATTGGACAAGGCGTTCGTCAAGGCTGCATTCTTTTCGATTGTTTGCTGAATATATCACGAAAAGAGCACTTGATGGAGCTGTAGGTAGTGTATCTACAGATGGGAGAAAGATAACCAATCTTAGACATGCTGATGACACAACACTTATTGCAAGATCATCAGATGAACTCCAGGATCTCATTGACAGAGTGAAGTATGGCAGCGAGGAGTTGGGACTTCGTCTCCTGCGGAGGAGATACAAACAATGTGGTGACGGTGGATGGCAAAAATGTGGAAGAAGTTGATTCTTAACTTCCGTGGCTCATATATAAGCAACAATAGGAGAAGAATTAGTGCATTGTTAGAAACTGATTATATACTAGATGAGAATGGGGTCGACAATGCAGTTGACAAGCTAAGTAAGTGTATTCCATCTTGCTTTATGTTCGATATGTATCCAACTAATGTTTATGTTATTTATTGTATCATCTTCTTTTCTTTGTAATGTTGACAAAATATCATGTAAGTTTACCGATGATGTTGAATAAATTTCAATTCAATTCAATTCAATGCCTTTCACTTCAGCCCTGACCTGCAAAAACACTTGATCAACATAAGTAATCTACTTAAAATTGACTGCAAGATACCCACTTTAATAAAGAGTTGCTCATTGATGACAATCATCGTATAATGTCACAGTTAGAAACATCAAAATAAACATTCAAGCCACTCACTCTATTTTACTCTGCGTGGATGGACAGCAACAAACAGCAGGATTTTGAGGGATTGGTGAACACTATAATCGCAGAGGCTAACACCAGCAAGCAGCAGGTCTATGACATTCTGATGAAGCTGAAGGTCAAACAACCGACTCTCCAAGGATTGAAACGGAAGAAAAGAATAGTCCAAAAACTCATTGTTCATAACTTTAGGGAATAATAATTCTTTATCGGAATAAGATATTACTCCCTTCTTTTTACACCATCATTCACAAGCATGTAGGTAGTTTTTACAAAAGTTAATATCATCAATGTATTCTAAAAATAAATATTAAAAATTATTGAAAAAAGGGGAAAAAAAATTTGTAAAAAAAAAAATTCTTCATCAAAAACTTCAGTTTTTTATTTCAGTCTGATTTCAAATTAGCACAAATGTTAAGACAATTTAATATTCTTTATTTTGATGACAACAAATTTAGAGTGTTTAGAAAATGAATTCTGCTATTTTTATTCAAAATAGAATTTTTTTTAAATGGGCACTCATTTTGGACACCCCCGGCTGTAGGGACCTTATGCAGCAGAGATGCACTGCCAGATGTTTAGTTTGGTAACTAAGGGGTTCTTTCTCATGTTTTCCAATACTCAGCTGCTGGTACCGTACCTCGTTCATCTACTCTAAAGCATACTAGCTGCCTACCTATTATGATACATGTTAGGCTACCTCAGTAAGAACATAGTATCTAACAACTGGCGACGAGGATTTAACTTTTTTGTGCTTTTCTTCCGTGGAAATGGCGACTTTTGGAAGTCTTGGGGAGTTCGATATAGTAAGTGCCGATAAACAGCGTTCTATTTTTCTGAGTGTGTGTGTGGATCTCAAATGTACAAACTTTTGAGCAGCTTAACTTCTCCTAAGAAACCTGGAGATTGTACATTTAAAGAACTAATGACTATGATTTCTGAACATAAGGATCCAAAGCCTTCATTTATTGTTCAACGATTTAAGTTTAACAGTAGAGTTAGGAGGCAGGGCGAGTCAGTGGCGGAATATATGGCAGAACTTCGCCATATTGCTGAGCATTGCACGTACGGAGACGCCCTACTGGACATGCTGATAGATCCTTTGGTTTGCGGTGTCAACGATGACCGCATCCAGTGACGCCTTCTGGCTGAGACGGAGTTACCATACACGAAAGCATTACAGATCGCTTGTGCTATGGAGCTAGCCGATAGGAACACAGCGGATTTACGAGCAGTCGCACCCAGCACGGTAAACAAAATGTCCAGATCGAGTGGCCGTAAACAAATAAATCAACCAGCTCAAAACCAGAGATTGTGCGATCGTTGTGGCAAGGCGGCCACCCAACGAGTATCTGGGTGTCCAGCCAAGACAATGAAGTGTTGTGCCTACGAGAAGTTGGGACATCTTTCTCGGGCGTGTCGTGGTAAGCCCAACGACAAACTGAGAGAGTCAAAATCGTCGCAGCAGAAATTTTGCCAAGGCGGAAATGATAGGAAGGTAAACAAAAAGGCCTTTCACATTGACGATGAAAGTGAGAAAGAAGATGCCATCCAACACATCAGTGGACTCTTCTACGGTAATTCTACTGGCGGTGGGGACAAGCCTCCTCCGCTAGAAGTTAGTCTGGAAGTCGCAGACGCCAGTGTACATTTCCAGATTGACACAGGGGCATCCGTCACCCTAATGAGCGAAGAGGCTTACAACAAGACGTGTGCGGCTGGAAACAGGCCCAAAATCTGTTCCAGCAGCACAATCCTGCAGACGTACACAAAAGAGAGGATTGACATCACAGAGGAATGCCACGTCACAACTACATATCAAAACCAGTCTGCGAAGGCCAGACTACTAATCGTCAAGGGCGCGGGGCCGAGTCTGTTAGGGCGAGATTGGCTTCAATTTTTGTTCTTGACTGGGCGAATATATTTCGCCAGTGGGTAGATGTGAATGGGGTAACGAAGGAGACCTCATTTGCCATCTCGAGGTCATCTTTAGAGAATATCTTGACTGACAACAGCGAACTGTTTAAATCGGGGCTCGGTACTCTAAATGGTGTGGAAGTCAAGCTCGACGTTGATTCGAATGCCGCTCCGAAGTATGTGAAAGCCCAACCAGTGCCTTTTGGGTTGAAGCCAAAAGTGGAGGTCGATCAAGCATGTAAAGAGTTCTCTGTACCACCCCGCGACGAATGGACAAGCGGAACGCGCCGTCCAAACTGTCAAATCCGGACTGAAAAAGATCCAAGGAGGGAAGCTCGAAACTAGATTGGCACTTCTCCTCCTTGCGTATCGAACAACAGAGCATGCCACCACCGAAATTTCTCCAGCCGCTATGCTGATGAACCGACGGCTTAAAACAAGACTGGATGCCATCTATCCAGACGTGAAAAATAAAGTCGACGTCAACCTCGGAAATCAAGCCGTGAAGAACAGCACAAAGATTTCCTGAGAATTTGCGTTAGGCGATCCGGTATTCGCTCGGAATTTCGGTGTCGGTAACACTTGGATACCTGGTACGATACTTTCCAAGACCGGTCCGTTGTTGTACGAAATCGAAACAAAGGACAACCGTGGAAAATGGCGACAACATGTCGACCATTTATGAAGTCGAAGTCGAAGCAACAAGGAATCCAGGCTGAAGATCATCGCCAACAACCAGTCGATAGGAAAACATATCCTACACGACAGGGACGTCGCCCACCACAGTATTACGGTTTTCTGTAGATACATAAAAACTTAAATATTTTGCGGACTCTAATGTCTCTCTAATTAATAACAGTAGCAATAAAAATTGAATAATAAAATAGATACAGCACATACAGCTGCTATTGCACTGCAAATTTTGCACAAAATCAATGTTGAATTCGGTATATCAACAAATCACATTGAGTAAATCCTGTTACATCAAACAATTCTAACCTTGGAAATTACATAATTGAAAACAATTGAGCTGAGGAAATGCCAGTGGAATTATATTTTACATGATTCTGCCATATAATGGCATCTACTACGGTGAATTGGATCGCATAATTTTGACATTGGACTATCATTGAACTGGATCACTTATTGATGTTGGATCATGCGCTACGGGCATACATGTAGCAAGTACTTCCTCATGAGGACTGACAGTTGTGGTGAAGCGAACAACAACATGGGCGAGGCTGCTAAAAGGAGTCACAAGTCAGGGAGTAAGCACAAACTTAACATTGCCGCTGTCAAAGAAAGTATGAACAGTGGAAGAATGAATAAATTATCGTCTTATTTTTCAAGTGCAAAATCAATTTCTGCAGCATCAGCTTCTGCACCTTCCACTTCAGACATTGCATCATCATCATCAGATTTGTTGTCACATCTTACACCCGATTCAGTGCTAAAAGCAGAACTTTTGTGGACAATGAAGATGCAGGCATGAAAATTGCTTGGTGATAAAAACACTGAAAAGACTCAAAAAAGCTGAACACGGCATGAAATAGTGGCAAATGAGCTCAATTTGGGCTGAAAAAGCATACACTTGAGGGGAAAAAACGCTGAAATCATACATTTGAGGAAAAAAAAAACCCAGCTGAAAAGCTAAAAATTTTCATGCCTGAAGATGATAGCCTCCCATTACTCATATAATTCTGCAAAGGATGTATCCAACCTTTTTGCTGTAATGTTTCCTGACAGTGAAATTGCAGCACGATTCACTTGTGGTGATAACAAGGCTAATTACTTAGCAACATTTGGGCTTGCACCTTATTTCTCCTCCGTGATGAAGGAAAAGGTGAAAAATGCAGATGGCTATGTACTTCTCTTTGACAAAAGCCTTAACCAGAGCATGCAATCAAAGCAACTCGACATTCATGCACGGTTCTTTGACAATGGGGTTGTAACAACCAGACACATTGGATCAGAATTTATGGGTCATAACACAGCTAATGATCTTCATGACAGGCTTTTCCCCAGTATCTAGGATTTGGGCATGTAAAATTTGATGCAACTCTCCATAGTTATGTTTTGGTGATCTTATGGCTGACTCATTCCATCTGAATTAAAATACAGTGTTAAAATTTAGATGGGGTGGGTCGGCCATGGGATTGGTAATTTTGCTACATCTATAATCATTAAATTGAACCGATTGGTACAATATAAACATCAGTTTATTGAAGGTTCATGAACACATTTCATGATGGCTTCATTGAAGCCACCAGCATCTTTAAATTGGTAACATTTCAAATATTACACTCATATTCCATAATTCTATACTTGAAAAACTGATTAGTTTATCATATCTGAATAATAATCTCACCTTAGAAGGAGTGTATTGTAGATTTTTTTTTTTTTTTTTTTTTTTTTTTAATAATTTTAAGTTATGAATGTTATAATAGTCATGTCACATAAATTGCAACACTGGATTTACCTGGCTGGGATATAGGTTAGGGCGGTCCGCAGACTATAGTTATTTAGTTAACTTTGATCAATGCCTGGCAGCCCAGCCAGGTGATTCCAGTGTCTTTATATTTTTGTGTTCTTTATATCGATATGTTTTTATATGCAATCAATTTTTATTATATTGTATGTCATCTTTCTGCCGAATAAAATAATAATAATGGATGACCCCAATGTAAATTGGAAACTCTCTGAGCTTCTCTGCACTGATGTCAATAAGGAACACAAGACAAGTTTGCTAAACATAGGAAATTGCGGAATGCATGTTATGCATAATGCATTTAGACTTGGCTGCAAAGCCTGTGATTGGGATATGGAGGAAGTATTTTGCAGACTATATCGGCTCTTCAAGGACTCGCCAACCAGAACTCAATATTTTGAGCAAATCACAAAATCAAATGTATTCCCACAGACGTTCTGTCGCCATAGACGGTTGGAGAACCAGACTGTTATGGCAAGGGCATTGGAGATCAAGCCCAAGAACCCTGGACAAGGCAGTCGTTGAATGGGTAAGCAAACACCAAAATTCTCGATTTAAAAAATGGCCCTCAAATGGTATCAGTGTGGTGTTGCTAAAAAAGAACTTGGGACCGAGCATCAATATGGGACTCATTCGAAAGAAGCGCCTTTCCAAGTACTGGTCGACACAAGCAAGCCAGGCCACCCCGTACTTCAATGCCGTGATGCCCTTCTGTATTCTTTGATGAACTGGATGGTTCATGTGAACGACAGTTCTACTGAAATTCCACAAGGGGAGGATGGATTCAACCCTTGGCACAAAGTACGCCCAGTTCTTGATCTTCTCAACAACGCTTTCAAGCACCATTACATACCATTGGAAAATGTCAGCATTGACGAATCCATGATCGGGATGAAAAATCGTATCATCTACATTCAGTACATGCCCAACAAGAGGCACGCTCGGTTCAGGATCAAAAAGTTCGAACTGTGCGACTCGAATGGCTAAGTCTACAATATGGAGCTGTATGCTGGGAAAGATTTTGACATTAAAGTCCTAGTCAGGCAGCCAGCTCAAGA
This sequence comes from Paracentrotus lividus, assembly GCA_940671915.1. NCBI lineage: Eukaryota > Metazoa > Echinodermata > Echinoidea > Camarodonta > Echinidae > Paracentrotus > Paracentrotus lividus. Next base: position 15,601,934 of record CALNVZ010000649.1, on the reverse strand, counting down.
TTGGTTAGCTGAACGAGGTACCAGTAGTAAAGTATTGGAATATATGGGGAAGAATCCCACATTTACTAAACCAACGTCTGGCAGTGCATCTCTGCTGCATTAGGTCCCTACAGCCGGGGGCGTCCAAATGAGTGCCCATTTTACAAAAAATTCTATTTTGAATAAAATAGCAGAATTCATTTTTCTAACACACTAACTTTGATGTCAAAATAAAGAGTATTACATTGTCTTAACGCTTGTGTCATTTTGAAATCAGACTAAATCGAAAACAGTAAAAGTTTTGATGAAGAAATGTTTTTTTCTCACTTTTTTTACGCAAATATTTTTTGTCCTTTTTTCAATAACATTTTAATAAATAGTATATAAAAATTGATGTTTGTAACTTTTCTAAAAACACCTACGTGCATGTGAATTATGCTGTAAAAGAAGGGAGTTATATCTTTATTCCGATAAAGAATTATGATGAGCTAAAGTTCAGGAACGCAATATAGACAAAATTCAACAATTTGCCCCGTGACTGAGAATCACACAATACCCGCACGTGTATTATGAAAAGCTTGATTGTATGCTGATGGCTGTGAGTAGGCAAACAAAAGTGCCAAAAATGCGGAACATTTCGATACTTGTTTGTCTGCTAAAAGCTATCGCATGTTATCGGCCTTTCCTAATACACGTACGGGTATGGGATTCTTCTTCGTACGGGCAAATTGTTGATTTTTGTCTCTATATTGCAGTTCCTGACTTTAGCTCATCATAATTCTTTATCGGAATAAGATATAAACTCCCTTCTTTTTACAGCATCATTCACATGCAGTAGTATTTTAGAAAAGTTACAAACATCAATGTTTTATACAACTATTTATTAAAAATTATTGAAAAAAGGAACAAAAAATATTTGCGTAAAAAAAGTTAGAAAAAACATTTCTTCATCAAAACTTTCACTGTTTTCGATTTCAGTCTGATTTCAAAATGACACAAGCGTTAGACAATGTAATACTCTTTATTTTGACATCAAGTTAGTGTGTTTAGAAAATGAATTCTGCTATTTTTATTCAAATAGAATTTTTGTAAAATGGGCACTCATTTTGGACGCCCCGGCTGTAGGGACCTAATGCAGCAGAGATGCACTGCCAGACGTCTGGGCTTTAGTAAAATGTGGGATTCTTCCCCATATATTCCAATACTTTACTACTGGTACCTCGTTCAGCTAACCAATCTTGAGCTGGCTGCCTGACTATCCCTGAACGGACCAAAAAATAAAATAGCCAAGTTACATATAAAATGAAAGCTAATATGCTACACGATATAACAATTACAAATTTAAGCATTTTTATTGTCCATCTAGAAAGTATTTCATTAAAAATATGATCGAATCTCAACTAGGCTATCCATCCCAAATACTAAAAAATTATCACTTTTTTAATGGTGCGGATGATGACGTCAAAGGATGTTAACGGAATGCTAAAACCACCTGACAGCCAGGCATGATTAAATTTGCCCTTTCATTTCATAACAATAGAATTCTAGCACACATGGGGTCTTTTGTTGTGACATAGCAACACAAATGTGTTTTCTAAAGGCGAAACTCAATCATGCCAGGCCTCTGGACGGGTGTAGCATTCCATTAACATCCTTTGACGTCATCACTCGGGCCATTAAATAAGGGGTAATTTTTCTAGTATTTGGGAGGGGTGGCATGGTCGTGGTTCGATCATCTTTCTATGAATGCTTTTATGAAAATTAAATTTCATTTTTTGTGTATTTATGTTATATGCCTACTTAACTTTCAATCGATGTAAGGTTGTGTTTACTCCGTCCGGGATAACAAAGGCCAGGCACATGGCGTGGTCATAACCCTGATGCGGAAGAGCCATGAACAAAGGTTACCACTTCTTCACAGACAACATTTACACCAAGCCGCATCTGGCAGAAGTTCTTTATGAGTATACCTTACAGGTGGGCAAAATCCCTTTTTTTATTTTTCATTAGTAATTTACTATTTTTTCCTTACAATGCAATTGTTTCATTGTTTATATATTTTTATAATGATACATTTCTGTGAAGACTCAACACTACAAGTAACTAAACTCTCCAAAGTACTGCTGAAAATGGAAATTTGGGACATCAGTGGTCTAGCTGGAAAAGGCATGAAGGATACATACTGTGCAAGTGGGATCTGATGAGGGTAAGAAATTTTACCCAGTGTCGGAATTGAGTCCTTTGTACTCAAGACGAATATCAAGATGCAGGATTTTATGGCAAACAGGGACATCCCCGGTCCATATCTTCTGGCAAAATGATCCTATTCACAAATGGGATTTTTCATTAAAAGTGTAAACACAGTTATGCTACACTAGCCAAAACATCCATTCGGAAACATGCCTGTGTAAGCGCGCGCAAAAGATAATAGTGCAAATTTTACTTTGTGCAGTGAGACATTTAGGGTCCATTTTCAGGGTGTGTGGACGCCCATGGGTAGCATTTTTGTATTTGAGTGATTTGGAGCACACAGAATTCAACGAATACCTTCCCATCGGATCCCACAGCTTCTCACTACTAGCAATTGTACAAGCAAGCTTAGAATCGGCTTTTAAACTGTTTCATAAAGTCAAGTGTGAACACATCACATGATTTCATGGCATATAAATAAGTACCCGATCGGAACGTCTCATCTTAAGATCTGAGGTTGGACTCCTATCCTCTGTAAGATGTACTCTGGCATACAGAAGACTGGATTAAGGGTTCAATTTAATCTGAGCCTCTCCCATGGAAAGACACACCAGCGATACCAAATAGACGCGAGGGGACTGTCTCATCTCAAGATTTGAGGTTGGACTCCTATCCTCTGTAAGATGTACTCTGGCATACAGAAGACTGGATTAACTGGTTTGATCTTCTCTGAGTAGCTCCCGAGGAGAGAGAGACCAGCGATGCCAAATAAGGTATGGAATGGATCCACCTAGAGATAGAATATAATGAGAACAAAATAAAGACAAGGTGAAACAACAATACAGTCAAATCCAATTATAAGAGAGTGGCTTAAGACAAAGCCAAATACTTGAAAGCAAAGTTTTCACATGTTCCAAATTGAGACCAAGAGTCTTGTGTTGTTGTAATGAAATGTTGTTGAGCAATAACATTAATAATCTCTACTGTAATTAATGTAATGTTGTATGTGTGTATGTATGTTAGCAAAAGCCTCCGTCAGTTTTGGTTCTAATTCCGCCAAATTGACACATGAGGTGAATACAAACAGTGGCCGGGTTTTAATCTATATTTGGTTGAAAATGGAGCAGTTTAGGTTGAGAACCAGACATAAAACATAGTTTTTGTGGCCTTTTGACTGTCTAAAAACAGGTGAAGTCTTTAGACTACAAAATATAAAAATTCGCACAAGCCGAAACCAAGGTAAATTCTCTCACCATGTCACCAGGTCGATCAGCAAACCCTCCTGTCTCGTCATCTTGGCATGCTAGGATGAAAGCGATGAGTTTCTTGCTGTCTATCCAGTGTAAGCGATTAATGATCTTGAGTGATGCAAGCACCCACCATGAATAGCACACGTCAGGGAGCTTCTCAGGTCGACCTAAATGGATCATAATGATAATATTGTATATTCATAACCATACACTTAATATGTTACAGATGTATTTTATTACACTGCTAATCAGCTCCTAGCTTTCCCCACACAATGTGTGCACATTTTTACTCCATGAGCATTCCAGCTAGTTATCATTTCAGGGGAGCACAATCCTGACCTAACTGCAATAATATTTACACCCTATTGGGTGCCATATACACCCTGGGTGAGAAGAGGCAATGTTCATGTCGATGAAATACCTTACTCAAAGGACATTTTTAAAAAATATCAATTTCAAGGTCTTGTTCCAAAAATTTTGGCAGGCTATTAAATGGGACATCATAAAATACAAACTCACCTTTTCTCATCCATTTAACAACTTATTACTATTAAGAACATGATACCTCATACATTTTAGAATTTTGATAAAAAGAGCCTTAACAATATTACATATTTTATTCAATCTATTATATTGATTTATATTTCCAATGCATACTTTTTAAAAAATAAAGTGTAATATAAAACAATCATGGTGAAATCAGCTCCATTGTAAACATAGTCCTTTGCTGCAAAATATGTAACAATAGTAATAAAAGAGTTAACAACGGTAGGTAATATAGTCTTGATGATTCTACCATTGTCTTGTGGATTTTTTGACAAAATAACTACCATTTTTATTCTATTCTATTCTATTCTTACCATTGAGTCCACCTGATGGGAGTTGTCTTTCGCATAGCCACCATCCTAGTAAATCAGCATTGATATAGTGCAGATTGTTGGTCACTGAGAGGAACCCAACACAACAGTAAATCTGTGGGTCAAAGGTCAAAATAAGAGGTCAGGCATTTGAGTATTGACGAGTCCTTTTTGATGTTAGAGTGACAACTTGGAGGCATTTCATCAAAGGACTTGTCGGACATTTTATGCGACAAATTTGCTCTCAGCCAATCAGATGCCACCATTTCAGTAGCTTATAACAGTTTGTCAGATAAAACGTCCGACGAGTCCTTTCATGAAACGCCCCGCCCCCCCCCCCCCCCTCCCCCCCCCCCCCCCCCCCCCCCCATTAAATTCTGAAATCAAGTCTTGGGATCCAAATACTTATAAATAAATGTAATTGTTTAAAATCTGTAAGCAATACATTTCAATTGCAATCAGCAAAATCAAATTAAACTAAATCAAACTAAATCAAATCAAACCAAACCAAGTCAAACCAAAACCAAATCAAATGAAACCAAATAAAATCTATGAAAATAATACTAAACAACACAAAACAAAATCAAACCTAACAAAATCAATCCAAACCAAACAAACCAAATCAAATATAACTGAATCAAACCAAACCATACCCATCTAAACCAAATCTAATCTAATACAATCTGATCAAATCAATATAAATCTAAATCAATCCAAACCAAGCTAAATAAAAAAATCAGACCAAAAACCTACCAAATTAAACCGACTCAAATCTTATCAAATCAATCTAAATCAATCCAAACCAAACCGACTCAAATCTAATCAAATCATTCTAAATCGATCCAAACCAAACCAATCCAAATCAAATCAAATCTAACCAAATCAACCCAAACCAAAACAAGTCAAATCAAACCGAACCATTCCAAACCAAATCAAATCTCATCAAATCAAAATAAAATCTAATCTAAACAGTCCAAACCAAACCAAACTAGACCAAAAATAATCAAGTCTTGTCAAAAACCAATCCAAATCAATCCAAACCAAACCAGACCAATCAAAACCCAATCAAACCAAATCTAATCAAATATATTTCAATATCTTCTCACCTGACCAGAATGTGACTCTGACCCCGGTCTGACCCCAAAGCCACCATCAAAGTTCATACATGACACTACATATTGCACAGCCTTCTCCATGTTGGGTATCGCATCTAATCTTCTCTGCATTCACAAACATCGAGAGAGAGGGAAACGAAATAAGTTTGATATTATTCTTACATTATTCATAATTGAATTCAAAGCTTTCCATAACACCAGGTGGTATCCTTATCATATGCAGCCCTTTGCTTACAAATTTTCTCATCTTGATCTTTCCTTTCTTTCCACAAATCTATGACGTGATGTGACTGGGTAACTTCCAAAAACAAGTGCGAAAGAGACCAAAATAAATAAAATTCTATTGCTCTTACCGTAAAAACAAACTACTGAAAGTTTCAAATAAAATGCAAGTCATTTATTATCTCAAAACAGCTCTGTTGCAGGGTGAGCAGCCCAGTAGGGATGGGAATGTGTTCCGTTTTCAAAATTTGAGTATGAAATCACGCAATTCACCTGCAATTTTGAAAGGATGGAAGACTGACCTAAGTTTTACAACCTAAGTTTTACAATCATTTACAAAATGAGCTAAATAAGATGATTTAGTGGGAACTTTCTTTCTAGACTTACCATTAATGATAATGTTGCTACAGCACAGAAAGAGAATCTTGTATCCACCTCACCTTAGAAAGAAAGGAAGTGATATTATATTATATTGAATGGTTCAGAATGAGATACCAGAAATATTCCACAAGTTAGGGAAAATATTGCACAAATCAAAGATGAGTGCAATATAGGCCTTAGTGAGTGGAATATTCTGGTATCTCATGAAGTAAAGCCATTTGTTATAATTATTATTTTCTTTTATGATCAAAATTTAATATAAATATTATCTTTTATGATCAAAATTCAGAAAACAACAACAAAAAATTGAATTATTTGATGTTGAGTCCTACGTATGCAGGAACTGCAATAAAGCATACCTAGATCAACAATTGGCTTCTACATGTACATCTTCTTCTTCTTCTAGTGCCATTATCTGAAAATGACATAAGCGACCATTCTATGCCAATCATCTGTTTTGTGAGTATTTTACGAGTTCTAGAGCTGACTTCCCACTCCTTTCAGCTATTCTTTTAAGATACGTCTATTTGGCTATTCTTTTAAGATACTGCGACCCCGCCTGGATCCGCCACTGGTTCTTCCAAACAAACTTTTCTTACCCCACTTGTCGCCAACAAACGACCCATCTTCCTGTTGCAGTCCAGTAACATACTCCACCACCTTGCTAACATCAACAGCATCAAGAGCATCATAGATGGCTAAAATCTAAGAGATAAAAAAAGATGAAAATTTGATCAGAGATGCCACTCAGTATCTTTTAAAAATCTTGATAATGGCAAAAAAATACTGAAAAAGTGTGCGTTTGTGGGCAAAAAAGCTGAAAAAACATCAAAACAGAGTCATTTTGAATAACAAATTTCCTGAAAAGTTTTATCTCTGGACAAGCAGTCAACAAAGGAAAGCAAAATAGAGGATATTCATAATTATTATTAAATATAATAATTCATTTCCTCTTTAATACAGATGCTAGAGGACTGTAAAAAATACTGCATGTCTGGAGATAAATTTAATGATGCCAAAACAAGACTTTCAAATCGTTTGAGGAATTTAAAGAGAAAGAACAACTTTTTTGAGCTACAATCAAAGCATGGAAAATGTTAGGACCACCTTGATTCCACGATGGGTTTTGCCATAAAAGGAAAATATCATATAGATGTATATCTAACCTGTATTGCACTTAAAGTGTAAAGAAGATGTGGGTCATGTCCGATGCTAGCACCAAATCCTCCACATTCATGCTGACAATTGACGATGAATTCAATAATCTCTTGTTTGTCCATAAGGTCTAGCTGACCCATCAGGTCCATAACGGTTATACCCCAGTACATCCCACTCATTCTAAGGTATTCAGTCATCACATATTCCTGCAATTGTATGATAAAGATGTTCGATGATGATAATAATGAGAATATCACTGATAATGTCGATGATGAATTGGAGTTTAACATTTTGATCATGATTATTATGATGATTTTGATAGTTTTGATCAGGATGGTGATAACAAAGAATGTGATGATGATGATGATGATGATGATGATGATGATGATGATGATGATGATGATGATGATGATGATGATAATGATGGTGGCGGTGATGATGATGATGATGATGATGATGATGGTGGTGATGAAGAAGATAATAATGATGATGATGAGTGATGATGAGTGTTGATGATGATGATGATGATGATGACAATGATGATGATGATGATGATGATGATGGTGTTGGTGATGATGGTGATGATAATCATGATGACGAAGATGATGAAGATGATAATAATGATGATGATGGTGGTGATAATGATGATGATAATGTGAGGATGATGATGTTGATGTTGATGATGGTGGTGGTGATAATGATGATGGTGATGACTGTGATGATGATGATCAGTAATGGTGATGATGATGATGCGATGGTGATGGTGGTGGTGATGATGATGATAATGATGATGGTGACGATGATGATCATGATGGTGGTGGTGGTGATGATGATGATAATGATGATGGTGACAATGATGATGATGATGATGATGATGATGATGATGATGATGGTGATGATGATGATGATGGTGATGTAATGATGACGATGATGATGATGGTGATGATGATGATGCATACTAGCAGACCCATTGTTGAGATGGGTATCACAATAACATTATCTAATCAAGAAATTTATCAACATGTTCTATGAAATATTATTCATTAGTAATATCATTATTTGATGAAGACGATGATGAACGAATGATTTTCGATGATGATGGTGGTAATGTTTAGGATGATGATGATGATGATGATGATGATGATGATGATGATGATGAATTATGGTTATGTTAATGAGCAAGATGGTTATGACCAAAATAATGAAGCCATACTGATGATACTGAAAAAGAAGAGCAAACTATCGATAATGGCGATAATGATTTATGAGTAAGGACCAATTTGATTACTAGTAGTAGAAGGGGGAAAATATCAATTAAAAAATTCTTGACTTTAAACAAGACCTGAACTTGCTGAAGAAGAAAGAAGTCTTACATAATCATCTTTCTTTGAGCTGTATTTGCCGATGTATTCAACATGCTTCTCCAGAAAGAGATCCTTTGGTGCGTTGGGCTTCAATGTAACATCTTTTATTGGAGTACCCTGTATATCAGAAAACAGAAAGAGGAAACAGTTGTCATTACACTTTTTACAGACAGTTAAACAAATATCTGAATTAATAAGAGAATTTAAGTGCTTTATTTTAGTTGTTACATTGCATGTAAAACAAAAGGGTGCCAGGGGTGCTTGTTCACTAATCTTTTGATCAAATATATTAGAGCAATTTTAACTGAAAACCAATAAGTAAACAGAGGTAGATCTATTCCTTATTCTCTCACACTCGTTCACTGAATGATGAACCATCTCACTTTTTGCGACTTCACTAAAAACAACCCAATTATAAACTAATGGGACTGAAGTCTAACAAAAAAGGGCAGCACTTCAAGATTCAAACAAGATTTATGTCTCTCACACAACAATATAATTGATAAAAACCACACAAATAGCGAAAACAACAGCTAAATATTAAAACTCTTTCTTATTTAGATGACGAAATTCACGAAATAAACAATTACTCACCATGTTCTTGATGACAAAATTATCCCAAACCAAGTCTTGTGTTATTGATGACGTCACCAATTATTTATATTTTGACAATCTGTCAGCATCCACTCTCAACAAAGAGGTGATATTTTCGTAATAAGAAATGGCAGATTCTTATAAAACTTTAGGGAACGATGGACAGCATCAGCAGGCATCAGCTGCACCTCCACAACAAGAGGCCGGTTTTTGTTTTAGACTTTTTGTAAGGATCGTTGCATCTGTAGCTGGCGTATGTAAGTTTTAACATTGTCCCATATGCTCATTTTCGTGTGTGCTGAAAATTGAAACTAATAAATAAATAATATTAAACCATGTAGACTTCTAGAGTCTAGAATACTTCTTACTTTGCATATAACTGCTCTCAAGTGCAGAATGTTCGTGCATATGTTCGTGCATACTTGAACCTATCAATGATTATTCTTCACTAGATGTTAGGGCCAAATTTTTTGTCTTCTGATCGTTTCATTGATCAGACTCTAACAACAAAGACAAAGTTAGATATTGCGTAATATTCATGACTCATTAGATGCTGATAAATATGTAACTATAGACAGTACTGTCACTGGTCGGTCCATTGAATAGCAATTTTAATTCGTATTTGCATGGCTAGGTTTTATAGAAGAGAGAGAGAGAGAGAGACATAGTCATGCTTTCAAAAATCACAGGTCTTGTCAGTGTCATGAGATGATGACATATTTATTTGAATTCTTTGCTGCAATCTGTTTGGCTTTCACTATTTGAAGCACCTCACCACAAATCCTCATCCAGTTGTTTAACAGGCTTGGATGAGAAACTACACTAGAGTCAAACTGGAGCTGTTGTGCTGGATTGATTATTTTACACGGCCGTAGATGCTGCGAAAACCTGCACTACAAATAGTACTCCAGTTACTATTATTGATAACATCACCAATTATTCATATTTTTTACTGACACATATCAGCATTTGTAAAGCGACAAAGGGGTGTTATTTACGTAATCTAAGATGGCAGATTCATCTAAAACTCTAGGGAACAATATACAGCAACAGCATGCGTCAGCTCCACCACCACAAAAAGAAGCAGGTTTTTGTTTTAGACTTTTTGTAAGGATCGTTGCATCTGTAGCTGGTGTAGGTAAGTGGTACAGCTCTGTCCCATGTTCAATTTTGTGTAAGCTGAAAGTTGAAATTAAATGGAAAAAAAAGTGCTCCTTATACTGTTCCTTGAACCTTAAATAATTAATAAAATGGGGGGAAAATTGGGCATACCAAAATCTGAAATTCCAATTTTTGCCCCCCCCCCCCCTCTCATGAAATCCTTGATCTGCCAGCGCCACTGTATGTTTCTCTATCTGAGAAGTACCATATAATCGAATCAAAATATGTTGTTCCAATGATTTTTCTTGCAGTGGCCATCATTCTTGGACTCTTTTCTTGCATTTCCCTCAAAGGATTATGTATTGTTGCTGGACTCTATATCATGTAAGTATCATTTCAAATGATTCTTCTTCTTTTTTTTTTCTTTTTTTGAAGTGTCCTATGGTCTGTATATGAATCTATTCCTCGTGAATTATGAACAGTCCTTCACTGCAAAGTTTTAACAAATTTTTTTTTTCGAAAATTAAAAATTCTAGGAGTTGAAGATAAATCAGGGTTTCTTTTTTTTTTTTCTTTATCGGGGAGGGGTAGAGTTGGATGGGGCTTGGGAATGGGTTGTTCTTTTTCAAATGTCTGTAAATTATTGTATACTGAATACCAACCCCATTGAAAGAACTGTTCTCTGATCTCCGAGACCAACACATGAAGTCGAAGAAAAAGAAGTACATGTATTGATTTTAAAAAAATTATTTTGTTATTTCCTATCAGGCTCATAGGGTTACTGAAATTATTTCTATATCATTAGTTTTCTTGTTCCAGAATCCACATGCATACATCATTAAATATACTGGTATGCAGTAATAAAAAATTATACTGGACCTAACTTTTTGCCTTGAGGCACCCCTGTATGATTTGTAATATCAAAGGATACACCTTGACATTTGACAGAATGTGAATGATTATTTACATTATTTTCCACTAAATTATACAAGGTCTGACATTCATTTTAAAATCATAATCAGAATGTTGTGTTCAAGTCTATCGAAATCTTTGGGAAAAATCATTGCAGACATTAGTAAATATCGATTTTGATTTTCATAAATTTCAAAAATACTATTTTCTATCAGGTTACTAGGGTTCGTAACGATACTTTTCGAAGCACCTTTCTGCTGTCAGTTCCTGGATATCACAGACAAAGTCAGCAAGTGGAGTGAGCACAGAAAGGCGTGGCAGAAGGCCATCTTCTATCTCCTGTAAGTAGTTCATGTTTTGCTGATAACAAATTTTGGCCATTAAGGAGAATCTAGTGTAGTGGGGGAAAAAACAGATTTATTTTGAGCTCAGCTTTTCTATTATTTTCATGCCATTTAGTAAAAATATCATAGTAAAAAGGGCCGCTGTAAAGGATTGCTCTTCAATTGCCCTAAGACTCATAATATGGCCCAAAACAGCATAAGTTGTTGGGCTAAACATATTGTTAAGTCCTGTACATGCAATTCTGTGTGTAGTGTATCTCTAAGCAAATTTAGGTTAATTTCTTACAATTTAGGTGATTTCAAAATCTCACAGCATGCAATAATGCTAAGGTGAATTGCTATCAACCTTTTCAAAGCACTTTTAGACAACATTTTCCACATTTCTATCACATGACCAGAACAATCATTTCACTTTAATTTGATTTTATGAATTAAAATTGTAGGCAACAGAGCTAGTAAAGGAATTCTACATCTAAGTCATTTTTTTTTTGGGGGGGGGGGGAGAGTGACATTTTTCTCCGATGACAGTTGTTCCCCACCATATGCAGGGTTAAATTTAGGGTTGCCATAAGTTTCATGTCGGGATGAGGGTTAGGTCTTATTTAGTGTGGAGACCAGGGGGAGACTCACTAACAGCTGAAATCAATCCCAACTGGGATAAAACTAATTATAGGAACACTAGCCATGTTATACGTCCATACATGTACATGTAGGTCCATAGTTGGGATTGATTTTAAATCTTAGTGAATCACCCCCAAGAGCTAAAGTGAGATATTTTAGAGAGCAATTGTTGCCTGCGCATACTTCGAACAACTGTTATAAATTTATTGAGGTTGAAATAAAAGTGTGATGTTTGTTGCAATCATTTGAAGTCATTTCCAGAATTTAAACTTTTCATATTGTATATCAAGAATTCAATGTAAACAGTATGCCCTCTGTTTTTTCTGCGATCAGGTTACCTATTGTGCCGTTCTTCTTCTGCACGGGAATTAGTCAAATCTTTGCCTGTCTGTGCATTATGGCTACTGGTGTTCTGTATGGACTTGTTTTCATTGGAAAGAAGTAAGTCTGGTCTTTGTTAATTTTTATGATTTCGCCAACAAAGATGGTTTTAGGGGCACTATGATATCGGGTTGTCTGTCCTTCCATAAATACGTCTATCCTTTTTACTCGTTATCATGAAATGTCTCAAGAACTGCTTGAGACGTGAACTTCAAAATTGATTATATCATGTATCACTATAGGAAAATGTAGGTCAAAGTTTAAGGGTCACATATGTCAACCTATGATATTCCTTTTTCCAAGAACCACTTGAGATAATTCATGTAATTAAAATTTTAAAATATTAATAGGAATTGCCATAGGAAGACAATCTGATTAGATATTGGAGTATTTAGGGCACATGTCAAGCAGCACAGATGTCAACTTCTAAAATTTCATGTGATAAGCTTGTTCAATCAATTTGTTGTAAAAATGAAACAAGATGATTTCTATCCTGGTATATGTCAGGTTTAAAATAGTTTCTGACCACACGAGCATTGACACTTAAGGCATTACTTGGGAGAACACTGATAGGGTTTTCCATAACTCAGTCTGTAAAAGCACCAGTCTTGCAATCAGAGTTCTTGGTTTTGAGTCCTGATGGAATCCCATTTTCTTTGCTCATTTTCTTATGAAATAATTCTGTAAACAATAGTGGACATGAGTACAATGGTACAATGAAACGATTTCTTGTTTTTAGGGGTGATGCTGTAAAGCAAGCTCACTTGTCACAGCAACAAGGAGGAGACATGGCGATGTCTGACCCACCCTCACAAGACATGCATGGAAAGAGAGAACTCATTCCTTGAGCAGACACAGAGGGCGCTAGACTGACACAAACACTCTATTCTTTCCGTTCCAGAGCCTCGCCTGATGTACAGATCTTTCCGTTATAAGCATTCCGCATAATTTTTTGCATTTTTTTTAAGCAGTTCGTTTGAAAATATTACTGCTTGATGTATCCCACAATTTTCTGGTTCTAATGTAGGAGGTAATCCAGGTATGTCTCATGGGGCATGACATCTAATTTTGAATATTAATTAACCATTATTAATTGCATGTTAATGCTATTCTTGAGGGTAAATATTTTTCATACTCTTTCAATCAATAGCTCTAATGTGAAACAAAAGTAAGTAAAAATATCTCTGCACAAGATTTCTTTAATGCATTTTGAATTGGTGAAAATAATATACTCAACTTTCTTCGAAAAATTGAGGACAAATTGGTGTCCCATGCACAAGAAACAGAAAAAGCATGCATGAAGTGTATCTTTGTTACGGCTACCAAGCTTTTGCTGCGTATAAGAAAAAAGCCTTGCGAGCCAAAATCTTTCACATTCCGTTCATTACCTGAAAGCTTTCATTAAATTAAAAAGAAAATGCTTACTTCCATTGTATTTTTAACTTCTTGTTTGTTTATTTTTAACCATGGTGCATTTGATAATAACAGAAATACAAGTATCATAGAAACTGTTCTGATAAAAAAAATTATCTAGAAAGTTGTCAAAAGTATCACTTTGTTCCTCTAGTATCATCAAGGGGATAACAATACAATTTTATTACAATAGATAATAAGCAAATAATCACCGTCGATCCAAATGATGGGAAGACTATCACTTCCCAACTTCCCAAGCAAGCTGGATAAGCTATCTGCTCCGAAGTGAAGCTGAGGAGAGATAGCATGTACATCCAGCTTGCCGTGGAAGTGATAGTTTGCCCTGTCATTTGGATCAAGAGGTGATTATTTGCTTTATATTCCACATCTGAAACATTTTAAGAGCTCGGGGAAAGCCAATATTTTGATTAAAAATAACAGATTTCCTAGAGATCCTTAAAAAGGAAAATGCACTCAAGTCATTGATGCCTGTGCTTGTTAAAGTGCGCTCAATTTATTTAGCGCGAAAGCCTAGCTCAAATGGGCTGAAGTGATTGTTACTTAACAAAGAAATTGAAAAAAGAGTTGTTACGTCACAGAGGAATTTATCTGTCGCTGCATGTGATGGAAAAAAGCGATAGTACAAAAAACCTGAGTGACAACGCACTTTATTTAGTGCATCCTAAAATAATTGATGACGCGTTATGGCTCTACATGCTCTATATGGGGCAATGAAGTGATCAGCGAAACTCAAGTACCGTCACTACTAGTGATGATTGATGATGGGAAAACTAAAAATTAATCACGTGATTGCCTTTTTACCAATCCTGTTGCAACATTCTTAGTAATATAATTGATAATAATGAAAGCGCTTTCTGTCTGGAACTTCCGATCTAGGCTCGTATTAGCTAAAACAAAAAGTCCAAATGAATGACAGGTCTTGGTCAGGTATCGAGCTTTAGTTTTAAAAAAAGAGAGAAAGGATAAGAAGGGGGAAAACTCCTGAGGCATACTTCACTGCCTACAGTTTGTACTTGCCATTTAATTATTTTCTGTACTGACATCGTAGTTACTTGATCATGCTGCCTCGTAAAGATGGCTTATACAAGTTTATTTGTTAAATGTATACATGACCCATAAGCTGCTCACAAAATTAACTGTGATTAAAATCTGACCAATTTTTTTTAAATATGTCATATAATCAGGGATATTATGATAAATGACATTTTGGACAGCGCGTAGCACATTTTCATAGTTGCGTGTCTTTATGCACTTAATAACAGAATGATAAAAGGCTGTTGCGTGAAAGTTTCCTTGGAAAAGCACATACGGCATTATGTTGTACATTTTGCAATTGTTGTAGATATACAATGTTTATACTGAGTGGCATGCTACAAGCGCAAACCTCATTATATAAGAAAATACATGTAGCTTACTGCTGTGCCACGTGATGCCAGATGCAAAATTGGAAATTTAAATTGTTTTTTGGTCAATTCAGTATTAGGATGGGAACTTTGTATGTGCCAGTGATAAAAGAGAGATTATATATCTATATATTTCAGTGCAAGCATATTCAAGTGCTAAATCTGGACAGTGAATTTGTACAAGTATTGACATTGATATTGCCATTGGGCATAATTTATCATAGACATAGATATACAATTATGTGTGTTTTAGTTAGTTAAGAGTATGAATCGTGAGACATGATGTGAATTTTTTTTCACAGCAATTGAAAAATCAGTCAATATTCAATTTGTTCATTATCGCTGTATTTGATATACATTGTGATATTATACAGAGTTAGTCAGAAATAATATGCTACACATGTGAAATTACCCATTATTTAAAATATGGAAGGATCAAAACTGATCTTATACACATGAGCAAGTGGAGTTTGAAACAAACTCTGTATCTTGTGAAGTTAACAATGAACACATGTCAATCAAAAATTTGGCAAGTAAGATATGACGGTTCCATATTTTAAATTTAATGGGAAATTTCATAGGAGCATTATGTATGGCTCATTCTGTATACTGACTTTTGCCTCTTGTGATACATAAGTTTTATGTCTGTGCTAAAAGAAAAGTACATTAAAATAGATTTGAATGGGGTATAAATATTACACATAACAAAATGATAGTTAGATACTTTGATTTATTGATGAAAATTTACAGTTTACCAGGAAAAGTGTAAGTTAGGGAGATGTTTTGTACTAGGTAGTATAATCTCTGATTTTTGTTCGCAATGAAATGCAGGGAGTTAGGTGTAGGCTTAAGTGTAGTATGCATTTTATCATAGTATTCATATAAATCTTTTTATATATATTGCATTGTATTTGTATTTTTGTAGCTTGTATTTTCATTTATCTATAGTGAACGCTATGTGCATGTATGCTGACCAGTAAAGAAATTTGTCGGTTAGAATATTAGATAAATTATGTAGCCAAGATTAGAATGTTATTAGAATTAAAATGTTACATGAAACTTTGTGTCTAGATAGTGTAGGCTTTGTAGCTGTTTAAACAAGTATTCATGTAGATTGTACATTGTAGCAGGTATGAAACTTAGTGATGCATGAGCAAATAATATGAATTTTAGACAATTTTTCTACCAATTTGCATGGTTTCTACTGTTGGAGACAAATGAATAAATTAATTGTCTACTTAACATCCCAACGGTGTAAAAAAATTCCTTTATGTTTAATATGAATTTTGATTCCCTTTTCTTTGCAACTCTGTAGTATATTTATTTTTAACCCACTGCATATTAAACAGATATAATTATTTTAGGTTTGGGACTACATGTAGGAGAAGCTTGTAATATCCTTATTCTTATTATAGCAGGACTTAGGGAATATGATTTCTAGGCAAAGTTCATAAACTTTGTCATCGAAACGTCCATACCGGGAAAATTTTAACGTATCTCTGTCCTTCTTATAACAGGGATAGACTGTACTAGGAATATGATGTCTAGGCAACATACTCAAAATTTGTCAACGAAACATATGCTCATGCCAAAGACATTGTTATCTGTGAAATATGTTTCTGTGAGCTTTTGAATATCCAGATGCAATTACCAGTGATTGTCTTTATGGTCATATGTCACATTTGTTTTATGCAGATGTTCTTTAGCTAGCCTAGCTTAAGTATGTGGCTTGCGTTTTGAGGTGATCATTGATCTGTTGTATGTCTAGTAATAGTTATACTTTCTGAAATTTATTGGTTCTGCCTATGTTTCTTAAACATTGATGGTGTCGTAAAATAATTATTGTGTTTTTATCCTGCACCTTTTCTTAAAGATAATAAAGGATTACTCAGTATAGTGTATATTGTAAAACAAGAATTAGATTTTAAGAAGTACAAAAAAGTGATTCACAACTTGTTCCAGGCTCGTAGTGTCCATCGTGAAACATTTGATATTTCTACTTATTTTTAAGTACTTATTTTTAAGTCATTTAAACACTGATCTAGTATACTAGAGTTCAGCATTTTTACTGTATTTATATTATATAATTTACTCTCTCAAGATTTACACAAGTAAAGTTGAAAAACAATTCTTCTAAATGTTTTCTCCTTACACAATTTTTAAATCTTTTTATTAAACTTTTTTTTTCATTTCCTTTCAGTATATGATTTGGCTAGAGGTTCAAAGGGATGCCTAATTTTTAAAATTGTGTATAAAATACTATGGACACTTTGTTATATTTAAAAATTGTGCAATCGAAGCATGTCATTTTGTCAGTTTATTTCGATACTGGTCAGTTTAGTGTATTCACTGTGTTTATAACAATATAAATGAAACATTTAACATTCTTATAGCAGATAGGTACAAAATGTTAGATAGGAAATGTTTTTAAGAAAATCAAAATTTAAAATTGTGCAATTTTCAATGAATGGTTGTGCTGACTATGGATGTCTTGTATTTGGTAACATACTGCTTTTTGTTAGTCATCTAATATATACTTGTACATCATTGCCAACTGAATGTTATTTATGGTATATGTACCTGGATTCATACATCTCAAGTTTGGACCCTTATTCTGTGTATGTATCATTTAGTCTCATTAAACTCACATGGGTTAGGGTGGTATCTCACTTTGCGACGGATAAAAAGTTTTAGAGACGTCTCCGCGACATTTTTCCAAAACTGTGACAAAGCAGTTTCAAAGAACCGTCTCAAAGTTGTTTCGGCGACTCATGAAACGTCTCCAAGATGTCTTTTTAAAACTATTCGCAGAGACGTCTCCGGGACGTCTCCGCGACATTTCATGAGTCACGGAAACTACTTTGAGACAATTCTTTGAAATTGCTGTGTCACAGTTTTTGAAAATTGTCGCAGAGACGTCTCAGAGACGTCTCTAATAATTTGTATCCGTCGCAGAGACGATATTTTCTATTCCGTCGCGGAGACGTCTCCGCGAAGTGAGATACCACCCTTAGTTTAACCAAATACAGCACTGGTCAAAAAACTTTTTTTTTTTCCAGACACGCAGGAGCAAGATGGTTGTATGCTTTCTATAGCTATGACAAAACACAAGGGATGACATGAACAGAGTTGGCAGTGGCCAAATGCAGGTTGCAGAACATGTTCAGTGGTGGACCCAGGTGCGGGTGCAGAGGATGCTCCCCTCCCCCTATAATTTGAAAACCACTCATTGATTTTACATAATAAAATCTGAAAATTTTGGCGGCGCCCCCACCCCCCATATCCTGGATCCACCAGTACCACTGATGCTCTAACATGCATGACCTTTTCTGACCATAGCATTTGTCTGATGAGGGGGGATTATATACAATGTATTACTAATAATGACATCAGACCACTAAAAAGTTATTTCATCCAATTCATCATTCAAACTGTGAAGATATTTTGTTCCTTAGAGACAGTTTCCATGTTGCCGATAAGCTTTCAAACCGATGATAGCGGGTTCGTTAAACTTCTCTTCATATGTGGCATTGTTGAGGTAGGCCTACTGTATGACTGTCAGAGCTGTTTGGCCAACTTGGTTCAAGTAGGTCACAACATGGCGCATGTCGCTTTGTTAGGCAAGCACTAAACAAAAGAAAATGCATCATGTTGTAGTAGCCCAACTGAAAATGATCTGGAAAATCATTGTAATGAAGGTCTCAAATGACAGTCTGATTGATTGAAATTATACTAAGATGGTCTGACAAAGCTAGTTGATCTAGTTAGTAAAAGGCGACCTCAAATAGAGGAAAATGTGTCTAATGAAGAGTTTAACCACATATCCGTTGCAAATTATTTATTATGGATTTCATTTTATGAATCTTCGAGGTACAATAACTTCATTTCATGTCTTGATATCGGTGCAGATTGTTGTGAATGGTCATTGTAGCCAAATTATTTAAAAACATGATTATTTTATGTCAGAATTTGTGTTCTGCCTGTATTTTTTCTAAGAATGGAAAGGGATTGATGAGAGAAAATGGAACCAGAGAGGAGATAAAGAAATTTATAAAATATATAGAGAGAGAGAAAAAAAAGAGAGAAAAAGAGAGAGGGAGAGAAATTGAGAGATAAAGGAAGAGAGAAAAATTGAGAGGAATATATAGAGGGAGACAGAGAGTGAACTTTAGTTATAGAAAGGAAAAGAGAAACAAATGACAGAGATATACATGTAGAAAGGGAGAGAGAGACAAATTGAAAGATATCTAGAAAAAAAAGAGACAAAAATTAAGACAGGGGGAAGAACGAGATGTAGAGCCAAAAGAAGAATTAGCAGAGAAAGACGGAGGAAAGGTGCAAATAAAAGAGATGGTGATCGAACCAGAAAGAGCAACAGGGAATACAGCCACCATTGAAAATCGGGTCTCAAATTCAACTTCTAACTTCGGTTGTTTAAAGTTTTAACAGCGTTGTTTAAAATATTTTAAACAGCATTTTTACAGTGTAACAGAAAAGGAGATAGGTAGGGAAAGAGGGAAGGCAGGAACAGAAAGGGGGTGTCTGTCAAAGAGAAAAGGAGAAGACATGAAGGACAGTACAATAAGATGAAGAGAAGACCCCCCCAAAAAAAAAAAAAGATGAAGAGAAGACCTTAATCAAACATGTATAGGTAAACATCTTTTTCCCTCTGTGCAGATTATAATAATAAAAATAATAATTTGTTTTATTTTAGAGCCTTTTCAGTTCTAGCTGTGGGCCATGGATTGTGAACATTGCATGCTATCGATCATTACCCAAAGCACCTTGTTAGAAGGCGCTTAAAAAGTCCTATTTTTTAGTCTTTGGACAGGTTAGCTCAATCAATTACATAGCTCATCTGTAGCTCACAATTCCTCGTGAAAAGGAGGTAGTGGGTTCAATTCCTGGCCGAGTCATACAAAAAATGGGACCACTAGTTGCCTTCTACCAAGGTTCTTAGGGGTAATAATAGCATATAATAATAATAATTATTATTATTATAATATACTGAATTTATAAAGCGCCTTTTCATTAGATACAAAGCGCATATCATGTTTAATACCCGGCCTGAAAGGAGATCAGCAGCTACCCTGGGTAAGTATAACAATTATACTAGTATTTTTATTTTATTATTATTGACTTGACTAGAAATGACCTTATAAGGCATGATGGGCTGCTCTACTTGGAGATCTAACCAAATGAGCCAACATGTCCAGTTATGAGTGTTATTTTTTAGACACTGATCTAACAAGTTGTTACACTAAGAGGGTGACTCAAATAATTTAACACACATCAAAATAGTTTATATGAAATATGTACATTATCTTTAATTCATTATGCAAATTTGATATAAATACCTACATTTACATGTATCAAATTGGCTTAGGATTTTTTTTAAAAGAAGATAATATCACACTTCATTCAATGTGAACTATCAAAGGTACTAAAAATCACCTCTAAAATTCTAAAGATTCATTCCATATCAAAATTTCACAATCATATGAGTTGTTGATTCTATTCCTGAAACTGTCTTGAAGAAAGAAAAGGAAAATAAATCATTGCATCAAAAATATTCAACAAAATCAAAAATATTTCAATTATCACTCTTCTAATGCACAGCACACATTCAGCTTAAATACTAATTTAAATACTTTTGAAGGGATATACAGCCTCAATAGCAAGTTGCTTTGAAATACAGTCTCGAGAGGAACTAAGCAGAGAAAATTTGCCTTCGATCGGTGAAATTTTGATGACTATCTAATGAAGAGGTAGTGAGTTTTTAAAAAGTAGTGAGCTTTTTTTTTGCAATCTATGAAATGCAAATTGTTAAATATCTGTAATACATGTGTATCAATCATAAACTGTTATTTCTCAAATGTAAACAATTTATTTTACCTAACTCTGCCATAAAAAATTACTAAAAATTCATTTTTGCACAATCTGTTTTTCATCCCCAAAAAATTTCTAGAACAACACAAATTGGGGATGAAAATTGCAAGCACATTTTGTACATTCACAGATACAGGTAATTCCAACTTGTGTTTGATCACAAACTTTAAATTAAATTTTTTTAATCCTTCATCAGATCTTATATGATTGGTGTATTTCTTTCTTCTTTTTTTTATCTGCTTATAAAAACCAACATGATATTGGGGCTGATTTCCCTTCAATTATAAGTTTTTTAAATAAAATCAGGAATGAAACTACAAATCCGTAATTTACAGATGCTACACTCCTCTATATAAACTGGACAATACATACACATTATACATATAATACTTTCATTTACTGGAGTGTAGTTTTCAAACATTAAATACAAAATTGCCACAATTTTGTTTACAAAGAGATATCTATAAATGCTTAAATACAACTTACAGTTAGCACAGTAATTCAAATAAAAAATACATTATTATGGCACAAATGCAGATATCATGAGTATGCACGGCAGTTCAATAACATAAATGTTCAAAATGCTAAATTACTAGTAAATTCTGCTTGAATTAAATCATGGGATGATATTAAATGATTACCAGATGCACATACATATAAAGTTTATCATATTGGATGCGGAGTTTCCACATTAATCATCTTGTATTTCATAAAAATCAATGTTTTATTTCAAACCTTTATCATGGGGATACATCTTTTCCCAGGCAAATGTTTATTGGCTATTCATACTTCTACCTGATGAATCTGTTTTGTTTTGTGATGTTTTGCATTTAAAAAGTACATTTTACCAATATCACTTAAAATCAATTCATTAATAAATAAGGAAATAAATATTTGATTGATGTATAAAATAGCATTACTTTAATAATTATCATAATTATTATGAAAACAAAGGAGGCCTAAATATTTCTTTTAAATATCTCTCTGCCTCACATTGATTGATAGCAACGAGGGAAAGCAGAAAAATCATAAGACAGATTGGTGGATGTTTGAACTACAAAACTTGGATCAGTAATAAGGAAGGTATTGAATGTTGAAACCCCAGAGTGTATACAATAAAATTGGTGATTCAGAAATGCAACAGCAGTGGTAGTTAACTCTTAGTTTATTCCAGTACATAAAATAAAAGTAAATTCCCTTTTTCAAAAGATAGATTAGGATCACTTTTTTTAAAATTACAACATGCTACATTTACTTCTAAAAATTTGAGTTAAGTACCCCCTGAGGTACAAGATAGAATCTGAAACTATTAAAAATTAATAATATTTCAGTGTGCAACAATTGAAGGAGTTGTCTAATAACAACTGATGTAAACAATTTGCCACTTTGGAGATGTAAATGCATATAGCGATCTCAACATTCATATCATTTGTCTGATTTTGTTCAAAATTTAGCCGACCTGCTTCTTTTAGTTCAGTTTCCACCAAACTCAACATGCTATGACATGGTGAGTTATTAACATCTACAAACAAAGCCCAACTGTATATACGTTCAAGACCAGCTTGAAAGCAGTTCATACTCGCAAATCATCAATGAAAGAAGCATGTCTCTAATATATCACATACATATATAGCAAAGTCAGGCCCAAAGGAACCCAAGAAAAATTTACAAACTATCATAAAATAGAAGCACATATAATGGTTGAAAAATAATAGAATCAATCAATGATAATGTTCAAGAATCAATCAAATAATATAGAGGTTTTAAGCGTTTGATTTCCTGGAGTAAATAAAACTGATATAGAAGTTCAGGTGACTTTATTCAAATATTTACTAATGCTTTAGTACTCTTAAATTATTTGTGACTTGACACACATACAATGTAGCATACTTTTAATACATAAACAGAAAGTTTTTATAGATTAAAAAAATAATAATATTAAATCACTTCACTTCACTTCACTTCACTCTATGAACTCTGAAATGAACTCTCGCTTACAAAATAAAAGGATTTCACTATAAGTATAGCTACAGAAAATATCATCACCCTTATGCAGGCCTTAAAGGCCTTAAATGCTTAATATTGTAGATTGTACACATAATAAAAAATGGTAAATAAAAGTATTATTGGCAGATGAGGCCCGCGATATGTGGGAACACAGTTTCTTGGTCATTCATTATACCTTAGTGGTGGGTCTTATACATGTATACGTCATAAAGGTTACTCAAGTTTGTAACCAATCATACAATTAACCTACTAACCCCTAACTGAAATACCAGAATGAATCAAAACCTCTTTAATATTACACTAGCCTGTCTCTCAGGCAGTAAGGATATATTTTTTTAAAGATCAATCCAAGTTTATATTTATTACATCAGGGTAATATTAAGAATAATTTAACATGACATCTTTAAATAATTTTTAATGAGTATAAATAACACTATATTTCTTAATTTTGTCAAGGCTCCAAGAAAAATTATATCAAACTACATAGAATAGCAGATTATGATGAGTCTTTTAAACACAGTTTACAGTCTTTCTTCTTTTTTTTTTTAATTAACGAACACAAATGTATCACTCTTTCACTCAGATGTATCCATTTTACCAAATGACACTGTACGCAGGTTGAAATCAGTGGGGGATCCAGGCGCGCCAGGGGCACAGGGGATGTGCACCCACTCTATAATTTGAAAACCACTCATTGACGTAACATGCAAAAAAAACAGAAAATTTCGGCAGCACCCCACCCTGAAATCCTGGATCTGCCACTGGAAATATGGTATACTACTTGAATTTATTTGCATTCCAGGAAAATTAGACATCTGGGAAAAAGGCTAGATGCCCAAGTCATTCATTTTTTTTCCAGTGTACATGAGTCCACCAACACGCTCCTAATAAATTAAATAACATTTATGATTGGCAAACAACCTCATTCATAATCCCTACTATTACAACCAATTCACTGCATCTCTGACATATTGATCTATAAGTTCTCTTTGAAATAACTTTTTTTTGGTACAAAATTCGCTTTCTATATTAAATTGGTATGATGGCATTATATGTGACAAGGGTTGCACATCACTCTGAATTAAAAACACACAAGAAAATACATGTAGATATCTTAAGTGTCAATGCAAACATTCTGTAAAAACAAATCAGAACTAAATGCACACATACATGTAATAGAATTACATAAACAAACCCAAATTCAGCTATAATTGAATAATTATGCAGCTGGAAACGTACATGTTTTCTCTGTTTTGTTCTAAATCATTTCTACATGTATTCATTTGTGCATCGTATAATATTTAGAATTATATTTAAATACAATGAAAGCCAGTAATTCAAATACATTGAATATTCAAGTTAAAATGAAATAAATAAATTATACAGATGAAATCCACCATCTCACACAATTCGATTGAAATGCCCGAATGATTAAAACAACCCAAATTAAACTCTCAAATCGATGATACAGTATATGTACACAATACTCTTTTTTTATATATTTTTTTTTGTTTTGTTTTATATACAATTGTGTTTATACAAATATAAACATTGCAAAATTTCTACCTTTTTACAGACTTTCTTTTCTTATTTACAGCAAAAGACACGTATAAAACATTTTATTATAATTATTTCATCTCTGAGATTCTAAGACTTTACAGACCTGCAGAGCCAATGTTGAAAATGAACAAACCGTTTGTTGAAATGAAAACAAGACTAAGGGAATTGAAGGAGAAGTCTACCTTGAAATTAAGCTGGTTTAAATAAAAGCAGAAAAATGAGAGAAGCACATATCAGTGAAGTTTTGATGAAAATCCATGGAAGGATAACAGAGTTATAAATAACAAGGCCGGCGTTCTCGAGGGGTGGCTACAGTTGGTAGGACTTAAAGATGCGTGTTTGGTGGGAATTGCTATTATCTCTATTATCCGGTCCTGCCTGCTTTTGTCGCCCTTCGAAATGCCGGCAAATAGCTTTTAATCTGTACATGTTTATCATCGCGGCATGCCATTGTTCATGTAAAGTGAAAATATGTACATACTTTAGTTACTCTTATTTATATATCTTTGTATTTTCTTTATTTATATGTCTTTTACACATCATTTACAGAAAGGAGCCTATAATATAACAAGCTTAGCTTTTAACTTAGACCCCTTCATATTTCTTTTTTTCTTCTTCTAACTTTGTTAATGTATTGTATTGATTGATATGACATACAATTTTGTTGTTATTAATATTTTTTGATTGGAAATATGGAATAAACTAAACTGAAACTGAAACTGAAACTTTTAAATAAGTTTCCATCTTGCGACATCAGTTGCAAGCCACCATCCCTGTATGTTATGTAATGTGAATTCCCCTTTTTCATGCTTTTATAAAGGAATATATCTATTTCATAGACGTGTCTATGAAGTCATGTGTCTGACATTATGCTTAATATTTCGAAAATTATGGCATTTTCAGTACAAAAACATAAGGGATATTTCCAATTCACGATTTTTTCAACCTTTGCTGGATGTTTGTCAAAACTTCACTTACATGTTTCTTTATACTTTGCTTTTAGAAAACACAAGTAAATTTAGGGGTAGATTTCTCCTTAAATCAACTCTAAAAATCAAATTAGATAATATTATTAACTTATCACTCTCAGCAAACACATAGTATTTTCATTCAGATAATCTAGAGAGAGAGAGAGAGGGAAAAGGAGACATCAGACCTAAAGGTTAAGAAAACTTCTCATATTTCTATTTTCATTCTCTTAAAATCATGATAAAAAAAAGCAAAGACAGAGCTCTTAAAGATTCTTTGTTTTTACTAGCCTTTTTTATTAATTTTTAGGCTGCTTACCAAAAGGTATGTTCTCTTTCCAAGAGCAGAGGCCAACTTTGCAGGATTACATACCCGCTCTTCTTCAATTAGGTCAATAATAGGAGGATGATTTATCAGTTATAGAATCTGCAAAGTGGGCTGCCGAATTCAGAACAAGAGCATTCCTTTTGGTAAGTCCTTATAATTGGAATGAAAACTGTTGAAATGTCTCATACAAATGGTATCACAAAATTATGCAAATTATGTCATATCAATTGCTTCAAACTATTTTTCTGCTTCCAATCAAAAGATTAATGTCAAATAGTTTTGATATTCCATAAATAATTTTGAATCAATTATTTGTGTAAATTTCTGAAAAGAATTTCAAATTTTTCAAAGTCTCTCAACATTCTCTCGCTCTCTAGGCCAAAGCTCACAGCACCACAAAGCTTAAACCCATACCAATTCTACACATGTCATCTTACCTACCCAGATTGTGGGTTTAATCCCTGGCATAGCACTTAAATCCTTGTGCAAGGTTGATTATATTTATTTGCTTCTCTCTACCCAAGTGTGGCACATGATCAGAAGATCTTGCAGTCCAATTTATTGTCAAATCAAAATATCAATTGCAACAGATTTTGAATTATTTGAATATCAAAGTGGCTTCTACAAATTAATAACAATAATCTCTAAAAGTCTGAGTTGATGTTTTGGGTTTTTTTTTTCTCTCTCTTTTCTTTTCATTTCTTTTATCCCAATGGCAACACCTTGGCCCATATTCTGATAGCAGTGAAAGTTAACCCTAGGTTAACTAAACCACACTTAACCCACACCTCTGGATTAAGTCCTATTGGTATTCTGATAGCCTAGTTTAACAAAACCCAAGATTTACATTTAACCCTGGGTTAAACACATTACGCATGCTCAGTAGAGCTCATCTCGAGCTGCGCTCCCAGGTCAGGGTCGCGCAGCAGTGCAACGCACCTCATGCAACAATGCAATACGCGCCAATCGTGCGCATCGCGCTGGTCTAGTCTAGGGCGGGGAGCGGCAGGTTTGGTTGATTGATTGATTTTTTATTTTATTTTTGTCAGGCAATGCATACATATAGTATTGAGGATTGGACGTATTTTATCATTACAGATTAATCAATCTGGATTATTTTTCATTTTTGAATTATTTTTATAATCCTCCCCCGCCCCGTTATCACAAAAGCTAACTTTGTGTTGTTTTTAAGGTGCAAATGGCTGTAGTAACGATGATGCCCAAAAATTAAACCAGGCTTAAACTACCCCCTGGGCTAGTTTAAATTTTGGAGGATTTATTACCATACTTAACCCTGGGTTAAGCTAAACTTTGCTATCAGAATATGAAAATTTAACCCAGGGTTAAATTGAGGAGTTAGACTAGAGTTAAACTACCCTTAACCCTGGGTTAAGCTAAACCAGGCTATCAGAATATGGGCCCTTGTGTTTATTTCTTGAATGCTATACACTCCTTGAATTGCTACATGTATTTCATTTCAGTGTAACCTTGGACTTTCTTTCTTTCTTTTTCAGGTGGAAACACTTTAGAAAATTTTAATATAAACCCCTCCCAAAAAGTTTCGCAAATCGACTTAGGGCCATGATAACTTTTCAGGTATGCTTTAATTATTCATGATAATCAGACTAATGGAAGATAATTTATTCCCCTTTTTATTGATATCATGATTTAATGATTGTGACATGCTTCAATGCACAGATTATTATATTATGGAGAAAAGTAAAAAGTCAAATGTTGTAAAATGCACTTTTATTGATCACATTGAAGTTCCACAACTCAAAATTAGACCCTAATAACGTTTGGGGTATTTTATAATTTATATTGAATTTTATACCGTTGTCGCGTTCATTTATTCATATTTTTTTATTGATACCTAATTTGTCATGGTGAGGTCATGCTTGGGTCCACAGAACCCCTGAATACCACCTGAATGCAAGGCAAACTCAAAGATAATGTTCAGTTTAAATGTTCTGTGACACAAATTTGAACCTTGATACATTTTATTGTGGGTTTTAATCATCATCAATTTTTGTAGCATTGAAAAGGTCATTTTTTCTTCTTTTTATTGATACCCTATTTGCAATGGTAACATCATGTATAAATGCACATGATTCATGAATATAATGCAAAGTAAAAAGCGAAAAGTTGCGAAATGCATTGCTACAGTGTATTGCTCAAATTGAGTATCTCGCAATAGACAATAATAGGCACAATAGGCATTCAATTTGCAACATTTGACTTCTGACTTGTCCTAACATTCAGGTGTTCTGTACATATAAGAACAATACTTTTGTTACACTTAGGGTATCATTGAAAAGAGGAATAAATGAACTTGACAATGGTATAAAATTCAATAAAAATGATAAAATACCCCTAAAGTTAACAGAGCCTAAAGTCGAGTTTTGGAATTCAATTTGATCAATAAAACTGCATTTTGCAACATTTGACTTTTTACTTTTATCCATATTCTGACATTATGTGCAATGAAGCATGACACAATCATTACAAATTCGATATCAATAAAAAGGGGAGTAAATTATCTTTCCAAAAGTCAGGAATAATTAAAGCATACCTGAAAAGTTATCATGGCCCAAAGTCGATTTGCAAAACTTTTTGGGAGGGGTTTATATATCAGGCGCGGATCGAAGAAAAATCGAATTGAATGCATTTCGGGGGCCCAATTGTCTGGGAACAAAAGCGGCTCTTTGTCCCCGGACAATTGGGCCCCCGAAATGCATTCAATTCGATTTTCTTGGATCCGTGCCTGTATATGACAAAACTAAAGGGGAACCAATGTTGGAAAGTGGAAGGTAAATATAATATGAATAAAATAATTTCTTTAAAAATATAAAAGACAAAGGAATAACAAAGTTATCAATTTCTACAGAAAAAAATTAAGTTCAATGTATTAAAAGAAAAAGGTGAACCTAGCAATTTAAACATCTTCCTGGCTTAGGCAGGGGACTGCGATGTCATATGCTGTCCAGAGACTTTAAGAAATAGATTCAAAAGAAGATTAGCCTTTAGAATACATAATAGAAGGTTAAATTTTCCCTTTGAGTACAATGTATAAAGCAGAGAAAACACCATCGTCTTGTAGTGCACATAGTGCACACACAGCTCAAGGGTTAAAGGTTATTGGGAGCTGAGTCCTTTTGGCATTGCATGTCACATTATTTATTTCATTGATGAGTTGCTTCATAGCTTTCTCCACAATGATGATGTTATCCACTAGTTGCTAGGGGGCGTGGCTGCTGTCATTGTGGTATCTCTAACGAGAGCGCCTGGACAATCCAGGGATCACATTTTGACCCTTCCCTGAACTCATCCTTCGTTAGCATTCCATCTTTGTTCTAGAGGAAAAAAGAGAAACAAATAAGGCATAAGGGTGAATGTATTCACGTATCATAACATTCTTACATACCATAATTTAAAAGAAAACAATACATAGAATATCATAACTTGACTTCTGTAAAACTTGACCTTTGACCTACGAACTCCAAAATCTAATCAGATTGTACGGTAAAATACTCTATCCAGAAGTTTGAAGTTCATATCTCAAGTGGTTCTTGAGATATCGCGATAACGTGACAAACGGATGGACGGACAACTAAAAAAACATGATGCTTCTTGCACCACCTATGGTGCAAAGGCAGAAAAATGTATAATGCAAACTTAAATCTATGCTATGTGTACAAATGTTTCAATTGTACACATATCAACCGAGGGTTACATACATGTAGAAGTATTAAAGGTTCTTGCAACCAAAGGTTTAAGAGCTCGCAGCAGTGACTTGAAAAGGCAGTGAACAGGAAAAAGGTGATAATAACTGTAGGTTGTGGAAATATCTACAGAGCAAATGAATAATCAATAAGCTGAATGTTTGCTTTATGCCCAATCTCATACCTAGAAAAAGGTGCTCTTACATTCAAAAGAAAAGAGTTTGTGCTTTAGTTAACAAAAGTTCTTGCAAAGTGTCTATTGCACTTACTGGATGCAACAAACGCAAATGTCTACATGTCATTCCCCATCTACCCCTCCCCAAGAAAAAAAAAACACTCTTAATTCTGCACATTTACGAAATATATTCTGTTTGAAGGTTTAAAAATTTAAGGCACTACATGTATGTGCCCCATCTCATACCTAAAAGGATTAGATAGGATCAATAAATCTTTCATTTTTAAAATATAACAGTACATTGTCATATTATGGTTGCATATTTATTTGTTTGTTTGTTTGTTTATTTATTTGTTTTTGTACTTTTTTAGATCTCTTTGTGACAAACAGCAGTCAATTGAGAGACTGTATGGATTTTTTTTTCATCCAAATGTTCTTATTCATAACTTTTATAGTGTATTACACCGAAAAATGAATTTAAATGTTCAAAGGTATTTGTTCATTTTTTCAAGGTGTTTTGTGTAATTCATAGCATTTTATATAAAAAAATCATGCAAAAAAGTCACTAAAAAAGAAAAAATTTACTGCTACATGTATAAGTTAAAATCTCATGTCATGTAATCTTATCGTTGTAGGCTTGGTCACAGTGTTAAATACATTTTTGTACACCTAGCCCTGACTGTATGCATGCATGATCACTAACCCCCATTGACTAGCCAAGTGAAATTCCACAATTTAAAGGTTATCAACAAAAGCTTCCTCAAGCATCGCCAAGGTAGCGATCGAGGGTCTCTCCGATGAAGAAGAGAACATCCCCAGATTTAACAAGGACTCAAGGATAATGAGAGGAAAATGGGGCCGTCTTGATATGCAAGCGAAGTCACATTTTAAGCAATACAGGTAAACGTCTCCTTTTAGTGAGATTTTGGTATTATATTTGAAACCAGAATATGAATTACAAAATACAAATCAACTGACAAATAGGACATTCATCTCGGTGCAAAACATTTAACTATATGTAGAACAGTTTAAATGGAAATAATCACTGAAATCTCAAAATTGGCAATGCACAGAAAGAAATCTCAGCTTGAAAATTATGCTTGAGAATTGTCATGGGAGGAAATCATACAGAAAGATGGTTTCAGGATAAAACTAAGTGTGGTGATCTACATGTAGAATATAGCTTGCCTACAGGTGTCAATTAGGGACCCCATGTATGATGTGATGGCTCAAAATCCACCATTAATTACAGATCGGAGAAGAAGGAAGGAAAACACCATCGTCTTGTAGTGCACATAGTGCACACACAGCTCAAGGGTTAAAGGTTATTGGGAGCTGAGTCCTTTTGGCATTGCATGTCACATTATTTATTTCATTGATGAGTTGCTTCATAGCTTTCTCCACAATGATGATGTTATCCACTAGTTGCTAGGGGCGTGGCTGCTGTCATTGTGGTATCTCTAACGAGAGCGCCTGGACAATCCAGGGATCACATTTTGACCCTTCCCTGAACTCATCCTTCGTTAGCATTCCATCTTTGTTCTAGAGAAAAAAGAGAAACAATAAGGCATAAGGGTGAATGTATTCACGTATCATAACATTCTTACATACCATAATTTAAAAGAAAACAATACATAGAATATCATAATACTGACTTCTGTAAAACTTGACCTTTGACCTACGAACTCCAAAATCTAATCAGATTGTACGGTAAAATACTCTATCCAGAAGTTTGAAGTTCATATCTCAAGTGTTCTTGAGATATCGCGATAACGTGACAAACGGATGGACGGACAACTAAAAAAAACATGATGCTTCTTGCACCACTATGGTGCAAAGGCAGAAAAATGTATAATGCAAACTTAAATCTATGCTATGTGTACAAATGTTTCAATTGTACACATATCAACCGAGGGTTACATACATGTAGAAGTATTAAAGGTTCTTGCAACCAAAGGTTTAAGAGCTCGCAGCAGTGACTTGAAAAGGCAGTGAACAGAAAAAGGTGATAATAACTGTAGGTTGTGGAAATATCTACAGAGCAAATGAAAATCAATAAGCTGAATGTTTGCTTTATGCCCAATCTCATACCTAGAAAAAGGTGCTCTTACATTCAAAAGAAAAGAGTTTGTGCTTTAGTTAACAAAAGTTCTTGCAAAGTGTGTCTAATTGCACTTACTGGATGCAACAAACGCAAATGTCTACATGTCATTCCCCATTTACCCCTCCCCAAGAAAAAAAAAAACACTCTTAATTCTGCACATTTACGAAATATATTTCGTTTGAAGGTTTAAAAATTTAAGGCACTACATGTATGTGCCCCATCTCATACCTAAAAAGATTAGATAGGATCAATAAATCTTTCATTTTTAAAATATAACAGTACATTGTCATATTATGGTTGCATATTTATTGTTTGTTTGTTTGTTTATTTATTTGTTTTTTTACTTTTTTAGATCTCTTTTGTGACAAACAGCAGTCAATTGAGAGACTGTATGGAATTTTTTTTCATCCAAATGTTCTTATTCATAACTTTTATAGTGTATTACACCGAAAAATGAATTTAAATGTTCAAAGGTATTTGTTCATTTTTTCAAGGTGTTTTGTGTAATTCATAGCATTTTATATAAAAAATCATGCAAAAAAAGTCACTAAAAAAGAAAAAAATTACTGCTACATGTATAAGTTAAAATCTCATGTCATGTAATCTTATCGTTGTAGGCTTGGTCACAGTGTTAAATACATTTTTGTACACCTAGCCCTGACTGTATGCATGCATGATCACTAACCCCCATTGACTAGCCAAGTGAAATTCCACAATTTAAAGGTTATCAACAAAAGCTTCCTCAAGCATCGCCAAGGGTAGCGATCGAGGGTCTCTCCGATGAAGAAGAGAACATCCCCAGATTTAACAAGGACTCAAGGATAATGAGAGGAAAATGGGGCCGTCTTGATATGCAAGCGAAGTCACATTTTAAGCAATACAGGTAAACGTCTCCTTTTAGTGAGATTTTGGTATTATATTTGAAACCAGAATATGAATTACAAAATACAAATCAACTGACAAATAGGACATTCATCTCGGTGCAAAACATTTAACTATATGTAGAACAGTTTTTAATGGAAATAATCACTGAAATCTCAAAATGGCAATGCACAGAAAGAAATCTCAGCTTGAAAATTATGCTTGAGAATTGTCATGGGAGGAAATCATACAGAAAGATGGTTTCAGATAAAACTAAGTGTGGTGATCTACATGTAGAATATAGCTTGCCTACAGGTGTCAATTAGGGACCCCATGTATGATGTGATGGCTCAAAATCCACCATTAATCTTTCTAAAAAAGAACAACGTGCAAATGGTGGGAGAACTGAATTAATAAGTGGAGAGCACACTTAATGAAAGGAATGAATGTGGAAAGTGATTTACAAAAAAAAGATAAAGAAAGAGGATAAAGGAGGGTACATAACAAATAGCCAGATAAAAGAGCAGGGAGAGGGAGAGGGGAAAGGGAAAGATGGGGGGGAAAGGGAAAGATGGGGGGAGAGGGGGGAGAGGGGGAGAGAGGGGGAGAGAGAGGGGGAGAGGGGGAAGGGGGACAGAGAAAGGGGAGGGGGCATTAGGGGAGGGGGGCATTGATCAAATTAGGAGAGATTTCAAGCTTACTGTATCCATTTGGGTGAAGATCTTATTTACTCTCTCTTTCCGGTGTGTCTTCCGTTC
>CALNVZ010000649.1:15552048-15568231 GCA_940671915.1 Paracentrotus lividus | reverse complement strand
CGTCGTGTGGAAGATCTAACATATTGCCCTTGGAGGAAAAAAAAAAGATAGAAAAAAATCACAATCAGAACAATTTATAAACACAATCAATGCAATTATTACGGGTACATACATTTCTTTCTCTAACTGGAACAAATATAACCTTTAGATATACCATACAGTACAGCCTCTAATTATCGCCCGATAAGTCTGACTTCTATTGTATGCAAAGTCCTGGAGACCTGTGTGAGAGAGGTGATTATGGACCATATGCTCCGAAATGACCTTGTGTCTGACGCTCAGCATGGCTTCATCCCCAGGAGATCTTGCACTACACAACTACTCACTCAACTCGAAGATTGGACCCGATCACTTGACAATGGAGATCCTATCGACGTGATATATCTAGACTTTAGTAAAGCCTTCGATTCTGTCCCTCACCAAAGGCTGATTAGCAAGATGAAATCATATGGGTTTTCTGGAAAACTTTTAAGATGGTCTGAGGCTTTTCTAACTGGCAGAACTCAACGTGTTAATGTGAATGATGCATTGTCTTCATGGGAAACGGTGACCAGCGGAATCCCGCAAGGCAGTATCCTTGGACCGATCATGTTTATTATGTTCATAAATGACTTGCCATCAACGATTTCAAGTAATATCCAGATGTATGCTGACGATGCTAAGATCTACAGAGCAGTTGGGAATGAAGTGAACACAATAGAACTCCAAGCAGATTTGGATTGTGCTGTTAAGTGGTCAAAGGACTGGCAATTGAAGTTTAATAACAGCAAATGTAAATCTTTCCATCTCGGTCGTGGTAACAGACTTTCTGAATACAGCCTTGAAGGAAATGTCCTACACACATCCACAGAAGAAAAGGATCTTGGCATCTTAGTTGACTCAGAATTGAAATTCCATAATCATGTTTCACATGCTGTAAATAAAGCCAATCAGATGCTCGGTATCATCAAACGTGCATTCACACATCTGAATGAAGAGTCATTAACTGTTCTTTACAAGAGTCTAATTCGGCCACATCTTGAATATAGCAACGGTGCCTGGCATCCTCGCTACAGCATGGATATAGATAAACTTGAAAGTGTACAGAGACGTGCAACTAAACTGCTACCCAGCTTAGCTCACAGACCGTACCATGAGAGACTCAAACACTTGAAATTACACTCACTGTTGTACAGAAGGAAACGTGGAGACATGATTCAGGTGTACAAGTTCATTCATGGTATAGACTTTTGCCAATTGGATCATTTCTTCACTATGCGAACCACTCGTGAAACCAGAGGTCACTCACTGAGAATCTCGAAGCAGCGATATAGACTTAATCTTAGAGGGCAATTCTTTAGTGTCAGAATCACCACAGATTGGAACAGTCTCCCAGAACCTGTAGTTTCAGCTCCTAACCTACATACATTCAAAAGGTTGCTGGACAAACATTGGTCCCATCTGCAGTATGAAATACGCGAACCAACTCTCACATGCATACCCTCTAAATAATTCTTAGTCTATACCTCCTGAAGAAGTGATCGGAAGACCAACAGGATTACCTTTTCTTCCGTACAATGCTGATGCTGATGCTGATAAATATGACAAGGGTTCTAGAAAACACAGAAACAAAATAAGACTATCCCACATAATTATAAATATAATTAAACATGTATATGTACCATTAATAACAGAAGGAGACCATTTTATAAACTCCAAAAATGTTGCCCATTGTTAGCAAAAAATATAATGCTGCACCAAACAAATTATTCATCAATTGTTACAATAAACTATTCTGAATAAAGGTGAAACATAAACTTATATGTCAAGAATGCATCTTTATAAACCATTCTCACTAATTTTTTGCATTATAACTATACTCAAGAAAAATATTGCACTATCATCCTATTGCCCACGGAACCAAGGCAATATATCAGTACCTATTGAAATAGAATAATTCATAAGTCAATGGGTTAAACTAAGCTACAACAGCTACAATTAACATCCTAACATACCAAAATTATATTGGATGCGTGGCTCAAAATTTGCTGAGATTTTTCACATGAAAAAAAAAATAAGTTCATATCTCATGAAGATATTATCTAAGGAATATTTTATTCAAGCCAAATATTTTGGGTGGGTATTATTTTCGAGAAATTCGCAAGCGCATCCTCAGAAAAACTTTGATTTCAATATGAGGACATTTACATGTATAGTAATGAAAAGATCACCAAAATCACAGAATTATCCACTCAAAAAATTTTCAAACTACACTGTATTCCAACATTGTGAAATGTTATGTGTGCGAAATATATAGATTATACATGTAAATTAACATAATGAAGTTTCCTATTTGTGAATAATATGATATAAAATTAGATTCCTTAGGTTTCATTTAGGTATTCATGTATGTAATATATTTGGTTCGATTCTTATTAATCAGTTTGATGTCAATATGTCTTGTTATCTTGCATAACATCATCAACTTAATTTCTCTGCAGCATTTGCTTAACATTTAACAATTGAACATTCTTTTTGATGGATATGTTAGACCTTCATAGCCATGGGGGGTTTTAAATTGATGAAGATAATTGTGTACTTACAACCATTCTGTATATTGCATCTACTATGTCCAGCATCTCTTGCTTTGTAATGAAACCATCTTGATCTAAATCATATAAATTGAAGGCCCCTGTGAGAAGATGAAACATAAAAAGGATTAAAGTTTATTATGCTAAACATACATATTTTTTCCATTATCTTCAAAATAATAATTTTCGGAACAGTTTTTACATTCATTTTTTAGCACTCAAATGCATGATCATTAAAATCACAATAATTCTCATAAAAATTCATGATGTTATGTGAAACATTACAATCCTCATTCTACATTGCTTCATTCTCCTACATATACACAGAATGATGTTTACCAACATCATCATCATCACCATCACCAACACCATCGCCACTGCCATTACCAATACCAACACCACCATAAACACTAAGATAACGCTAATAACAACATCATATCCTCATTATCATCAACACCACCACCACCACCACCTCAACCATCATTTCTAACACCATGCTAATAACAACACCACCATATCATCATCATCTCCATCATCACTACCAAAATATATATTCAATGATATCATCTTAACAATAACAGCCATCATCATCCTCATCACCTTCATCGTCACTATCACCATCTTCATCCCCATCAAAATCATCGACCCCATCACTGTTGCCATAATCAAGACCACCATGATCAACATCATCATCAGCAGCAGCAGCAGCAACATGACCATCAACATCATCATTTCCAAAATAATCGCAATCCCAATCATCATTATGATCACAATCAATCTTCAATTCCTTCATCATATCTGAATGTTATCGTACTCATTAAACATTTAACATCTTAGTCCTCATCTTTAGCAATAACATTGAGCGTAACCATTGACGCTATAAGTATACCATCCATATCACCACTATGACCATCACCACCAGTTCTCTTATCATCACCATCTTGCTATGACAACGACTTCACCAGACTTCCTCATCTACATCATAGCTCTCATTAAACAACTATCAGGAGGCCAAATTCTAAGGGATGCACTACATTTAACAAATTTGATGTCTTATCAATGTGCATGTAGTCTGCTATTTTAAAGTTATCGTAGTAACGAATGTTCTGTCATGTAAGAATTGGTATTGACCCTCAAAAAAGTATTAAAGCTAACAGTATTGACCAACAAAAAGGTAAAGCTTATAGTATTGACCAACAAAAAAGTAAAGCTTATAGTATTGACCATAAAAAAAAAATGCTAATCATACAATTACATGTATATATTGAACCCCTATATACATTATACATTGTATTTGTGATATATACCCCAAAAAGTGTATGTAGATATAATGTGACCAAATTTACAGAAATTGTCCTTCTCATTGAATAATGGGGAAAGAATCGGCCTATAGAAGTTTTAAAACTAAAAAGCTAACATATTTTCCAAGATATTCATTTGATTTATGAAACTGCAGGTAAACAACAGTAAGATACACAGCATTTTACATTGCAGGTACAATACCTGGATGCAATATTGACATGTCAACATAACCTCACTTAGTGAGATGCATTCATGGGGAAGATAGGATGGTTTTAGATTCATGAATATGCAACGTGCATGGAGCGTGTTTAGAAAGGGGAGCATGTTACAGTATAAAGCGAGTGAGACTTTGAAGTCCCTTTTCTGCCATTTCTGGATACATTTGTCTGTATACTTTTCATGTCTTTTGAAAGTACACATCTCAAATGGAATGTATGTGTCAAGTGAGAGGTCACCTTGATAACACATCAACAAAAAAAGCTGAAAAATGAGGAAAAACACAACTACTGAAAGTTTGACAAAAATCTGATAAAACATCAGAAAGTAATGAATGCTCAAAGTTGATATTGATAAAAAGGTAAAACAGCAACTCCACAACGTCACTTGAGGAGAAATCTCCCACTTATTTTTTATTAAAAATGTCACAAATTTTTTGACATGTTCCCTACCTTGTTTGCAACTTTTCAAGGCTACATTATATTGCAATTTCATTATTTAAAATATCAAATTTCATACAGCAAATTCATTTACAATCCAATAAAAGAGAAATGATAGATCCAACATTTAACATGTTCCCATCTTGTTTTTGAAAAATCATTCAGCATGCAATCGCAGCAATAATATTTCAATCAACAATGCCTTCTACGACTCATAATACCAGTAAAATGTTAAATTACATGTATTTTGTACCCCATTTTATTTCCTACTTCATTGCACCTTCAGCATTAGATTACATTTCAGGCTAGAATTCATTTACACCTCAATGACAATAATCATGTAAAATCGCACATTTAACACGTGCCCCCCATTTCCCCAGGTCACGGTGCGTGAAAGGGGAGCCGAATCAGACAAAAATACAATAATCTGCCAGGATAATGGAAGAATGATTAAATGACGAGAGGAGGATATCTACTTACAATCTAACTTCTCGTCCAGTGTCCCCCTCGATGTCACCGATAGTGCACAGATAAACTCCTTGAAAGATATGTAACCATCCTGGGAAATAAGAGAAATGGGGGGAAATGATTATTCCTGGGGAAGGAATATATGACAGTAATTGAGAACCGCAAGTCATCATAAAACATTTCTATTACATTTGTCACTACCTGAGTGAATTGCAAATTGGGTCTCTCCACAACGTGATACCCCTGACCTACTGGATACCTTGCCCTAAACAGTAGGATTTGTGTAAGGATAAGGTTTAGAGCTACAGTGTAAAAACATTATTTCAAATATCTTACACAACTTCAGAATGTTGTGTGAGCCTGCTACTGTGAAAACATTGCTTTAATCTTAAAACAACAGTGTTTAAAATTGGATTTGAAATCTAATTTTCAACCTTGGATGTTAAAAACTTAAGCTACAACATTTAAAAATTTTAATGATGTTTTAAACATTTAACCAACTTGTTTAACCTGTTTGGGTAACAGGCTTCAACAATGCTTTCAGTTGTTTATAAATAAAACATTTAAAAAGATTTTTTTACATTGCACAGGTATCAAGGCTTTGGGTGTAAGGGGTGTTTGGATACCAGGTTGTAGAGACACCCCATGGCAACATTCTGGTCTGCTGTATAATGGCTGAATTTGAGGGCTTGATAACTGTGGAAAAGCATTTAAAATAAGAAAGTGCTAGGCTGAATGAACCATCAATAAGATTTGAAAATTCCATTTCATTTTAAAATTTTGCATGATTTGACAATGTGGAATGATTTCAAAATATTCATACTGTATCCAATAAAAAGTTCAAGAACACTTAAATACCCTCCCCTTCAAATATGACAAATGTACAGAAGAGAGAAAAAATTGGACATGAATGCACTCTTGCTTTTTCTTTGGCTTGGTGATGGCTTCATTTGGAGGTCTGAAGAGCTATTTATTTACCTGTTGGACACAAGCTGACTTGGCTATAACACGCATTTCCTATAGACCTTAGCCCGAAATATTCGGGCTCAGTCCTCAACGGGTTAAGACAGGCCATCAAACCAACACACGCAAATTGGTTTTCAGGAAAAAGAATTGAGATCAGATTTTATTTCACCCAGTGACGATACGCATATACAGTTCTTATAATATACATTATGGCTGCTTTTAAAGACAAATGGAATAAGAAATCAAACGGAGAAGTGAATGAGACAGTTGGCTTCCCCTGTAGCAGATCAATATGGGATACCCACAATTAGACATTGGAAAGCCAATGCCCAGTGGTCTCTCAGCTAATATTTGCATGAGAGATGAATCAACATGACTTTTAGGGTTTATATGGGTGAGAGTATTCACACACTGTGTTCACACTAGACAAATTTATGTCACAACATGTACCTGTATACAAAGAACATTTATTTCTAAACGTTTTCTTGCACATGCAGACAGGCCTTACATGTTCATTTCATCAATTTGAGGGCAAGGCCATGTTTGCATAGGGCATTTTGAATGCAAATTTCTGGAAAGGGCACCAAAATCTCCAAGGCCAAACAAGGAATTTTAGAAGGGGCACTAAGGCCAGTAAGGGGGCATCCAAGGCCATTGCTTCCGTGGCCTTCGATTAAATTAAGCCCCATGCAGATCCATGTAAGTCAAGAAACATTGAGATGACTCAACATGAATAAGTAGACCAATGGAAACGCCCCTCCATTCAGGATATAAGTGATCCGCTCCTGGGCCCGTATTCCATTTAATGTTCTACTTAAGCATGAAAAAAACCTTTTTGCTAAAATAAATTTTTGTTTTAATTTAAGAATTTTGTCTAAGCCTATTTGTGACAGTTAAGCATAAATTCTCAGATTTGGGCTAAGTCAAAACTCTTAAATAGAGTTGCGCCTACCAATACCCACATAAGAAAAGAGAATTTTATCCTAAATTTAAGCCTACATGTACTACTTAGTGGCTTAACTTTGATGTTGATTATATGGCAAGCTCATTTAAGACCACAAATTAAACATGACGATATTGACAAAATTCAGACTTTTGCTTTTATGCTTTCTGAGCTCAGACAAAGTGTGAGGGCTTAATTTCATGATTTTCTTGATGTTTTCATGTAAGTTGCTAGTAGCTTTATATAAAAACTCTTGTGAAAATTCCAGGTTGCACAGTACAATGTAGCACATAGGCCTGGGCCGGTATTCTGAAAATTGTCTTATCTTTTATCTTATCTTTTATCTTATCTCAAAAGATAATAGACCGCTAATATTTGGCTTAATACGTATTCTGAAAATTATCTTATCTCTCTAAGGACCACCCTTATATTATCTCTGTCACGCCCCGTTCACGCCCAATTTTTTATCATTAACGAATCATTAAAGGTTTTAAATACTTAGGTCAACCAATAGAAATGCCCCTTCTTTAAAAGAAATTAAAATGCGCTTCGCGCACCATCAACATTAGGCGTAATTTAATCTTGCGCGATTTGGGCGCTTTCGTCTGCAAGCTAAATTTTCTTTATGACGTAAAATTTATTCTATTGTGACGTTTCTTTGGGGTTTTCTCAACAAAAAAACATAAAATGAAAAGGTGTATGGTATCAAATATGTTCTTAAATTGCATCGAAATTAGTAAAATCTACTCTAATTTCTTCGGGATGTTTCTTC
Organism: Paracentrotus lividus; assembly: GCA_940671915.1. NCBI lineage: Eukaryota > Metazoa > Echinodermata > Echinoidea > Camarodonta > Echinidae > Paracentrotus > Paracentrotus lividus. The sequence continues at coordinate 15,560,554 of CALNVZ010000649.1, read as the reverse complement.
TGTAGGCCTATTGATCCTGCGTACTCATTTTCTTCCCCTTACTAAAAAAATAATTAGGGCAAAATCTCAGTTATTATAAAGATACAATAGCCCCCTACCTGTTGTAAATTTTCTTGTTGTTGCCAAGGTAGTTAAGATAAAAAATAGATAAGATAATTTTCAGAATACCTATTATCTCAATATTTTATCTTGCGCACAGAGATATTTATGCGTCATGTTTAACTTTACGCAAAACAGCTCTGACATCATGCGCGCTCAGTGAACTTACAAGAAAAGATAAGAGAAAAGATAAGATAATTTTCGGAATACCAAATTTGTCTTAACTCTGAGATACAAGAATATTTGTCTTAAGATATGTTTTGGAATACGGCCCCTGTATTGCAAAATTGTTTAGGGGATGATCAACAATATTTTCCTTGAAACTTCTTTTATTGGATTTTGCTTTTTACTTGAGACTAATTTATGGTTAATTTTTTTTTTAATTTCCCTTTATATATAAAGTAAGAGTGTCATTGTACGTTTACCTCGTAGAAGTTAAGTAGTAGCAAATTCCTTTTTTATTTTGGTTCTAAAATGTGATTAAAATGGATTCATGCATCAATCAGTTTTCATTTCATTTTCCTTACAGGCATGTCCGTAAATCAATACCATATGATAGCCTTAAATTTTTTAACAAGATAGGCAATTCCCAGTGCAGATGTTGTTATCCTTCTTTGTATGTTAGTTAGGTGAGGCATGTCAGTACCAAAATATCGTTGATGCATTAACCCTAAGCAGAAGAATAATCAATATGTTGAGGATCGACGCTTGTGGTTGAGACATATGCATGTGTTGATTCAGTCGGTCAATGTAAGCCCCATATATTGACTTTCATGTGTAGGTGCAGAAAATTGGAAAAACATGGTCACACTTTATAATCAAACCATGATGCACGTTTTTACAAATTTTGTTCAAACTTATTTTTCTCTTTCATCTTTATTTATGATTGAGTTACTTATATTTTATTCCAACCTTCTTGAAGACATTGAATTTTTGTATTTTGTAATATTTCATATCGATTAAGGGCATTGAGGACTAGGATTGAGGACCTCATATTTAAAATAAATCATGTGATAAGGACATGAATTGATCATTTAATAAAAGTACGATACTAATTTTCAGAATTATGTTTACGTAGATTGTGTTTCTGTTGTTTACCCCCATTCTTTATCAAAATTTATTATCTAGAACTTGGAATTATAAGCAAATTATTCTGTTAATTGTTGATTTTTGGAAACACCCCTTAAAAGCTTTTAACTCATTTAGAGAGAGAACATAAATTTTCATGTAGATGTATATCAGGGAATATATGGACAGGTAATTAGAGATTGAGATAGATACACATTTATGCCATCAAGGATGAATGCAATGTTTCTTCTATATATTTATAATGTATCTTCACACCCATGAATATAATACTTCACAGTGTGTGTGTTTTGATAGAATGAAACAAAACTCACGTTGTGCTCTTTAAAAAAAGCTACTAGAAAAGATCTTGAATATAGTTACTAAGATTTTCTATTGGTAGTAAATGGTTTATTTCAGTACAAATTGACCTATTTCATTCCTAGAGGGAAAACTAAGATTATTTAAGGAGAAAAGTACATGTGTTTTGGCAACATATTAACTACACATGGTGTGGATGTTAATTGTTATGAGTAGTATAGACCAATATCATAAGACTTCATTGCTCAAAATGAGTTTGGGTTTAAGAAAGAGGACAGGTTGAGTAGAAAAAAATAAACCAAACTTTGAGAGCCTTGTACTAAAATTTAATAACTTAATATTAAATGACATTAGTTTATATGTTCAGATTATCTACTTAATTATTTCATCTTTGAGTTAAATGCTGTGCTAGGATTATTAATATCACAGAAAATTGACATTTGGTGTGATATTCAGAGCAAGATAATTTAGGTGTGCTCCTGCCTATCATATATGTACATGTAGCCACAAACTGTTGAATTTTTACATTTCCATCTAAAGCTGATTTCAATGGTGCTGTCAACATATATTTGCATTTAAACTCCTATTTCATGGCCACCTCATTTGCTTTGAAATTGAATGCTGTGCCATAAACTGAGCTGATCACTGAATATCTCGTACATATGGGGGTGTGTTTCCATTAGCTTGCTAATTAGATGTTTGGGGAAATCTTTTGATTACAATTGTCTCTCATTTTTTGGGGGTGTAGTTCGTGAAGTAGCCCCATATTTTGCTAAATAGTTGGTCAATTAATTAACAGAACGTAATTTTGTAACAAATAATACTCATTTCAGGGCCACCTCATTTGCTTTGAAATTGAATGCTCTGCCTTATAATGAGCAGATCACTGATATCCCGTTTGGAGGTGTATTCCCGTTAGCCTACTAATTCTGTTCATTAATTTGGGAGAATTACCCAATTACAGGTGATAAGGATACAAGATGGTGCTATTGAAATTGTCCCTGAGTCGTTTTGTGTAGTTTGTGAAATAGCTCTGTATTTTGCCAAAATGTTGGGTCAATTAGCGGAACTTATTTTGTAACAAATGGTACACATTGCTTTGGAATTGAATTCTCTGCCTTATACTTCAGGGCCCGTATTCCATAAACTGTACTTAGTTTGTCTTAAGTCTAAGTATTTTTGTTAAAGTTTTGTCCAGGAAAAAATTGTCTTAGCCTTTATTCCAAACACGATAAAGTTCCTGACCTAGTCCAAATTTGCGAAAATAACTGTATGCAAAAAAAATGGCTTAAAAAGTATCAAACATTACAATGTATGTATTTGTCAAAAATGTTGTTTTGTAAAAGCTTTTACCTCAAATGGCCAATTTTAATTTTGTTGATGGATGTGAGAATTTAAAAGTCAATTCTACTTTCACTTCTTGAACTTGATGTACAACATATCATGTTGTCCCCCTTTAAGACCACAAGAGCTGGTGATGTCCACCCTCATGAACATATTTAATGGATGATTGAATCAAAGGTCATTCGCCATGTGACCTCTGGGGACCCCCACTGATCACCTTCCCAGAAGGCCATGCTAACTGGCGACATTGACTCATTTACCTCTCGCTGGCTTCATCAGTTTGAAACCAAGCTCATTCTGCAACATTGTGTCAGAGACACGTAGCGTATTTAGTCGTTGATCAAAATACACGTCCCCTGAATATATACGTTAGAACCTTTCTGTCCCTCCAAAGTCTGAAAACTCATTTGGCCATTACTGTAGCTCATTCCACAACATTGTGTTAGGGACACGTTCAGTATTTAGTTCAGATTCTAAAACATGTTTTGTTTCTAAATATTTTAAAACTTTTCCGCAGCTCCAATTGCTTAAAACAAATATGGAATTACAATGTTGCTCATCCCACATTGTGTTTGGAAAACTTATGTACTCATTTAGTTTCTGATCAAAATATAATGCAAATTGAAATTAATATCTCCAAAAAGAGTGAGTGGCAGGGATTCTAACCTTGTAAGTTACATGTACATGTGTAGGCCTATTATGCACTATCATTGCACTTACAGAAACAATATGTACGTGTATACAATTTTTTAGACAAAATAGGAAATACAGTAGAATACAGAAAGTAGAACATATGGAGCATAATTATAAGACAAAGTATGTCCACCGTAGAAATAGATACACATTCAGTTGTCACTTATCCTCTACAGCACTGTGTAATGTCTCTGTGATGATTAGTTCGGTCTTTAAGCGTATATGTACATGTTTATATGTATGTAAGTCTGCCTCTGGAGGTAATTACCCAGTGTGATCATAGAAGCCACGGGAGGGCACAGTATGGGCGCACTTTATTCCTAGAAACAACAATCGGTCACAGCATTAGTTAGGTTCACACTCCGTCAATGGCTTTAAGCTAGCTTGAAGTTAAAGAACTGGGGTAGTGAGCTTTCCTGGGGAGTGGATATTTTGCTGACCCAAGAATTTGTGAAAAGCAGTGAAAATACATGTCTCGAAGCTAAATTTCTAGACCACAGCAAAAGACCCTGTCCACCATGGACAGCTTCGGGCATCATTGGGCTGGGGAAAGTGAGATTAAATGACTTTACTAGATGGAGCGATGGGTGGAATACACAAGGCATTACATAAAATACATGTAAGGTCTGGCAGTGGTGATAAAAATCAGGTGAGGGAAAACACCAGTTACTGGGTAAGCATCCATGATGTAAAATTACCCATGGAAGCTCACTACATGTATGCATGCTGTCTGCCTACAAGGACACACTCATGGATTTGAAACTTGAAGTTCTTTCGAATTTTGAGACCACGACAGATCAGAATGATTTTGCATTTACTCTGAGTGGCATGTGTTCCCTGCTTGTAGTTTTTTTGACCGTGTGGACAAGATTAGGCTTAAAGTTTTGTCCACTCACGATTAAGAGAGATCTTAGAGAGATCTTGCATTACAAATGCATTATTTGAGAGGAGCATGACAGGGGTAAAGCGGGGAAGAGATCAAGACAAGACTGTATAGTGGGAAAATGCAAATTGCATGCAATATGCTTCCAGTTTAAACTCTGAGTGCTTCTGGTTTAGAATCACGGGCCATCATTGATAATGCTTCATGCGAACCCGACTCAAAGTTAATGCCTAAAACTTCCAAACTTTGACTGCCAGCCGTGTGAACGTAGCCTACTGACTCATTTGACCCACCTACATTGACTCTAGGCATGCATTTAAAATGCCATCAGTTCCAACTACAACTCCATCTTCCCCCACGCAGCTCCTTTCTCTAAAAGGCGTTCCCTTTCCTACTACTCAAACAATCCTTCATGAAAGGCAAAGAAGAGAAGGTGAAAATGCACATCATTTGACTATTAAAGGGACGTACACCTTATCTCGGATGAAATAATAACATTCCAATCAGAGCCTGAGGCCTGTTGCGTAATCTTGAGCGCCAACCCGTCTGGATTTAATCCTTCATGGCTAGACTAACTAACCAGAATTCCGAAGTAAATCTAACCTGTTTTGTTTTTGAAATGGAAGTCCTCTCTTTGAATTTATACGAAGAGACCCGTTGAGAGTCTATAGACTAAGAATTGTTGAGGACTCGAGAATCCGAAGCTACTGACCCTATTTACTGACTGAATTCGGTCAACTTCGTCATGTTCGCGCTGTCCGAATGTTAATCCCCAATAGACCGACCCATGCATAAGCCTCACTGTCGATTGTGTACGAGTCAATGGAGCTCAAGAAAAACGCGCATTCCCCACGATCTCCGACTTTCAATCCCTTTTAAGTACATTTATCATCTCAAAATTTAAAAAATCCCAAATAGTAACCTTTTACTGTCACCTTTGTATTAACAGTATGAATACATTCAAGGATGTCATATACTCATATGCAGTGGTGAATCCAGGATTTTGAAATACGGGGGTGCCATTCCAAACTTTTGACGAAATAGGGGGCACAGCCCAAAATTTTCTTATTTTACCATATACAGTCAATGAGTGGTTTTCAATTATAGAGGGGGCACGCGTCCCCTGTGCCCCCGCCTGGATCTACCACAGACACACATAGTTATATGTACCTTTAGAACCTTGTTTCATTTATTTTACAAGTACAAATGATAAGAAAAGCTTCAACATTTTAGTGAGGTATTGAATAAATTAGAATTGAAGTTTTACAATTTTACCAAAATAGGCCAGTGACACAGATTTTCAAGTTATAGAAAATATTAAAGTTGGAAATGAAGAGTAGGCTCTACAAATTTATTAGATGATACTAATAATTTATTTCTCAATTTGGGAGAGCTTTCCGCTAGCCTTTCTTCTCTAATCCATCCTTATTTATCCTCAGGCTCCGACTGTTCCGCTTTCCCTCTGACATTTAAATACTTTATAAAATATGAACATAGACATTTATTGAAAAGACCTCTTTCTCTACACCGAATATATGAATATAAATGTGTGCCTTTCAGATGAATACATAGATACTGTAACTTAATCATGTTCTGAAAAGGACATACAAAATGTAAATTACAATAAGGGGGGCAGATAAACTAAATAAACTCAATTCTACATAATTTATATTACTTCTCATTTTTCAATCTTAAATTATTATATTGTTATTATCACAAATTCTAAAACTACACATGTCAATTAACTCAATCTCTGTTGAAATATGCGTGATGCCAACTCACTTTGTTTATATGTGCCTATATTCTACTTGTATTGAAATGTATTATTGTTTTACTGTGCAGGTGCACCGCAAATTTCCATTTATTGGACTTAATAAACTATGATGTATATAATATATCATGTATATTTAAAATATTAACATTTTCTACGTAAGAAGCCAAAAGATAAATAAATCCTGCATGGGTTGTTAACTGCTATGCCAAGCAACCAGCAAAACACATTTATATTTATCAGTAGAGGTATCATCATCATAGCTTGCAGGCATGGACCTAAATCAATCTCATAGTGCCTAATGCAATGTCTGAACCTAGTAGACTACAATATGATATGTACCATAGCTTCTCAGCCAATATTCCGACACAGACAAGGAGTCAAGTCCCAGACTCCCCAAATGTTCTTGCTTTTTATACTGTTTTTGTATATATTGCACAATGGCAAACAAAAACTACCTCAGGCATCAATACACATTAGGTTTTAATAGAAAAACTATGTTTGTACCCTCTAGACAATTACCCTTTGCAAAACTAACCCATGCCAAAAATCAACCTATACACCTGTAACCCTAACCCTGTATGGGGGTAGTTGCCCTGGGGGTAATTGTCCAGGGGTAGCTGTCCAGATACAGCATTTTTGACATCTTGGCATACCAGCAAACTCATTCAGGAGAGTCCCTAATACTAGGCCAATCTAATTGGTTTGCTTCTGCTCACATGACGGAGAGTTACATTGGAGTCTGAGCACATAGACTAGCACCATCATGAGTAGGGATGAGATACATGTGCACCACTGCTTTGTTTTCATTTGTTCAGACTGCTAATTGATATGTTGACACAGGACGGCCATGCATATAAACATGTGGATATTTGCCATGCCGATATGTCAACATCTACTGAAGATATATGTATGGGATCGCATCAGTTGGTCGTCCGGCAGCAGCTTTTGCCCTCGAGCGCCACTTTTCTGGTCATTTCATTGTCAGGCACTCTTTTTCTCTTCTTTCTACTTTCTACTCTCTCTCTCTCTCTCTCTATCTGTTTATCACTCTTTGTCTTACTCCCATACCATCTCTGTCTCTTTGTCCAACAACAGCTTTTCCCCTCAGGAGCCGGTCTTTCTGGTCATTTCATTGTCAAGGACTTTGTCCTTTCCATCTCTTATGTCCTTTCCATCTCTTTTGTCCTTTCCATCTCTTCCATGGATCCCTTCCTTACTCTCTATTTCTCTCTCTCTCCTTCTTTTCCCATTTCTCTTTCCTTTTCTCTCAACACTTCCTCCCCCCCCCCCCTTTGGCTGAATGTTATAAAAAAAAAAAATTAATCTAGATATGACAGCTGTCTGTTTGTTGGTTGTCCACCCCTCCCTCTCTCTCTCTCTCTCTTTCCATCTATAAATATATCTCTCTCTCTCTCCCCAGCACAACTACCACCCTTTTATTCTTCAAGCTCTTTCTCTACCCCTCACTCTCTCAATTACAGTCTTCCATTTCTCACTTATTATCTCCAGGCTCTAATCTGCAGGTTTTCATTATGAATATCTATTTCTAGAAACATTTGGATTTTGCATCATCCATTGTGAAAGCAGGTCCCGACTTTCATAACACGTCAAGAGCAAGCTCAAAAGCAAGCAAGCAAGCACATATGGTCCAATAAGATAGTACAGTGCACCGCATTGCTTGACAGTGATAGCTCCACTACGGTCCCACTCCTTCACGTGGGTGTAATGTTTAAAGACCAGTTTATCCCACCGCATCAAGTAGTATGAGTATATGAAAATACATACCCCTGCTCTGAAGAGGATATCTGGAGTAGCATTGTCAATAAAATCTCAACTTTCCGAGTGTTCATCATTCTTCATATCGTCTGTTGAGAGCCAGAAGGGCATTATTGCATCTTAAAGATGTTCCGTTGAGAACCAGAAGGACGCTATTGCTGTACAAAGTCAATGGTAATAGCGCCCTTCTGGTTCTCAACGGGACATCTTTGATCTGTAATAGCGCCCTTCTGGTTCTCAGCCGACGATATTGTCTGTTGGAGCCATAAAGGCTGTGTTCAAGAATGTTTATCTCCCTTCTGGCTATCAAAATACAAAATCATCCACAACTTTTTTTTCTCTCTTTTTAACTTTCAAAGCAGTTAAAAATTTTCTGACTTGTTTTCAATCCATATGAAAGTTTTGAAGCCTTTCCAACACATTTCATACAGTAAAGTTTTTTTGTTTTTGTTTTTTTGTTTTTTTGTTTTTTGTTTTTGTTTTTTTTTGTTGTTGTTTTTTGTTGTTGTTATTGTTGTTGTGTGTTTTTTTTTTTTTTTTTTTTTTTTTTT
>CALNVZ010000649.1:15529353-15552036 GCA_940671915.1 Paracentrotus lividus | reverse complement strand
CTTTTAAAAGTTAGTTGTGATAAATGCACCTTTGACAAAATGATTGACAATAATTTCAGTAAATTAGCCTGCAATGGGTTTGATATCAGTAACAGGAATGGTTGGAATTAAATAGTATTCATTCTGTTTGTAGAAATGTTGTACAATTTGTTATCATGCAGGTGTGCAAACAAGCCTGCATGATCAGAGTGCTGTAATCAGGAGAGGACTAGAGGGCTGCAATTGGTTTTAAAACAAGACCGATCAGGGGGGCATTTCATCAAAGGACTTGTCGGACGTTTTATCAAACACATTTGCTATCAGCCAATCAGATGCAAGCATTTTAGTAGCTTATAACAGTTTGTCGGATAAAACGTCCGACAAGCCCTTTCATGAATGCCCCCCTGATCCCCATTGTATGCAGGCTCTCATAGCCTGTGTGTTATAAAAGCTCATCTTAAACACTTTTTAAGAGAAGTATCAATAGCACAGGGTACGTTTTTACTATTAAAAAAATACAGCCTTTCTACAGGGACACTAAACACAAATTTGAGGAAAACATTATTTTGCTACACGGTATATTATAGCAGTACGAATATGTTGAGAAACAAATTAGTCTGATATTCAAATGGGCCTATATCATAAGACTACTCTGTTCGGAGTGTTGCATTCTGGGCTTGGAAATGGGCCAGATTGAGTAGATGAGGACTTGAGGTGGTGCTATACAGGGCCTCTGGTTGGTACTGGTTTCAAAAGTACTTCAAAGTCCAAACTGGACTCATGCCCCCTCCTTCCCCCAGGGTAGCGGAATGAAGTGAGAGCCCTGAACGTCACATTCCATTCCAACCCCTTCCCATGATGTCCCTAACTAATGAGCAGTGTAAACCAGTCACAGTGTCTGGCAATCTCTGTACAACTTCATTAACAAATTGACTAGCCAGACCAAGAAGGGCGTTAGACTCATATACTACAACACAGAGTTAAGGTCCTTATGGTTCTCAGAAGGGAAAGGACAATTAACCTGATGAAAAGGGCAAGCCATTCCCTGTGGTTAAATGTGTTTGCGCATCATAACAACGCAAAAGATCTGTCTAGGGATAAAGTGAATTAGCAACTTCCAAAAACTAGTGCAAAAGGGATCAAAATGAATAAAATTCTATTGCTCTGACTGTAAAAACAAACCACTGAAAGTTTCAGAACAAATGGAAATCATTTACAATCATAAAACAATGAAAACAAACGAAGCTGGGCATATGGTCATGCGGTGGAAGCATGCTGTTTGAAAAGCATTATAATAAGTTTTCATAATTTGAATATGAAATCATATCTTGGATAGTAGAGCAAGCAATCGACTTGTAAATTTCAAGGGATTCAAGACTGACCTATATGTTTATAATCATGTCAGCAAAATGAGCTAAATCTCATATATTATATTTATAATTTGAATCTCATTTAAAGCTCAACTTGAGTGGTTGTAGCCAAAAGTAAATTTGAAGGAATTGTATAAATATGTCCTCACATTGTTCCATTTACAGATAAATATATCTGCACCAGATACGTTTATTTTCCCTGCACGATTTCAGGTGAAATTTAGAGTAAATAGTGGTCAGGACAGTTAAATTGATGCAGCTTGGAACTCAGCTATCTTGCCAGAACTCCCCGCACACAAAACCGCACAGATACGGTGCGAACGGCGGGCATGCAGCTGTTCAATACGCCTTGCACGTGGACGCCCCACTTCTCTGAGAAGTGACCACGTGGTGATGGCCCAACAATTTTTCCTTTATTTGCTCATTACTCGGCTACTTTACAATTTTTTCCAAAATCATTTGGTCATTATCATCTAATTTCACTTCCACTAATTCTACTGTAAATTTGTTTTGATTCTGTTGGACATTATTTTTTTATTTTCACTACTACTCAAGTTTATTTTTAATACTACCAGCAAGTACAAGTGTATTGGAAATTGTTCTTATTTAAGGGTTTGATTTGCAACGTAGAAAACACAGAGCCCTTTCACGTAGGAGACAAAAGGGTACCTTGTCAGTCTGCATACAATGACTTTTGTTTGTATTTTTGTTTGCTGTTTTTTTTGTTTTTTTTTAATCTTTGGCAACAATCTTTGATATTGCTTTTTTTTTAACTTCTATATTGCGTACCTACATGTACATATTGCTTTCACAATCTATGTACAGAGAGAGAGATATAATTTTTTTATCATTATTATTTTTTTTTCATAATGCTAAATCATCAAGAATAACTATTGTGTCAAATATCTATAGAACATTTTCCATTATATTATATAAATGTCAAAGCTAACCCCCAAGGTCAAATTATTTCCTGGCTATACATGATAAATCCCTTTTAAATGTCAGCCAACCTCATTTCCAAAAAGGCAGTGGTAGGAAAAGGATAGGAGTAATTTTGACCTCATTTTAACAATCAAAATGGCGGTGCTTTGAGTGATTGTAAGGACAAAGACAACTCTAGAGGGGATATTGCTTGATGACATTATCATTTCTTAAGAGCGAGAAGGACGTAAGCCCTGTGCTGAATGATATACTTTATGGGCCTTCTTGCATTCAAGAGAAGATGACTGCTTTCTGCTTAATAAGACCTTTTCAACAGGCTGAGCAGCGGATGGTCTAAATGTCACTGATATTCTCTAGGCAACACAAGAATATTAATGGGTGATTCTGTGTTTAAGACGCTGGAAAGGGAACACTGTGAAAATATAATAAAGCCTGAGTATAGTGAGAAAACTTATTTGTGCATTATTTATTCCAGAAGGGCATTAAACTTATGAGCTACTGCCCTTCTGGTTCTCAACTAAAAAAAATATATCATTATAACAATAATGATAATAATATATGTGATTTGGACTGTGCCAAATCCAATCTGTAGAGTGCCCAAGGTGAATCTTATTATTATTACCCATCTTTAATAGCTAGGCTACCCTGATAAGGTGTACAGAACTCAAGGAATTTCTCCTACGAATACCCATTTACCTCACTTTGGTCAAGTATTAATTATAAATAATAAAAAGAAATTATATTTATTTAGCACTTAATACAAAAATTTCTAAGTGCTTGACAAAAGGGTGTACTTAAAATAATCATGTTAAGTGTGGCAAACTTGTAGACTAATGTCTTGCCAAAGGACATTTAATGAACAGGACTTGAACCATGTAGATCATGAACATCTGTAGGCCTACACTGCAAAGTTGGAAATGTTTATATGTTGTTGTTTTTTGTTTTTTGTTTTTTTTTTAATGCTGAGGAATGAAAAGACATGTTGTGCAAGAAATGTTTGATAAATACCACAAACACAAACATTTCCACCTTTGAATTACTTGTTTACTTGACTAACAAAGAGCTATGAAAGTGTTAGATTGTTATTACAATAATTTAGTCTTTTCAAGTGCAGCGCTTGTTGTCTCAATACTTCAAAGAGCTACATGTATGTTAGAAGCTCCTAGCTCACTCATTATGTTTTAAAAGGTTGATTCCGCTTTCTTTGTTCATATTTGATATCACCGTTGCCTCCCAAATGTGTAATAATGTCAAAGACACAACTGGTCATGTTTCAGTCTGCATCTGGTCTGCATCATTGGAATTTTGCAGAAAATCCTATTTTTTTAAAAACATGTTGGATCAAGGTGGCCGTATTCCGACTTCAGGCATATCAAAACACTAGGAATGGCAGGATCAAGAAAGGGCAGCGGCCCGACTTAAGCCGCCAGACATGCACAATCGATTGTCTCCATGGTATTATCAATGACGGTTTTGTTTGAATGAGTGAAAATGTATCTTCCGACAGATCTCAGGATTATCTTTGATTAATTTGTGTCCAATTTGCTATCATCAAAGAGCAATTCAATGGGATGTACAGCATGCATGAGAACTTAGAATTGAAAATTAAGTGAGCAAGGTCTCTCATCTACATACCGTTGCATTAATCAAAAGTGGATAAAATTGCAGTTGTTGAGCCCAGTGTTTTCTTTATCCCAACAGCCCAGGATACCTCACAAATTAGCTTTTGACGATAGATTCTGGATTTAGCAAAGATACCTTACTTCCTAACTCTGATTGTCTAGAAATCAGGGGAAATCTGGTGAAAATCCATTGAAAGCTGCGAGGATTTGAAGAGTCTACCCCAGACTAATTGGTGGAAATCTGTTTGACAGAACGCTCGATCTTCTTACCCCCGAAGGCATGTACGAGAACTCTTACGTAGTTTGATTTACTAAATGAATGAAAATCAGGTTGGAGCCATAAGATGAGATTGAGTACAAAGCAAATAAAGAAGGGATTATGATATTTCCATTCTTAGTTCTATGAATCTTTCTCTAAATAAAGCAGTGTTTTTACAAGGCAGTCAGACAAGTAAACTATTTCTTACTTTAATAAGAACAGTTGAAATCAAACTCACGATTAAATCTCTAAATTGGCAATGTATGGATGAATTCATTATCAATACCGGTACATTTATGATGCTGCTGTCATAAGAAAACATACAGAAAATGTATCATACTTTGTCTTACTTAGGAATGGATAACGATGACAGTTAAAATGCATTTCATGTTCTTTTTTATCCTTTCAAATTGACATTCTTTGTCAGTTGTTGTACGTCACTGCAGTCAGACAATTTGCACAAAATTTTCTGGCTGCTATTGGAATTTTGTAATATGCATTTTTACAGACGAAATATAAATTGTATTTTTTATCAAATGAATTTAGAAAGAAAGATGTAACTGAGGCAAATATATCGAGAAATGCTGGATGTTGGAGACTGTTAATAAATTATTGAGGTTCAAGATTCTCTTACCTTATCTGAATCAAAGACGTTAAATACAAATGCAGCAAACTTGGAAGGGTCCCCATTAGGGAAGAATTGCTGGTAGATGGTTTGAAATTCCTGGAAGGAAAAAAGAAAATATAAAGAAAACAAACTTTTTTAATACATCAAGCAAGTTTTCAAAAACGAAGTTGGGGACTTCCATGATCTCTCTCATGCAACCTCCCCGCCCCTCCCATCCCCCGCCCCATACCCTGTAGACAATGTCAGTGATTAATCTTTCAGGGCTCCCAGCATTTCAAGAAAACATTTTTCTGATTTTTCCCTGATGAAGTCTCAAAATTCCCTGATAATTATTTGAACCAAATTCCAGTTTTCGGATGTTTTGCTATGTACACTAAAACACCAGGATAGCCAGTCATTCAATGGATGTTGTTTTGATATGCAACAAAATATAACAGAGTCTGACTGACTACTGTACTTCTTTAATTTTTGGTCCATCAAAATTCCCTGATTTTTCCCTGATTCTAGGCATTTTTATCAAATTCCCTGGCTGGAAAAGTAAAATCATTTCCCTTGATTTCCCTGATGGGCTGGGATGCCTGTGTTTTATCTTCCAATCCACCTGCCATGCATAAATGTAAAGTATCCTTCAGTTGAATATTAATTGACATTTCGTCCTAATCCATATTATACTGCAAAAACAAAAACAAAAACAAAAACCCTTAATTTTTGACCACTTTATAAGTATTTCAGATTGGTTCAAATTGATGTATCCTTCAGTTGAAGTCAAATACTATCCCTAAACTTATGTAATTAGTTTAGGCTGGATAGAAGTATCTGATTTGGTAACCAATTTTAATGTGTATACACTACAGGTTTATTTTTGAAAACAAATTATATACATTTTTTCTTCACATACAGTGTACACTTCATACTCATCTCTTTCTTTAAATAAAAAACAAAACAAATTAAAACAAATTAAGGAATATCTTGCTACAACCATTTAGTACAATCAGCTGAAAAGATTCGCCACGAAAGCTGCTGCATTTGTACAATATATAAATATATCTCCATGGTTACGTTAATGGTGATTACCAAAGCAGGCTGGGGATATTTTGGTCTGCGAGGCATATACCAGACCTAAGATCTTTAAAAAAGGCAACCTGACTGATGGAAATAGCCCCCATCCACATTAAGTCATGATTAAAGGTCAAACTACCCATGGAAGATTATCTGGAGATAGAACATTTACAGTATCTGCCTCAAAGCATTGGAATACATTATCACTAATTATAAGACGTTAGCCTTCAGTTGAAACTTTCAATAATTAAGGCACTTTAAATACGTCTTTTTTGTAACCTGTAACTGTTTAAACATTAATCATGATGTAGGGCGTTCTAGTCATTAAAGGGAATCTAGTGTAGTGTAGATTTGGGAAAGGTGAAGAAAATTATTGTGAGCTTTCCTGTTATTTTCATGCTATTTGGGAAGGGTATCATAATCAAAATCTCCACAATAAAAGATTGCTCTTCAATTGCCCTAATAGTCATAATATGACCCAAAATATATCAAACAGCTGATATGTTTGGGTCACAAACAGTTTGTGTTGCCCCATACATGCATTTCTGTTTAAGTGCTTGTGACTCAAAGCTGAATTGGGTTAATTTCTTATCATTTTGGCAATTCCAAAACCTCACAGCACAAAATAATACTTAGGTGAAATGTTATCAACCTCTCCAAATCACTTTTAGACAGTGTCTTCCACATTTCAATGTAATGACTAGAACACTAGTTTCACTTTAAAGCACTTTAAAACATCTTTTTTGTAACTGTAGCTGTTTAAACATTAATCATGATGTAGGGCGTACTCATCATTAACCCTTTAGAACCCAGAGGCTGTGTGTAAACAGGGAAGCTTACTCCTCAGAGCTACAACATGACAAGGGTGCCCATGACTAATGGTGCGTTCATGGTCGAAAACAGAATTTAAACAGGAACTTGAATCATGATAAAAAAACACAGTTACAAACCGCAGAACACAATCATGATCAGCAGTGCACCATTCATGGTCGAAATTTGAATGCTGATTCTATGTGGATTTTCTTAAAATTCCCCACTCTCAGCACAATTTATTGCATTCACAATGCTCAAGGCCATGCATGATGGATGTAAAATCCAAGATGATCATCTATCTCTTTCAGAGTTTTAATTTCGTCAGAATGGAGATCTGAAAGACGTTTATACTTATGACTAAAAATTGGATCCATGAACGAAACCTTTGTTTTTCTAGTCTGTGTCTTGTAAATGAGTTTTGTTTCATGATCCATGTTTCTGTTTAAATTTTAAAATTGACCATGAACACTCCCTTTGGCATTTAGCTTCACCCTGCCATTATGATGTATTTAGACTGAAGAACAAAACAATAACTAATAGCTGTCGATTTACTACAGCACGCTCCAAAATAGAGGTAGGTTGCAGTGGTAAAGGAGTTAGCTGAATGGCAGTTGAGGGTGTAAGTTTTAAGAATGAAAATTATGCTTAATTCTGAAAATATGATGCAAGGATGAAAAATGTGCAATGCGTTAGCATTCAAGCATGAAATTTCTCAAATGACTCGAGATGAAACCCTAAAAGTGCCTTTAAAAGAAATCATTTTTGCTCAACAACATCCTGTTAAAACATGAAGAAATACTTCCCTTTAAGTCCTGGGGAGCGTTTAATCAAAGGACTTGTCGGACGTTTTATCCGACAAACTGTTATAAGCTACTGAAATGCTTGCATCCGATTGGCTGAGAGCAAATTTGTTGGATAAAATGTCTGACAAGTCCTTTGATGAAATGCCCTCCTGAGATACAAATATCTGATGAATCAGAACTTAATGGATAATAGAATTACAGATGTGACGGAAACCATTGACATTTAGCACATCATTCATCATAATACAAGTCAAAGTGAAAAAAAAAACAAGGTTTCAGATGATGAATAGTTCTTCAACCATTGAGAGATTAAATTAATATCCCTAATACTCCAGTGAGAGCAATTTGTTTGGATAAATGATCATCAGCATCACAGTATTATTCTTTTTGAATAATTAAAGACAGTTTCTTTACTTAAACCTATAGATTGCAAGACTGTACCAGGATTTTTAGTTGACAACTGTTCCATATAACTCAATCTCTCTATCTGTTTCTCATCCCTCTTTCCATTACATCGTTCATTTTTTTTTCTACTCATGATCTATATCCTAAATCTCTCTCCTTCCCTCCATCTTCGTCCCCTTTTCTCTTGCTACATGTATCTCTCACATTTCATCCCCTATTCCTCTCTCTTTATCTTTACTAATGTTCTCTTTCTTTCTTCCATTCTTTAGAATCCTTCCATTTATTAAAACCTTTTCTTTCCTTCTTTCCATGCCTATCTCTACCATATTTTCTGATTTATTTCTTTTCTTCCTTTTTCTTTTCCTAAACCTCTCAGCCTTCATACAAAACATGTGCAAACAAACTTTGCTCCCCTCCCTCCACTCATCCTTTCTGTCACCCTTTTGTTTCTTCTTCTTCTCCTTCTTTTTTCTTTAGTCTCAAGTCTTCAGCTCATAATCTATCACAACCACCTTTGTATATTACTTGCAAATTTCTTTTACCTTTCTATTATCTTGTCTTTTCTTCCTTCAATGCTTTTCACAATCTTATTTTCACTTTTTCTCTCCCCCCCCCCCCCCCCCCCCCCGCCTCCCTTTTGCTTCTCCTAGCTCTCATCCTCCATACAACCTATTGTGATCTTTTTCTTCTCTCTATCCTCATATCCTCCTGCAAGCTCTGCACACCCCCACATCTCCATTTTCCTCTCCGTCTTTCTTCTCACAGCCCAGCTTACCTATATATGCAATACAAACGGTAATGTTGGGGTATTTTGTGTTGAGCTTACCGTTAGTGGTATATATGAACAGGAGGCAATAATGCAGTATACAGGTTCCACCATTTTACGCTTATTGTGCGGCTATTTTGCCAATAGGACATCCGTTCATATAAAAATACTGTCATTTTGTGGTATAGATTACCGTTGTGGTGTATTAACGGTTACGACGAAATTCACACCGATTTCCATCAGTAATATTGAGGTATTTGTGTAAAATGTAAATGAAATTGGACTGGTTTTTCATCCACTCAATTCTTTAAACACTGTATGAGCATCTTTCACAGTAATTTCCTTGCTACCTCAGTCTTGTCATCCAGGGTCTTTTTAAAAAACTTTGAAATCATTTAACATTCATAATTACCCAGAAGCTGCTCTGTGTCTCCACTACACCTCCCAAAGCCATTCCTGCCACTATAATCATTGTCACAATCATACTGGCTACTGAGAGCAAAAAAGGGTGTTAACTCTGTGTAAAGTATATATGAGACAACACCCTTCTGTCTCTGATCTAATTTTCCCTTCTTCACGTAGAATTCCAGGAGAAACCTATAAGGCAAATCAATTCTAACTGATAGTAATTCCGAACAGAATCGTTGCATTATACTTATCATTAATTGCATAGCTGAAAAGGGACCTGCAGACGGACGTAACATGCCAAATTCTTCAGGTAGAATTCCAACTGAAACCAATAAGGCGAATCAATTTTATCAATTCAGAGCAGAATTGTCGCATTATACTTATCATTAATTGCATAGCTCATATGGACCAGTAGACGTACGTGACATGCCAAACTTTCTCAATGCAGCAAATCAATGGAGAATATTGTCATGATGTAATCAATACGAGAAATGATATTACTGGTAAATATTAGACGGAGTAACCCTTTCATCTAGAAGCAAATAGAAAGCTCAGCACTATAAAATCAGAAGGATTGGACTCTTAACTCCTCCCTGTGTATTATGTCTGCTCAGAACCAGTTTAATATCGATATTGAAAGAAAGTAAACGGAATACATTAATGCCACCTTTAAGATTTTATTTTCTTTTATGTAGGAGTACATGTATATTGTTTGTACTTAATTTGCATTACACTAACACATTTTGTAATGTACCCACTAATATTCCAGCTCAAAAAGGAATTGAGGCCAATAAATGTGGGCATTTCTTTACTGATTTTGTGATAAAATGAAAGAGAAATGATTTTTCATGTGATATGATTTATGGTCCAAAGCGTTAATGTTATAGTTCAGTTTGAGATATGTACCGGTAATTCATTACCCTGTCGACAAAATACAAAGCAAATTGGACAAAATTTTGGCACACAAAAAAAATTTAAACAATGATAATATAGTGTATTTAGTTATCATCTTCAGTTTCCATATTTATCAAAATATATAACTCCTGCATAATAACCTGCAGATGTGGCAATGCTTGCATCAGCCCCAAACAAATGCAAACAAAATGCAAATGACTAATTACAGCAAAATAAATCATGCAAAATTCTAATTTTCAAACAAAAATTGAAGAGACGAAAGATTTCATCTTTTCATTGTTCATCAATGGGTCATTCCATGCCAATTCACCCAATGAAAGTGCAATTTTGCACCCTTCCGTCTCAGAATTTGCTCAAATTTGGTACACATAAAGTTTAACATTACCTTCCCATGAAACAAAAAAAATTAGCGTAAACGGTCCGTCGGATTCCGAGCTATGGCCCGCCCTTTTTGATTCGTTTTGGCAAAAATGGGTGTGACCTTCCATTTCAACGGCACAATGCGCCTGAACTGGTTGACCAATTTTTGTGAAACTGGTACCATTCAAAAGGAAATTCAAAGAGGAATTCAAAAATGGTATCAAAAATATTATTGGAGCAATTTAAAGTGCTATGACCTTTGACCTTTCCTTTAACCTTGATTTTGACCCCCAGACGAATAATATTTTTCCTTGATTTTTATATATGTTAATTGTCAGTATAATATTAACATAACATGTAAATATCTAAGATGATATTTTATTTCTTCACCTTTAAAAACTCTTTTTAATGTAATTTACAAAGTTACTGTTACCCCCACATACTGATATTTGTGTTGGTAATGTGTGTACAAGACTCCATTATACATGAATACTTTCAAACTGAAGTAACATTACAATCAAATGCCATAATGTATTCCATATCTGTTGCTGATGCTTCAAAGATCTCAAGCATGTATCCAGTTTGGGACAGTAGAGCTGACTCCATGTAGGAAGCATTTTGTTTCTGTCAAAACCCCAGATTTCTGATGATTTGTATGTATACCTATTGCACCCCAATCAAAAGGGCTAAACAAATGTCTCTATTCAAAGCAAATGGAGTCTACGTACATGTATACATTATTATTGTGTTTAATGTTTCCTTTATTACCTCAAATGTTTAGTTTCCTGTTTTAATTGAATGTAATTTAACTTCAGTTTGGAAGTATTCAAGTAAGCCTATAATGGAGATTTGTACACACATTACCAACACAAATATCAGTATGTGGGGGTAACAGTAACTTTGTAAATTACATTAAAAAGAGTTTTTAAAGGTGAAAAAATAAAATATCATCCTAGATATTTACATGTTATGTTAATATTATACTGACAATTAACATACATAAAAATCAAGTAAAAATATTATTCGTCTAGGGGTCAAAATCAAGGTTAAAGGAAAGGTCAAAGGTCATAGCACTTTACATTGCTCCAATAAAATTTTTGATACCATTTTTGAATTCCTCTTTGAATTTCCTTTTGAATGGTACCAGTTTCACAAAAATTGGTCAACCAGTTCAGGCGCATTGTGCCGTTGAAATGGAAGGCCACACCCATTTTTGCCAAAACGAATAAAAAAGGGCGGGCCATAGCTCGGAAACCGACGGACCGTTTACGCTAATTTTTTTTGTTTCATGGGAAGGTAATGTTAAACTTTATGTGTACCAAATTTGAGCAAATTCTGAGACGGTAGGGTGTAACCCATTGGGTGAATTGGCATGGAATGACCCCAATGAAGAGTTACAGTGCCTTGGCATTGTAATAAAATTATCATCATTTCCCTAGGCAACCATTCACGTCACCGTCATCCAACAAATACAGGGATCTAAGACCCCCTTCCCATGAACATTCTTTCATTTCATTTAATATATTTCCCACAAATCAGTAAAAGAAAGACAACCATACTTCTACATTCTCTTGAGCACTCTGTAACAATGTCCATGCAAATGGGGTCTCACATACCCTAGAGATTTCATGGACCCGATGAAAAGCATAATTGCGGGAGATTAAGCTGTGTTCGAAGGAGATCTCATGTAGATTAATGTACAGAAATGGATTTAATAAGTCCTAATTTTTTTTGCATAATTCATCATCTGATATATATAGGCCTACTGGCTCTTGAAAACCAAACATTAGCCTGGATATTTTCTCATATTCACATTTTGACATTTACATATACATGTAGTCTCTGAACCTGAACTGAAATAGAGTTGATGCTATTACTAGATATGCTCAGAAAATAGTCAACAGCAGTAACATAAGCCTGTATAAATATTGTAATTCCTTGCAATTATGAAAAAATGAAAATAACCAATAAACATGAATTTATGCCAATGGTGATCTTTATAAATATTACATGCTTTACAACCATATGTTGAACAGCGGAGGAATCAAATTTCTCAGTGCCATTTAACGTACATGTATGGGTATGTATCAGAATAATCAAAGAGTGCCTTATCAAGACTACCAACATTAGATTTGAAATATAATGAAGAATGAAAAAAAAAATGATTTCATAAGGCTATGCTTACCTCTTTCCTCAAGGCACCGCTAGGGCAATCTTTCATGAAATCTCTATGCCTGCAAACAGAGAGAGAGGGAGTCAAGAAGAGGAGAATGGAGGAAGAGAATGAGAAGGAAAGGGAGGAGGAGGGAAAAGAGGAGAGGGAGGGTGAGAAGAAGGAGGAAGAGGAGGAGGAGGAGAACGGGAAGGAGGAGGACAGGGAGAAGGAGAAGGGAAGAAAATCCATTTTGAGGAGGGAAAGAACAGGAGAAGAAGTAAAAAATAACAATAACGAGAAGAAGGGGAGGGGTGGAGGAGATGAAGGAAGAGTGGTATAGGACAAGGAGAATGAAGTATTATGAAAGGAAAGAGAAGAAAGAAGAGAAGTAGTAGGAGGAGAAATAAAAGGAAAGGAGAGGAGGAGAAGAAGAACAGAAAGAGAAAAAGAAAACACATTTCATTAGTGATATTCACATTTTAGATACCTTCAAAAAAATGTCTAGAATATACAAATAAAAAATCAAAGTAGTTCATAGTGACACCAGAGGCATATTTACATAGCTGCCAACATTTGAAATTTCAAATTAGTAATGATCAGATAAAAAACACAGAAATGTGCGCGTAGCGCACATCAACATGTGCGCAAAGCGCACATCACGAGCACGAAGCGCGAAGTCCCTTGCGGCCGGGGTCCAGGGCCCGCCTAAGGGCCCTGGAAGCTCTGGGGTTCTAGATGCTCTCTGGTGCAATCTGAGCCCTATTTTGGAGCATTTAAACCTTTTTTTTTCTGTTGTTTTTAGGGTGGAGCTTAGGTTTGAGAAAATTATTGCCAAAAATTTTTCATGAATCTGAAGATGAATGAATAACTCAATGAAATATGAGCATTCACAATATCACTTACATTGTATCAATACAAGTAGAATGATGTAAACAAGCACTCAGCTCGCGTAACATGTAAATCCTGCGAAGTTGACATCCATGAAGTTATCTTGGGTGTGGAAGAAGATTCAGATTCAAAATTCCCGATGTGAAGTTTTGATTTGGTATGCAAAACAATGTCACTACGGCTACGCTACGGCCGCCATGAGCGATGGAGATATCCCTTCGACATATCGTACAAAATGCATGTTGTTTGCTTTTTCCCGATTTGGTGATGAAGTCAAACTCTGTTCCATATTTGCTGTTGTAACATTGTCCCTTTTTACGCTCCATTTTCCACCATTTATGGTCCAAAACTAGAGAAGGAGAGGAGTCAAAATACGGTCGACGTTCGCTAGCGACATCACAACTGCATCACACACAATACACACAAGTGCACTTGCACTCGTACCATGCCTGTGTGTATGCACTAACATCAACATGCATGTACTTTGAATGGCCTTCCGCCTTCACTACGAATGCGCTGTTTTCGTCTTTCGCTGTGTGTATGCACTAAGATCAACGTGCATGTACTTTGAATGGCCTTCCGCCTTCACTACGAATGCGCTGTTTTCGTGTGTTGCTTTCATGTGCACATACGTACGTACGCGCGCGCCGTAGTAGAACTACATAGAACATGCTAACACGTGCGCGAGTGGTCATAATATAATACATGTATAATGGCGCTCATATTCGTAATTTTTAAAGGTGCATTCGTATTTTCGTACAAAGGGTAAAAATTCGTAATAATTACGAATTTTTCGTAACAGTTGGCAGCTATGTATTTACCTTCAAAGAAGGTTTTATTTTCCAAAAGAAATTCAAATAATTAATCAAAAATGCAGGCCATTATAATTTGTCAAGTATTCTGTCAAAGAGAATTGCATGCATTCGATCCCAACAACTCAAATAAAATCCAAGTTACATTGCAGTGTCCACTAGTCGGCTCTCCCTAGCTGTCGACCTCCTACTGGTAGATTTCATTAGTGAATCAACGCAGGAGTCTTAAAGCAAAGGCAATGGCAAGTCCAGAAACAGTAGCACAGAAGCTAGATCTTTTAAGTCAATTGTACATTGGTCTTTGCCTTTATTAGCAAAATTCAGAGAAGGCACGCCTGACCCCATCGGTATTGGACTCTATTTGTGATACTTTTTACAGGTAGGGAAGTTAAAAGAGAGAATAATCATGAAGAAATCTAGAAGACCTATAGCATGCATTCTGCTTTAGATGGTAGTAGGTTTCAAATATGTACATGTAATGGTAGTGGTGGTGATGATGATGATGATGGACCATTCTTGGTCACGTGTGTGACCGAAATTATGCAAAATCTTGACTTTCATTGGCTATAACTCTAACAATGTTAAAAATATACTGATTTAATGTTTATATCATGCTAATATGTATTGTTGGCTATCATTTGTAAATGTTTTTTGATATTTACAATATGCATGTTCAAGGTCAGAGGTCAAAAGAAGTGGGTCACGTGTGTGACTTCACAGAACGGCATGATTTTGAAAGTTCAATTTCATTTTGAAATTCCTGTGAGTTTTAAAATGATGAAATGTTCTTATTGCTTGTGAGATATGCATTATGGACCTGTTAACCAAAAAATACCACTGGATAGAAGTCATCTCTGAAATTTCTTTTTTAATCTATTATTTTATATCGTGATGTCGGGTCACGTGTGTGACATTTTAGTGGGTCACGTGTGTGACCTATGGCAAATTGTACAGAAAAATGAATATATTATGTACATTGTATTATGCAATAAATGTACATTTCGAGCAATTACTATATCCGCTGTGGTAAAAATTTTTATGACCTCAACCCTAGTCAGTCAATGGGGTGTTTTGGTAGCTGTCAAGACTGGGGGAGGGGCGGGTAGGGACGGGGGGCCATGATGCCCCCTATAAGATCTTGGCTGTTGATCGCGCGAGCGCGACGAAAATTTGCACGATGGTAGTGTGTGATGTAACTACAAGAAAGCACTGTTAATTTTCCCATAATAATAATAATTTTATTTTATATGAATTAATTATGCTAATTTACGCATTGTATGAAGTCATAATTTTTGTTCTAATTGACAAACTACAGCTTCTGGAATGCTAATTATGTGTTTGCATAATCTTTATAGGATTCCTAACAATTGCACTTGGAAACAAATTTGATATCGAATTAAATTCCTTGTGTATTTTATTGTTTTATGAATTTCTTATGTATTTCCTTGTTTTTGCGACCATTTGTTTTGTTTGTTTGTTTGTTCTTTTTGTTGTTGTTGTTTTTTGTTTTTTTCGCAAAAATTATTGCAGAACTATTTTGAAGCATAATAATGCTAAAATAAATTAATTTCAGCCAATGAAAGTGAAAATAATCAGAATTTATGACCGCCCCACCCAGCGGGTCACGTGTGGGACCAATTTGTTTGCTAATTAATAATCAAATTAAAACTTGTCATGGATTCATATTTAGTGAGATGCAAGGTACATTAAATCTAGCTTTGAAGAAATAATTATAATAATACCAGAGCCATGGTTCAGACGGGGCATAAACTTTTTGTGTTTTCTGGTTACTTGTGTGTGGCATTTTGAGGGCAATTAATTTCCAGGGTTGATTATCTTAATATAATCAATTTAACAACATTATTTTTTGGGGTTAGATTAAAAGGAATAGAGGTAAATAATAATATAATAACAGTAATCCAAGTAAGGAAGTCAGCATATCCATTCCAGTCAGGGTTAAAAAAATGATATTTTATTTACCGTTTTTCCATTTAATCTCATTTATGTTAATTTATGCAAATGAGCATGAACAATTGCAAAAATCCCGAAAAAAAATCAGTTCATGAAACTTCAGACATTGCTCTATTTGTATATGGGCAAGTCCAAGATAATGTCCCCTTGAAAGACAAAATTTCATCTTTGTCTTATGAAGGAGTTTTTGGTAGAATATGAAAGCCTAAATGTCAACCCCTCAGAATTTCATTAAGAAAAATTTGTTAATATTGCAAATTTATGCAAATTTGGGGCATCTAATTTGCATAATTGGTAAACAGAGCGTTACGTATGGACATTTATAAAAATTTATAGAAAATCAAAACAAAATTAGTGAGATTCAATCATGGGTGGACATGGACCCCTTATCATTCTAAAAAATTTTATTAAAAAAAATTGGTGAAATCTAATTAAATATGCAAATTAGCTCGTGTCCAAGCATGAAATGTCCCATACGTAACAAATTGAGGACATTTTGTTAAGTTATTTCCAGAATACAACACTTGAATTGTTGCAACTCTGGAAGTTCTAATCTATTCAGTGGACAGTATAATACCATTTTAAGTTTTGAAAAGTTAATTAACTTTTTAATTTAGTCAATTAAAATATGTTACGTATGGGAAAATGTGTTACGTATGGGACATTTGTACACAATGTCAATGGGGAAGTTTGTGTACAAAGT
Source organism: Paracentrotus lividus (assembly GCA_940671915.1). Taxonomy (NCBI): domain Eukaryota; kingdom Metazoa; phylum Echinodermata; class Echinoidea; order Camarodonta; family Echinidae; genus Paracentrotus; species Paracentrotus lividus. The sequence goes on along the minus strand of CALNVZ010000649.1, from coordinate 15,535,178 downwards.
GAATGTAAAAAAAAAAAAAAATTAGAGTGCTCCAAAAAGTGATTTTTATTCACATTTTCTGGAGTTTATAAAGCTTGCTTGCCATGATACTTGATCCATGAAAAAATTAAACCAAAAAATTTGGCAATAATGGAGAAATATGGAAAATAAAAAACAATAGAATACATAAGAAATTCACAAACAATGAAAAAACATAAGAATGAATAGTGGGAATTGTCAATTTCTTTAAAATCCTATTGAATATGTTTCAATACAACATTTTAAAAGAAAAAAATCTTTTGCTATTTCAATATTTGAAAAAAAAAATTGATTTTAGAAATTGGATCAAATTGTGTGCATTCTCTATGGGACAAATGGTCCATACGTATCTGTCCCATACGTAAACCGTCCCTCTCCGAATTTAACAAAGGCTTACAAAAAAGTGACAATCATTATGACTCCAAACTTTACAGAAGTAAACTAGAGGGTTGGACCTTTCATCACACCAAATTTCAATACATCAGTGGAAATACGTTTCAGAGAGTTTTGTAGTTGAAATTTTTTCTTAAAAAACTTGAATTCCTCTGGTCCCATACGTAACCACTACATTCATGCTATTGCATCAAAGGTCAAAGGTCATATGTCGTCATCTCCCATCAGTGTATTACTCCTCGTTGATACCTAACCATGAGGATGAGAAAAAATAGTACCCTTAACCTTCAAAAAGATTTTATAGAGGGTGAAAGGCTCTGAGATGTCCCATACGTAACATGCAGATTATCTTGGACTTGCCCATATGCAGCTTAAAATCAAAAATTTATTTGTCCCCAAAAGGTTCACTTTTCAAAGAATGGCCGAATAGCCTAGTCCCTTTTTTAAAGGCATGACCATAGTTGGTCACACACATGACCCGTGGGTCACGTGTGTGACCAATTTCAAAGTTAATTAATAACTAAATTAAAAGCTGTCATGGCTTCATATTTGGTGAGATGCAAGGCACATTATATCTAGCTTTGGAGAAATAATTGTAATAATAATAGAACCATGGTTTTCGGGGGGCGTTAATTTTTCGTGTTTTTGGGTCACGTGTGTGACATTTGATGGCAATTAATTTCTTTAGTTAATTATCTTAAAACAATCAATTCGACACCATTATTTTTCATTTAACTTTAAAGGAATGAAGTTAAAGAAGGGTATAATGACAATAATCAAAGTAAGGAGACCAGCATATACAATCAAGTCAGGGTCAAAGAAATGATATTTTACGTACCATTTTTCTATTCAATTTTTTTGCATGTTAATTTATGCAAATGAGCATGAAAAATTTGTAAAATTAAGATAAAAAATGCATTTCATGAAACTTCAGACAATGCTCTATATGAATGTGCAGCTTAAAAACAAAAAGGACAAACTTTGATTTTTCCAAAAAAGGTTCACTTTTCAAAGAATCGCCCTGATGATGATGAGGATGATGGTGATGATGATGATGATGATGATGGTGATGATGATGATGATGATGATGATGATGATGGTGATAATGGTGATATTGAAGAAGATAATGATAGTGTAGTGATAGTTATCATGATGATGGTATTGATAATGATAGGGATGAAAGTAACAATAGTGATGTAGAAGATGAGGAGGAGGATAGTGATGGTGATGATAATGTTGATGATGATGATTATGATGATGATGATGATGATGATGATGATGATGATGATGATGATGATGATGATAATGATGGAGATGATAATGATGATGGTGATGATGATGATGATGATGATGATGATGATGGTAAAAATGATAATGGTAATGGTGATGATGATGATGGTAAAAATGATAATGGTGATGATGATGATGATGATGATAATGATAATGATATTGTGATAGGCATAATAATAGTAACAATAGTGATGTTGATGATGAGGAGGAAGAGGACGATAGTGATGGTGATGATGATGATGATGGTAATAAACAAGACGTATTTTCATACACACTGACAATGAGAGTCCTCAAATAATGTAGAAATAATAACATTGTATTTAACAGCACAAAAAAAATAGATCTAAAAAGCATTACCAACAGACATGAATGCAATCTTCTAAGATTGAGCAAATTTCATCAAAACAAGTTGATAGACGAAGACATTAAACGACAGTTTCTGAGAATTATTTACAAAAAGTGCAAACTAGGTGGCTATAATTAGATCTGTCAATTTCATCCTGACTGCAAGAAGCCAAACATCAGCAAATAAGAGATGAATCAATGAGATATTATTCAAATGTCAAACAAAACATTAGAGCAACAATATTTGACATTGACCTAAAGCTGATTTGCGCAAGTATCTAAACAGGACACTTTATAAATCAGGGGCCGCGGAGCGTTTTTGAAAGTGGAGGGGCTGAGCCAAAAGTTGGGGGGCTGAACAGGCTAAAATCACAAATGTAGGGTCATTTTTGCGTTTTTGTACACGTTGGCTGAAAAAAATTGGGGGGGGGGGGGCTGTAGCCCCCGGCTCCGCAGCCCCTGTAAATAGACAATCCTGTTTTAAAAATGAACAAATGATCATGCATCCCCTCCATTCAACTAAATATAGAATGTTATTTGAATTTCTGTTCAATTCATAAAATCATAAAGATAATTACATGACTTATAGAAGGCACAGAGTGGAACAAAAATAATTTCTCTCTTTTTATATTTATATGGAATAAACACAGATTTTAATCATCTTTGCTTTCCTCAGGCCCAATCCTTGTTTCTGTGCACTATTTTAGAGAGGTTAACTTCATTTGTTAAACTTAGGAAGAAAAAAATATTTATGAAAAAAAAAAGTTTTGGTGTGAACTCTCAGAGTGTACATCGATGGTTACACCACAACAGTAATAATATTAAGGAATTGTGCACCATTGAATCGCATAGACTCATTAGTATATTATTTGTTATTGCTACATAAAACAATTCTTTTTTTAACACAAATCACACATTTTATTTCAAATGATAAAGAAAAGAACCTTTGAATTTAACACATACATGTAAATGTACAAATGAAAGCATATGATTCAGAAAGTAATGTTTTATGTATCTAACTTTATACATTATCATTATACGTATAAAATTTCTCAAAAGCTTCTGGACTTTCACATGATATTGGATTATTCAAGGTGAGCCTGAAAAGAACTAAAATCCTAAATCTAAACAACTTTCTGCATGACTAGAAAATGTAAAGAGCTTGATTATAGAGTGAGCATGTCGCTGTCAAGAAACAGCTAGGAGATTCGATCTTAATCAAACACTTTCCCAAACAGCAAACACGGACAAAACATCCGCAGAAGCGTGCTCAAATTCAATTTCTGGTTGGATGTCATATCACAACTCAACCCATGCCAATTTCCCCCAGACACGAGGGTGATACATTCTAAAGGTGAGGAGCTAGACTTTATGTGGCAATATTGTCTGCAGATCAAATTAAAGGGGAACTTACATGTAACCCTGGAATTTAATTACTTTGTAAAAATGCATAAAAATAAAATAAAAATATGAGTGAAGGTTTGAAGAAAATCCCCTAAAGAATAATGAAGTTATGAATTATTGCAATTTTGAATTTGTGACGTCACTTGCGAGCTGCTGTCCCATATGTTGTGTAATGTAAATTTCATAAATTGAAATAAATAAAAAAAATTCAAAAGAATATCAATAATTTCACCTATGCTGTTGATGTATATCATCAAAAATATGTTAATATATATATATGCCTCTATGGTATAGACCCATTCTTTCATCAAGAACTATGAAAAAAGGACAAATATACAGATTTTCATACACAATACAATGGGAGAGCAGCTCGCAAGTGACGTCACAAAATCAAAATTTCAATAATTCATAACTTTTTTATTCCTTGATGGATTTTCTTCAAACCTTCACTCATATTTTTCTTCTCTTTTCTTTTTTTTGGGGTATTTTTACAAAGGAATTAAATTCCAGGGTGAACTTCCCCTTTAAAGGTGGTGCAGGGATTTGCTTCATACCAATATCATATTTCTTAGAAATGTTATTCATAATCTAGTCACATTTAGATAGATTGAACATGTGGCTATGAAGTATGTGAAAAGTTCTATGATTAATTAAACTTGGTTCAAATACACAGCTCATCATTCTAATTGTCATGTAGCCCTCTTCACTTTATTAACATGTAATTCCAAATGAACTGTTTTTAACATTGATAAGTAATAATTTCTCTGTGAAAAATTGCAAATGGTTCTTCAAGTATTTAGTAATCTTTTTTGCCTTCAGACAATACATTTATGTACTCATGCTCTATATGTTTTGCCTGGCCTATATCACATATCACGAAAATGACAGTGACAAAAAAAATCCTATGTACATTAATGCCTTTTTGGCTCTTAAGATGATATCTCATTGGAGGAGGAGTCGCCACGATTCCTGCAACGGATCAGTCGCATCAGTCGTGATGGTCGCAGAGAGGTGCACAGGACTGGTAAAATATACACAAAATGAACATGTCTGATTTTCCTGTGACTCTCGAGACATCACACAAACCCAGGAGCAAATTTTTCTCATGGACGGTGAGATACATACTACTTTTTGCATAAAGGCCATTCCAGGTGGATTTTATAGAAAGAGAATCAGAAACTGTGCACTAGCTCATTGTTACATCCACTGGGGGCAATAAGGGGTTAACTCAATTATTTTAACTAAAGGTGGTATCTCAATTCACGGAGACGTTTCCGTGACCTGGACACTAGGACACGTCTCCGGTAATTTTTGGGGGGTTGAGGAGACGTCTCCGGGACGAAAAAGCATTTAAAAATGTTTCATTTTCCCGCGACTCATGAGACATCTCAAAAACTCTGGAGACATCTCTGTGATGGTATCAAAACCCATCTCAAACCTGTCCCAAACTAGTATAAAATCCATCTCATGGCAAGTGAGATATCATCATTAGGTTCAATGCTCTTCTGGCTCTCAGCATACAGGCCTTTACAGGTACATTCTAAAGACAATCTGCACAGCTCATTTATTTGGAGCAAGAAGGTTGTTGTCTCAAATCATCCTATTCATTACTCTGACTTTATGCCCTTATAGGCCTTTTATAGGTGCATTGTAAACTGTGCACTAGCTCATTGTCTGATTAGAGCAAGAAAGGGTTAACTCAACAACTTTTACTCTAGTTTAATGCCTTTCTAGCTCTGGACAGGAGACAAATTCTCTTGTGACATTATGTATTCAGCTAATGGATATGATAATGGCTTCATTTGCTTCAATGTCAACTATAAAATCCTTGTGGTTAAAAATAAAATTTCATGCGTAGGAGACCTAGTGAGCTAAAAATTTTGTCTATGTGTACGTCAGTCAGTTGGGGATGTCCTATTTAAAGCCTAACTCCAGTTTGAAAAAAAACATAAATTGTCTGCAATAGTCTAACTATCCCTCTCTCTCTCTTTCTCTCTCTCTCTCTCTCTCTCTCTCTTTAAAGCATTACTTCATGAAAGTTTTATTAATTGTTATCATACAAATTTGACTCACTTTTATTATAAACAATTCTGAATTCTTGGTTGTTGCTCTGTGAAAGATACAATGAAAATGGTGTTGTCAGTCATGTACTTCTATAATTTACCCCCTTCGTTGAAGCCTATAGACACTCTGGTTTATTTTATATGTTTAACATTGTTTATTTTGCATTTCAAATGAAATCTAGCTCTGTTGTTGTTGCTTTGGATAAACAATTTTGAATATTTACGCCAGCTCTCAGTTATTATAGTATGGTCTTCCTCCAGCCTTTACACTTTTTTTCGTTCTTTTTTTTTTGTTTTTTTTTTGAGTTGACA
>CALNVZ010000649.1:15509059-15529293 GCA_940671915.1 Paracentrotus lividus | reverse complement strand
TTGAGTTGACAAATTATTCTTTATTTTGACTTTGGGATGTAAATTCAAATGATTTTAACGTCAGGTATTTTGATTTTTTTTTACAGTATAGAAGTGGGTGAGTGAATGGGGGTGTGATTTACTCATGGAAGCCTCACGGTCTTAATTTTCTTTAATGTGTTGTCACATTCAAGGGGGCGATTCTTTGAAAAGTGAACCCTTTTTGGAAAAAATAAAGTTTGTCCTTTTTGTTTTTAAGCTGCACATTCATGTAGATCATTGTCTGAAGTTTCATGAAATGACATTTTTTCTTAATTTACCAAATTTTTCATGCTCATTTGCATAAATTAACATGCAAAAATTGAATAGAAAAATGGTACGTAAAATATCATTTGTTTGACCTATTGATTGTATATGCGGTCTCCTTACTTTGATTATTGTCATTTATACCTTTTTTAACTTCATTCCTTTTAAATTTAAATGAAAAATAATGGTGTGAATTGATTGTTTAAGATAATTAAGTAAAAGAAATAATTGCCATCAAATGTCACACACGTGACCCAAAAACACGAAAATTAACGCCCCCCGGAAAACCATGGTTCTATTATTAATTACAATTCTTTCTCCAAAGCTAGATATAATGTGCCTTGCTATTCACCAAATATGAAGCATGATGCTTTTATTTAGTTATTAATTACTTTGAATTGGTCACACACGTGCCCACGGGTACGTGTGTGTACCAACTATGGTCATGCCTTTAAAAAGGACAGGCTATTCGGCCATTCTTTGAAAGTGAAGCTTTTTGGGGAGCAAATAAATTTTTGCTTTATTTTAAGCTTGCAGTATTCAAATAGAGCTATGTCTGCAATGTTTTGATCTGTTGTTTATTTTGCAATGTCACAATGCCTTCATTTGCATAAATCAAAACATAAATGATATTAAATGCGAAAAACGGTAAATAAAATATCATTTTTTAACCCTGACTGGAATGATAAGCTGACTCTCTTACTTGGTATTACTTCATTATATTATTAATTACCTCTATTTCCTTTTAATCTAACCCAAAAAATAATGTTGTTAAATTAATGATTTATATTGAGCATAATCAACCCTGGAAATAATTAGCCCTCAAAATCCACAACAAGTAACCAGAAAACACACAAAAGTTCTTATGCCTCCGTCTTCAACCATGGCTCTGTATTATTATATTATTTCTTCAAATAGCTATGATTTATGTACCTGCATACTCAAAATATGAATCCATGAAAGTTTTAATTTGATTATTAATAAGCAAACAATCTGTCACACTGATGACTCCGCTGGGGGGCGTCATAAATTCTGAATTATTTTTCACTCTTCATTTGCTGAAATTAATATATTAGCATTATTGCCTCAGAATGGTTCTGCAATAATTTTTGCAAAAAGCCAACAAAAAAAAAACAACAACAAAAAACAAACAAAACAAAGGTCGAAAAAACAAGGCAATACATAAGAAATTCATAAAACAATGAATACACAAGAATTTAGGTTCGATATCAATTTTTTCCAGGACCATGGTGGAATCCTATAAAGATATGCAACACAATATTAGCATTCCAGAAGCTGTAGATTTCTCAATTAGAACAAAAAAAATTTTGATTCTGCAATGCGTAATTCAGCATACATTAATTCAAATATAAGCAAAATTATCATTATGTATGGGAGAAATTAACAGTGGCTTCTGTAGTACATCAACACACTCACCATCGTGCACAATTTTCGGCGCCTCGCACGATACAACCGCCAAATCTTCAATAGAGGGCAATCATGCCCCCTCCCTACCCGGCCCCTCCCCACAGTCTTGACAAGCTTATCAAACACCCCAATTGACTGACTAGGGTAGCAGTTCAAAATTATTTACCACAGCGGATAAGCAATTGCTCAAGATTACATTATTGTCATAATACATAATAAATCACTCTTTTCATGTACAAATCCATAGGTCACACACGTGACCCACATAAATGTCACACACGTGACCCGACTATCACGAGATAAAATAAAATATTAAAACAAAGAAAATTCAGAGACTCCATCCAGTGGTATAATTTTTGGTTAACAGGCCATATTATGCATATCTCACAGCAATAAAGAATATTTCATCATTTAAAAGCTCAAAGGAACTTTCAAAATGAAATTACTTTCAAATCAGCTTCTGTGAAGTCGAAACGTGACCCTTCTTGACCTCTGACATTGATAATCATATTGAAATATAAAAATATTACAAAATGATAGCCAACAAATATATTAGCATGATATAAACATTAAATAAGTAATAACTTTTAAAATTGTTAGAGTTATAGCCAATTAAAGTCAAGATTTTGCATAATTTCGGTCACACGCGTGACCAAGAATGGTCCAAGGGGGTGTGATTTACTCATGAGAGCCTCATGGTCTTAATTTTCTTTAATGTGTTGTCAAGTCAACCTCAGATAGTCAAAATGGAATGATGGATATGAATGATAAGAAGAGTGATAAGGAATATGGATCGATTGCAAAAACGACAGGCAAACACATCAGGTGATCTTCATCTGTTCCGTAGCAACCTTAATATTTGACTTCATCAATACACAATAAGACAGGCATGGTGCTATGGGGAAGGATTTAAAAATGGGGGAGCATGTGAAGTATGTGGAAAATTCAACAGTTAATGTCACAATTACCAGGCTTTTTCATATATTATTTGCATTATAGTTTTGATTAAATCTTTTTAATAAATAGAGTCATGTATATTTACTACATACATAAGCCCACTATTTCCATTCACATATAACTACATGTACAATGCAAAATCTCAGTATGAAAAGCCCATGAAATTACAACATTACTGTGGAATTGCCCAGAAGTGATCATAGAACTAGTTTTATAGTGCATCTGAATATCAATATCACCATTACAAACATATGCAATCCATCTTACAGAATATTACAATGGCTGAAATGTACATTCTAGTGTATGCATGTACTATGTACAGTGTTGATCTATAGGCAGGTGTTCCTATCAAATTTGATAAATTCATGTCCGGGAGTGTGGCTGATTTCACACTGCACAGCATTACAAGCATCATTTCAGTGACATTTTATCTTTGAATTATTGACTTGAAGGTATAATTGAATGAATGTCTCTTGGGATGGACATGTTAATCATTATTTTGGGGCCTAAATTCATGAAATAGAGCTCTTGATGATAAACCATGACAACTTTGATCTAAGGGTGGTATCTCGCTTCGCAGAGACATCTCCGCGACGGATAAAAAGTATTGGAGACATCTCCGAAACTTAGGAGACGTCTCAGAAACGTCTCTGCGACAATTTTCAAGAACTATCTCAAAGCAGTTTCAAAGAAACGTCTCAAAGTAGTTTCCGCGACTCCTGAAACGTCTCAGAGACGTCTTCGCGACGTCTCCAAAATCCGTCTCAAAGTTGTTTCAAAACCGTCTCAAAGTTGTTTCAAATCCGTCTTAAAGTTGTTTCAAAGTAGTTTCTGCGAAGTGAGATACCACCCTAACATAACTATGTTTTTACTCTTCCTTAATCCTTGCATGCACAGTGCCTGACTGATAATGGATGTATTACTATTGAAGTTCTATCCATAACATGTCTAAAACCTGAGCAAATACTGTTAATGGGAGTTGGGTAACAAAATCTTAATTGAAATATGAACATGGTGCTTTTAGCATTAGGCTGAACAAGAAACTTATGTCTACAGAATAAATTGGTTCACAGGGTCATAATTTCATCCCTAAAATTTTCATTTTGAATGATACATTAGCCGCACTGCTAGGCTAGCCAATTACTTTTAAACATTTTTCAGTGAATATCAAAAACAGCAGAGCATATTGCATGCAAATTAAGTCCCTGCACTCATAACTGAAATATCAATATGCAGGAACATAATATGTTGATCTTTAGATTGAAGCTTTGAAGATCTCTCTTGTGGAAAAGGGCCTAGATTTTAATTAATGGCAGGTGTGTGACTACAATAATAATACATGGAAAGCTCAAGACTTTTTTAGTGTGAAAATGTCACCAATAGCACGTGTGTTAGTGAATGGTATCATATACATTGGGGTTTTTTTTGTACAAATAAAAAATTTCTGTTGTATGAAAAGACCCTAGAACAGTATAAGAAAAGGCATTATATCTTGCAATATAACAACTGAAAACTTGTGTAAAAGAGCCCATATGCACATGTACCAACCAGTACTTGCATATTGTGACTGTAATATCAAACTCATACATCTACATTCGATGAATAAGAGCTAAAATCCTAATGGAAGTCATTTTCAGGGAAAGCTGCTATAAAACAAAATAACCAAGGTACTATGTGCATTTAATATTCAGGCGCGGATCCAGAGATGGACTTAAACCGCGGGGAGGGGGGGCGAAAATGTACCTTAAAATTTCTTTCACTTTGTACTTGCCAACCAAAAAGGTACATCAAATTTGTTTGACATGGGGGAGGGGGGGGGGGGGGTTGACCAATTTTTCAGCCTTTGGCCGTCATAAGTTTCAAACATAACTTCATATAGGGGTAGGGTCGTCGAACGAGCGGTCCAAAGAATTGACAGGAAGCAAAAAAAAAAAAAAAAAAAAGACTTTTCATGTTTTTGCGGGGTGCACTCAAAAGGTCTGTGTACAAAAGGTATGCTGTTTTTCCAATCTTATCCCCCTGGATCCGCGCTAGCTGACTCGTTGAATAAGAGCTGAAATCCTAATGGAAGTCATTTTCAGGGAAAGCTGCTATAAAACGAAATAACCAAGGTACTATGTACATTTAATATTGTACATGTATTGTGAAATCCGTCACCGATACTCATAATGCAAATGCAGCAGTCCCATGGGGTTAAAATTACCAAGGACTTCTGATGCGGATGTGTTTTGCCCAGGTTGACGAAGTGCATTAAAGGGATACAGTAACATTGAATGATATTCAAATCACATTTTATTCGATTTAGCGTATTTTGCCAACATAATTATAAACACTTAGGTCAGTCTGGTATGTCTTTAAAATTGCAAGCTAATTGCTTGCTTTACCTTCGAGATATCAATGATTTCATACTCAAATTTTATAAACCAACACCGGATGGTTTATAAAACCATGTGCTTTTGTACATAGCACAAAATACACCCATTTCCTGTTGTATAGTACCCGTCCCTAGCGGCCTGGTGAGCTAGCAGCAGAGGGTACTGGTGTTCGGCTGTATGCTTGGCATTGTTTGTTACACTGTTTTAAGGTAGTAAATGACTTCCATTTGATCTGAAACTTTCAGTAGTCTGTTTTTACTGCTGGAACAATATAATTTTATTAGTCACTCACCACATGATGTGCTACGCATGCGTGTCCCCAAAAAGCGTCGAAAAGGGTCTGTTTTCAGCCTTTCGGCGGCGTTGACGCTTTCCTTAAAATAGGGGTGTTTTTTTTTTCATTTCAATCGCCGTTTTCATAAAAGCAGGGGTGTTTTCAGCGGAAATCACTGTTTTGGGGTCAAAATTTCACGGTGTTTACGCCATTTAGGGTATGTTTTTCAGTCCGACGTCGAAAAGGGGTGCAAATTTGGCTTCATGCTATGAGACGTTTAGGGTCCATTTTCAGGGTACGGGGACACGCATGGGTAGCACTTTTTTGATTGACTGACCCCCCCCCCCCCCCCCCCAGGTGCATGGAACAATATGAGAACATAACTAACAGATTCATCCCAAATTATTTTGGCTGCAACAACTCAAGCTTAGCTTTAGGAGCCTTGAAAAATTACCCACATTTTCAGCATATCGAGCAAAAAATTTCTGCACATTACCAATATTTTGAGATACAAATATTTTCATGATTTTGGAGTAGTTGGGTAGATTCGTGAGAGCTAAATTTCGTGAAGTTTGGTTATGGTTTTCTTTACTATAATCCTGGAATGAAACAAAAATAATTAATTTCATTTTTTTTTTTTTATCCACTAATTCCACATCTACACCTGATAGTCAGATTGCATTTTAATATTTTGAAATACGAATTAAAAAATGCTCCAAATTTATTGTCAAAACCAGATATTCTTTTTGCCCCTTTTCTCGTAGGCCCAGCAGCCGCTGAGCAGCGCCAGATAGGCGTTGCTCTATCCCCCTCTTGTTGAACCCAAACATGGAAGCAACAACTACCATTTTTTAACGTCTTTTGGTATGACGCGGCCAGGGATCGAACCCATTTAACCTCTATCCACTGAGCCAACACATTTACTTTTGTGGAAGAAACAGTCTCAAAGTGATATTGGGAAGGGTTGATAACAATTCACCTTTAGAATTGTTGTGTGCTCTGTGAGGATTTGGAACCAACAAAATTTGTTTCCAAATGTTTTTGGAAAAAACAAAGAAATTAATCCAATTTTGCTGAGAGTAACATGCACTGCACAAAAAAATTGATTTATGGGACTACACTCAAATATTTGGTGCAAACATTTGAACTGTGTTTATGTCATATTATTACTATGAGGACATTTGAAGAACAATCCTTTGCAGTACATCTTTCTACTATGATAAACTACGTAAATACCATGGAAAATATTTTAAAATCTCACAATGATTTTGTTCACATTTCCCATAACACACTAGATTCTCTTTAACTCTGCATTAAAGTTTATGAGTTCATAGCTGTGAGCATGCCCAGACGACAGGTGCTCTTTGGGTTAATCCTATAACTCTTTGCTTGTCATGTACACGTATACATGTACAAATGTAGTTGACTCTAGACACAATTATTAACTCTAGTAGACACAATCATAATGATTCATGTTCCCCTTTAGCACCTAGCTACTGTGTGAAAATATATACAGACTGTCTGTCTTGAGATTTTAACTACACCTGTATAAAGTCAGATTGAAAGTGAGTATGTCATAATCGTCTGTTGAGAGCCAGAAAGTCATTAAAGTACATCACTTTATAGCATCCTTATGCTCTTAGCAGATGATACATGTATGGTCGGGTGACAGTTGCTTCATGGTCAATTCCTACAATACTTGAATTTTGATTTTCAACCTTGTCCCTTGATCCAGCAGCACACTGTATCCATTATCCTTGATGTACGGTCAGTTCTTACACTTGAATTTCTAATTTTGAACCTTGGTAAAAAAGCACTTTAAATAACCCTACACCAAATACAGTAAGTTCTTACACTACTGGGATTTTAACTTCAGCACAACGACCTACATATACACTTGATCAATGATGTGATGTGAAATTTGTTAACTTTTAACACTCAAACTTGTCACTTAATGTGCATTTGTTAACTTTCGACGGACTTGTCACTTGATGTGAAATTTGTTAACTTTTGACAGACTTTTCACTTGATGAGAAATTTGTTAACTTTGGACAGACATGTCACTTTGTAATAACTAACATGAAGTCTGGTAATTTCAAATAGGCGAACTCGATAAAGCCTTCAATGAGCAGGATGTTTATGTAGTGACAAGGACTTTTCCAATTTTCCCAGCAAATTGAAAGTGTAAAACAATATTTTTACCAAAAATTCGACACTGAGAAGGATGCCTTTTATTTCTAGAGGAAAACATCCCACCCATAAAATGGGTCAATGATTATTTTTACAAGAATGCTTCATTAAAGAAAACAAGCTTCAATTATAGCAAAAAACCCAGGCTTAACATTTGCACAGGCACAAGTTTGCTCTTTACTTAAAAGCAGAGTAAGAGAGGAGAAGCTAGATTTGAACATTTGATACGTGTACATGTACAGCATGTTGATGTACATGTACCTGTAGATTTGATGTTCAATTTAGGAACATTGTTATCCTAATGATTATTATTCCCAATAAACTTCAATTCTAGCAAATAAACCCAAGCCCAATTCATTCAGTGGTACTTGTCTTTTTGCTCCTAAACACAGAATTTGTGTGATGTGTATTGATTTTGTTCAAAAGCAGAAAAAAAAAATTAAAGACATACATTGTAACACACCATGCTTAAAAATGCAGATTTAAACTTCCAAATATTGCACAAGGTATCATTCCAAGAATATCTGTATTTGAGAATCAACATAAACATCAATTCTAGCAATAAAGCCAAGTTACACTGGCTCTTTCTGCCCACGAACACTGTGTGATTTCTATTATTCAAGATCAAAAGCTAAAGAAAAGAAATTATTTTAAGGTCTCGGAGTCCACAGCGTCTTAGGTGGATGATTTTCCAGGACTTTCCGGTTCATTACAGTTTCCCCCAATCACTCAACAAATCATTTCCTATCGAGAGCAAGAAAGGATTCAACTTGTAGAATGCAGTGGTGCACCCAGGAGTCGAAAATGGGGGAGGGGGTTGGGTAGAGCAAAAAATCATGAAAAATAAGGGGTGGGGCAGAAGTCAATTTTCTATTTTAAACATACTGTATACATGTAAATGTATGTACAATATTATTATGTAAATTTGATAACTATTATTTGTTATGTTAATATTATTAACCATGGCATTTCTTTGTTTTCTTCTTTGTACTGATGATAATCCAAAAATGCAGATTTTTTGTTTCAATTAATTGATTTTATTTGCTCAATGCATGGTTATACCAAAATTAGGGGGAGGGGGTGCATACCTTTTGCGCCCCCTATAAAGTCAGCCACTAGAATTCCACATAAATGTTTAATATACCCTTGCCATTACTCAGCAGACATAAAATGCAATCATTCTGTAAAGTATAAGCTGGCCTCACCATGAAGCATTAATGAGCTTAACTAGACGCAGAAGTGAAGAAATCAATGTCAAAGAATGAATTAAAGAGGACCTGTTTATGTTTTCTTTGGGTCTGCATGCCTTTATACCAAAAAAAGAGATGGTCTACATTTTGTTGTAGACAGGATAATAATAATAGGACATGTCTGGATTTGAATACATGTATGCATAGCTCTATTTTTATATACCTTTGCTGATTATTCGGCAATTATCACTTCTTTTCAGTATCAAAAATAAAATTAAAGAGTTGCAGCTCGATATTCTGAAGGTTCGTTGTGCCAAAGGGTCATTATTCCTATGGTTTATTATTTCTGAATATTCGATGCTCCAAAAATGAAACCTGGTTTATTAATCCAAGAGGTTTGTCAATCCGACTGTGAAAAAAATGTTTGTTAATCAGAAAATGAAGTAAGGTTTGTTTATCTGAGAATAAAATTGGGGTTTGATAATCTTAACATGATATGCTTTTTTTCCATTTTGGATTCATTAATTAACCTAATTTCACGTTTGGATAAATAAACCAAATTCATTTTTGTAGAAATGTTGGGATAAACGAACCCTATTTTATAATCGGATTAATAAACTACCAGGGTAAAGGAAATTTGACTGTTAGGACTAATGAAGCTTGGAATAACAAACCCCAAATTGCACTTAATTTGGTTTGAATCTGAATGCCCCAAAACAAGATGACCTTTTACAAGTTTAAATTCTACTGCTCCTCACCCGATTGCAGTTTTGAATAATGTATTTTATGTCTTCAAGGTTTGCGTAGTGCCCTGGTTGTACACAATCAATAGGATACTCTATTTATGTCTTATTTACCAGGTAATTGTAGAGGTGTTATCAACATCAAGCCATGCTACAAAATAGGCGCTGCTGCACTAGCTCGAGCTAAAAAATAGTCCGCTAATTGGTGGATCGGGAAAAAAACCTGAAAAAAGAAACCAGTCCTGCACTAGCTCATGCTACAATTGTATTTAAACATTTCGCATACGACTTGACCTGACCTTGAACAAACAAGCCCGATGTCTATTATGCAACTGGTAACTACCGTTAGCGTATACACGCACAGGTGCACGATTTCGGATTAACTCAAGCTAGTGCAGCACCGCGCAAAATAGCGCGCTATTTTGTGCTAAAACCGCAAACCAGCTCAAGTTTTTTAGAAAAATCCTAAGATGACCCGGGCTTGGATTTCCTCCAAATTAGCACGCTATTTGACCACAAAGTCGGATCTGCTCTGACCGAGCTAATTCATCGGATCACAAATAGCGCGCTATTTAAAATAGCTCGAGCTAGTGCAGCATTGCCTAATGATTCCATTACAAATGCTCCAAAAACAATTGCTCTGCACTGTAATTTCCATGTTGACTGACAAACTTCAACCTCGGACTCAACTCTATACCCTACCCTAAACATAACCATAAAGTAGTGATACAGAAATTCCATTGGCGTTATGTCTGAAACGTTTAGATTTAATTAACATGTAATATGGAATTAACAAGACGATACAGATGAAATTCTGAACTACTGTGACGGTTTTCTGATACAGATATATACCTTTCAGCTATACAATCAGTTATGTACAATTATCAAAATACATGAACATTTTCATATATATTGATTTGAAAGATATGCAAAAAAGACAGGAGAGAGAAAGAGAGAAACCAGAAGAGCACATCCTTCCAGCAGTTGACCACAAGGAATTTTCACTTTTACAATGATCAATCCATTATCAAAGGACTCCCTTTCACCATTAATTGTACATATTTATGAATCTGTACTCACCACTGTTGTAATTCTTTCTTGTCAACTGCAGATAAAACAAGGAAGAGAAACAGATAGAAAAAATGACTGTTAAATGAAATCACAAACCAATTATATTATATTATAATATTTTTTCATATTTCTTTGTGTGTGTGTGTGTGTGTGTGCGGGAGGGGGGAGGGGTGGGGGAGGGGCAGCATCTGTTATTTTAGCTGATGTACATGTACCTGATTACCAATTGAAAAACATTGTGAAATAGTAAAAGATACTACATGTACATGTGACTCATCATATAAAAATCAGACACAAGCTGCCAGAAAAGAATCAAAGATTGCAACAGAACAATCCATTTTAAAAATCCATGTTTAAAGGCCTTTCCCTAATCATTTCTACTCAATTTTTTTTTAACAGAGCATACAAGAAACATATTATTGATTTCTTTGACACTGTTCTGAATTTGTTCGGCGACTTATGTCTGATTTCGATGTGATGCATCACATATATAGAACAATATAATTTATATCTTTAAAACAATATACATTACTCTGCACCTTTTCTCTTGTAAAACATCAAATTATTCAGTACAATGAACAGGCTATACACTTTTAGGTGAATAATAATCCCTAAATCATGCATTATCCCTCTTTTCATTTCAACATTAAATAATTCAACAAGGAAATATTGGTAGGCTCTGAATGCTCTCACATTTTCTATTGAGATGAGTCCCTTGTCATGAATCTGACCTTTGCATTCTCATTAATCTTTTAGATGGAATAAGACAGGTACTCTTGTAACGCATTTGGTATGTTCACACGGCAATCATAATTTGAAGTTTTCAAACCCTGATGGTGACTTGAAGGTAAATTCTGGTTTGGCTTATAGTAAGGACACACTCGTTGAAGGTTCATGGAAATCTCAGTTTCAAAGCACTCTGTGTGCAATGGCAGATTTGGGATTTGAAAATACATTGTATGGGAGTGGGGGAGTGTAGCCTGAAAATTAAAAAAAAAATGTGGGGTGCAGCTAAAAAACTTCTGATATTAATTGTGTACATTCAATGACTTGTTTCCGAAATGTAGCGGGCATGTAATGTGAACCCAACTTGCAGCAGCTTAAATATTTTGTTAACTTAAGTTTCAAATGATGAGTGTTCTTTGTGAATGTTAAGTACATTGTACATGTAATTACTGTATAAGTGGTTACTTTCGCGGTGACCTTATTTTCGCGAATTTTGCGAGTCGGTCATCGCGAAAATTTCCACTTCAGTACAAGGCTATTTACAGTAATGAAGTCATCACCAAAATTGTGAATTTTTGCACTCAAAATAGTCCAAAATTTGCGAAAAATATTTGTACACGAAAATATGGGCTTATACAGTATCTTCTTGACATATAAAATGGTATTTACCTCTCTAGCTTGGGGGAATTTCTGAGGATTTCACACCTGCCAGCAGAATACATGTACATTAGCCATAATGACAATAATAAATTATGGTTTCAGAGCCCACAATACCTGCACAAGTCTTAATGCACATTTTGATTATATGGGGGTGTTTCTTACAAAAGGAAACGTAACTTTTTCAGTGACATTTCTTCAAAAAAAAAAAATATTTATAGCATTATTTTATTTTGTTAGGCCTATATTAAAGCCAAGCTTTAGTACTTACATGTACAGCCAAAATAATTTGAGATAAATCTGTAAGATATGTCCTCACATTGTTCCATTAACATATACATATATGCCTACACAAGATTATATTCACATTTCGATAATGATTTCAGGAGAAATGTTGAAAAAATATTGAAACAGTCCGTCAAATTGAGACTTGGAGTAGACCGCTATATCGCCACAAGTCGCGGCACAACATACACACACAGATCCGGTGCGAATCGCGTGCACATGATATACCCGTAGACTTTCCACGTGGCCGTGTTAATCACGCATGTGCTTGGACGGGCCGTCCAAGTACAGAAATTATGCTTATTTTGCTCTTTTCTCAGCATATATGCAATTTTATGTAAATTCCTTTGGTGTGTAGTATTTATTTACTATGCTTTAGATTCTGGTATAAACAAGAATGTTTTGATTTATTTCGTCATGACTACTACTCTAGATTATCTTTAAGGGAAATTTAACTCCTTTCATATGATATCACATTAGTGAGGACATACATGTAACCTGTGATTATCAAACTACAAATTTATGTAAAACAATTGTAAACCAGCAATGCAAAAATTAATTTACGCATGAGAGAGGGTTCTAAATTTATCTACAAAATGAAAGGTCATTCAATGAACCTCAATGTACATGTACATGTACTTAACATAGATTTATGAAAGAGGATGAATGGAACTTTGACATTGTTGAGAATATATCCAGACATAATCAATTTGGCGGTAAAAATTCAGGCTTTCATTTAAAAAATACACCCAGTAGTACACAAAAACACAACTATCAGAAGTTTATTTGAATAAAGAGAAGTCTACATACACAGACTTATTGATGAGAGAACTAAGGTTTTCTTTTTTAAAAGCACCCTGTAGTACAATACGAGTTACAAGTGAAAGAAATCTACAATGTAGGCTACACCTCTCTACAGTCTGTGTCAAATAAAATGGTACAGTTGGGAAACATTTTTTTATTGTATGAAGATTAGTAACCACTTTATTATGCTTGGTATTTTCATAACACAGGGAAAATGAGCTTTATTCTGCATTTTTTTCCATCTCATTTGGTGCAGTAGATCTTGAGATATGATTAGTTTACTACAATAATTAAAAATCCATTTTGCGCACGCCTTGCCATGCCTTTGTAGGTTTCGAACATAAGCCTCCGAAATTGCCCTAAAAGAACAATAGATTTGTGCAGAGTTAAATCTCTTGGCTTCACACAAAAGTTAGCATAACTTTTGTTCTACAAAAGCAAATTATTTGAAATAAATTTTATCAGCAAGAAAAATATATTGGCTTTAATCTGATCCCATATTTACAAAACCTTTGAAAAGGTTTCATACCTCAATTATTTTTTCCCCGACTGTACCATTTTTTTTTACATAGACTGTATTACCAGAAAATACAATGTAGCTCCACTTGGCATAAATCATAAGTGTTTGGAAATAAACTGATAAGTAAAAAAATAAGTCTTAAAATAGAACATGAGGTAGAGAAAGTGAAACTCTCAGAAATTAGATTATAGTTCACAACAGGGTATCCAATTTAGGAATTCACTACACACATGTCTAGCTACATTGTAGGCCCAGATTTTGAACGATTTGTACAAACCTTTTTACTGGCAAATGCAAACAAAAAGACAATGGAGATTTGCACAAAGAAAATAAATCACTCTGATAAGTACTGCATTATATAGTAGGCCTAACTGTTTTCATATAATAGGAATTATTACTTCAAATACCTTGATGTGTATATATTCAGGGGCCTGTTTCTCAAAACGTCGTAAGTTCTAGGACAACCCATAGGGACACATGTTGTATAGGAAATTATGCATTTCAACGGGGTGTCCACGAACTTAGACTTATGACGGTTTTGAGAAACCGGCATGGCATTCTGAATGCTAATTATAAACAAAAACATATTTAGATCATAACAGTAAAACAGAACAAGAATTACAACTATAGTATTGCATTTAATACTTGATGTGTATACATTCATCGGGGGCCTGTTTCTCAAAACGTCATAAGTTCTTGGACAACCCATAGGGACACATGTTGTATAGGAAATTACGCATTTCAATGGGATGTCCACGAACTTAGACTTATGACGGTTTTGAGAAACCAGCATGGCATTCTGAATGCTAATTATAAACAAAAATATATTTAGATCATAACAGCAAAACAGAACAAGAATTACAACTATAGTATTGCATTTAATTTGCACAATTTTGACTAAGTGTTCTCATCATAGGCGGAGTATTTTGTCCCAAATAAACCTGTGGGCTGTATAATAGCCTTTTGGGGCCCGTTTCTCGAAACCGTCCTAAGTTCTTGGATAACCTATAGGGACACGTGTTGTAGAATTAACACGCATTTCAATGGGATGTCCACGAACTTAGACTTATGATGGTTTCGAGAAACGGCCCCCAGGTAGACTTGTATACAAACTCTACATTGACACATTATCTTAATATGTGATACGTCTTGTCGAAATGAGAGAGAAGTCGCAGATCAAAGATCCGAGTAAATCGACAAACTAATTAAAAACTCAAAATTTTGAGGAAATTTTTTTTTTTGATTTTCTGGTTCTACCATGTTTCATCTTTGCTCTGTTAAAAAAATGAGTGAACATGATAACAGGAAAGTGGTAAAAAAGCAGTTTTTCGGCGAGTGTTTTTTTCGGTCATAATTTTTTTTTTCCGGACATCCAAGCGAACGTCCACGCTCATTTCCCTCTCGTTTGCTCCGCCTTAGCACGCATGGCTTTGTTTATTGGACGTTCATGGTCATGTGATGTGTGATTTCAACTGGCTTTTTGTTTCGTTTTTGTGAGCGAATAGCGAACTAAACTCTCTTTAGCTGCACTCAGAAATTTTGCGTGCGATGCCACAACCTGCTGTGAATAAAGCTGTTTCATCCGGGATAGCGGAGCACGCAAACGAATGTCAAATCTAACAATCGGGTGGGGAGAGGGGGGGGGTTTATGTGGGGAAAAGCTACTTATTGCTTGACTTAGCTATCTGGATCCAAATGAATGTTAATTCAGCATTTATTTTAGGGCCGCGATATCTGTTGTCCTGATGGGAAATTAAAACCTCCCTATAAACAAATTTGGTTCCATCAGGGAAACAGAGCATACAAAAGAGGTGACGTTGATAATACTTCCTGATACAAGTATTTAGGTTAAAGTCTCTGCAGTTTATTTTACAAAGTAACGTGTTTAAGAAAGTAGCGTTTTACTAAACACGACGAAACAAAATACGATTTACTCTTAAAAATAATTCATTTCTAAAAATTATTAATATCTTCTTATTACTGGTAACAAGTTTGATCAATAAAAGACGAGATCGAGCAAATCATTTACGTTTTTATTCATTGTCTTAAGCTAACCTAGCCACTCATAAAACGTGATCAAAGAAATTCTAAATACATTCGTGAGGCGCAAATATTTATTAAAACATTTTTGGAGCTTATCTCTATCATATACTTATACAAAGAATATAAACAAAATGCATAAGCCCCTGTACAAGAATAATTTAGTCTATAGACCATTATTATGTTCAAAATTTCCAAACAGAGTTCAGATCAAAATGACTCGCTTTATATATAGTAAGAGTATACGCGATTGACATTCAAAGAACGCACGCAAACATCGAATACAACCCCCAAAAAGGTTTTTAAATAGTTTTGTTTCTAACTAATTTAACGCCAGGATTGGTAAACACTTTTCTTAAAAGAGCGGACTTTTTCTTAAAACAATTAGAAAGAGCATGATACCCAGGGAGCAAAACCCCATATTTTTGAAAAAGCTGACATGTCGAGATATAAAAAGTTGTCCTATCTAGGATGGTTGTATGGACCTTACACAACATCGCTAGGGCGGACAACTCTTCAGATCAAGCTGCAGGAGGGTCCCTACAGGTGGGGGCGTCCAAAATAGCCGCCCTTTTACAAAAATTAGTATTCTGACCACAACTGGTTGAAGAAAAATTTTAAATACATTGAGTTTGGTATCAAATTAAAGATAATAAAATTTCCTACAATTTGGTATTATTTTTAATAGTAATAATATTCTGTAAGTGTAAAATCTTAAGTGTTAAAGTTAATTTTTTTCATTTTTTTCAAAAAATTAATTTTTATCTTTTTATTGTTTTACCTCATGTAATACTCATGTCAGGATCTGAAGCGCGAAACTTTTCAGAAATGTGCCCCTATGCATGGACAACAGTATGTGAAAAAGACAAAAAAAATTCCCCATTTCAATAAAAAGATTTAACGCCATAAAGTTATGAAAGCAGTATACGGAAAAACAACGTTTTTGCCCCATTTATGTGGAAAACCCATACATACACGTGTTATACCCTATTACAGCACGTGCATATGTATTACAAGGCGTGATCTAACAATTTTATGAATATAATTTATACAAGTTTTCTTGAGGGCTAATAAACAACGCTGTACTATGATGGACTACTTATCTAGTCTACTGTGAACAGGGATGGGGTCTAGAAAACGAGGCCCATGGGGAGGGGACTCGGGGGCGGCAGGTGTAAATTTTTAGTGTAAAAGGTTAGATATTATTATTATTTGTTGTTGTTGTTGTTGCTCTACCCTCACGAAACGCGTTTGATGTGTAGAGTTGTTATTGTTCTTTAAGGGTTGTTTTACGATCAGGGTACACCGTCAAAAAATTGCCTTCTGTGCACCATAAAACGAAATCTGGGTAAAGCCATATCAAATTTTTGATGGTAGGCTATTGGGCACTGTTAGAGCAACCTACAAGAGAAAAATGAATTATTGACCATAACTCATTTTTCTAAAAATTGACCATATCTGGCAATTTAGGGCACAATTGCAGTCTCATTTTATTTTTTCTAATTTTGAGCATGAGCATCTTTATTATTAGCAATCATTAAGCCTGTTTTCCAATCAGAATTTATTACTGAAATGTGATTGTTTAAAAACTTAAAACCCCAGAAGCTACAGTTAATCTGAATTTTTGTGACCATTAACCAAAAATGGGGTGCCAATTCTGTCTCTCCGAATTTGGTGGTTTTACGCATAGTTAGACATCACTTGATGAAAAATGTTTTTGTCTGTGAGAACACTTGTATATATGCAACAAACTTATAATGTTTAATTCGCCAACATCCACTTATATTTCAGACAGTTCACATTACAATGTTGTCAAATCACGTTCCGTCAAAAACGTCCTCTCCGAAAAATAAAGCAATTGACTTTACGTGTAATACAAAATTTGAACCCCTATAGAAAAATAAGTTGGTGACCTCATGCCTCAAAATTTAAAAGCAATATCATGTTACTGGTCTAGAACACATACACAAAATTTTGGGGAAAACAAAACAACTTTTTTTTTTCGTCCAGTGAGACAAAATGGTGTACCCTGATCGTAAAACAACCCTTAACCTAAATCTAGGCTTGTGGTTACAGACTTAGGTCTACTGTCTGGGAGAAGGTTCAAAGTTTATTTTGATTGGGGTAAAAAAAAAAAAAACTATTTTATTAATTTTTACACCACGGAAATGTTTAACTTCCCAAAAATCTATTTTACAATCTCAGCAAAACATAAATGACAAAGAAAAATAAACTATTGTTACCATTTACAGCCTTGTTATGTAGGCTGAATTAAAAAAAAAGTTTTGTTTTTACCATGTACTGTGAAATAAAATATTTCAATTTTTACCAGCCACGATATTTTTACTTTAACCTGTCAGAGACATAAACCTTAAACCTAGATTTAACTTAAGACCAATCAACCCTATACCTCAGACGCGTTTCGTGGGGTAGGATGGATGAGTCTTTGGTTAATAAAAAAAGGGGGGCGGCATCCCATTAAGTAGGGAAAAAATGGCAAAATTTACCTTTTTTATTTTTCAATCTCCGGGTATGGTTTGGGGGACCGTCCAAGATATAGCTGAAGTCCCATAAAGTAAAAGTTAGGAAATAAAAATAAGATTTAAAGCTGGAACAAAATGATATGGCTGGAAGTGAGCAAATAATAATAATAATTAAAAAAATCCAACCTTCCGCCTGCTGCTAGAGACAAATATATCTAACGGTGGGGGGGGGGGGGTTCTTTCGAACCCCTAGAACCTGCTGCTACAGACAAATATATTTGAAAGGGTTCACCCCACGAGACCGACGGCCAATAAGACAAAGAAGGCTCATAAGACCTCCACAAGACCGAAATTAGGCAAACTAGGCCCATGAGACCGACAATACTGAAACAGCCCATTAGACCGACAGTGTAGAAATTGAGCTCACAAGGCAGATCCTATCCAGAACAAGCCCATGAGAACGACAGGAATATATAGCAAAGTATTTGTACAGGGTGCTCACAATAACAATTTGTCAGGGATTTATGTATCACGTGGATGAAACACATCTTTGGGGCACGATGCCATGCCACCCCCTATCGGATACAGTAGGCAAAGGGGACCAAAACAAACAAACAAACAAACAAACAAACAAACAAAAAAAGGAAAAGAAGGAGGAAGGGAAAGAAAGGGGATGATAAGGGGAAGAAAATTCAATTCAATTCAATTCAATTAAATTAAGAAAGGTGGGGAATGACAAAAGACAAATAAAGAACTTAAAGAACTTAAAGAACTTAGGAGGCAGGCTAGTAGCCGGGGGGGGGGGGTTGTCTAGGGATTCGAAAGAACCCCCCCCCCCCCACCCGCTTGATATATTTGTCTCTAGCAGCAGGCGGAAGTTTGTTTAATTTAAACAATCTTTTGCTTGTTACCTCTTAATGCGAGGTTGAGAGATATTTTGGGTTCAAAAATAAATTAAAAATGGGCACATTCTAGTATCAAAAAGCCCTTTTTTTTTTAGATAGAAACTTTTGCAAGTTTATTTTTTAGTATAAAAGGAGCACTTTTAACTTTTCTAAAATAGGGGACACTATATATTACTATTGAAAGAGGCACATTTGTGGTGCCTGAAAAAGTGGGTTGCACTGCACCCCTGCCCCTCCACTGTGTCGCTTGTATGCACCCTTCTCCAGCTGGCCTATCGAAACAATCCAAGAAAATTGAGTCTATACAATTATCCCATATCCACGAAAATTTATGATTTATTTTGTAAATGTATACACAACACGCTATTGGTGGTAAAGGTTTGATTATTATTATTATTATTATTATTATCATTTTTCAGTTCCAGCCATATTATTTTGCTCCAGCTTTAAATCTTATTTGTATTTCCTAACTTTTACTTTATGGGACTTCAGCTAAATCTTGGACGGCCCCCAAACCATACCCGGAGATTCAAAAATAAAAAAGGTAAATTTTGCCATTTTTCCCCTACTCAATGGGATGCCGGCCCCCTTTTTTTTACCAACCAAAGCCTCCTCCATCCTACCCCACGAAACGCGTCTGAGGTATAGGGTTGATTGGTCTTAAGTTAAATCTAGGTTTAAGGTTTAGGTCCCTTGCCTAGGGGAGGAGTTGACAGGTTGAAGTAAAAAGCATGGCTGGTAAGAAATGAAATGTTTTAATCCACAGTATATGGTAAAAAAAAAAAAATAAAAAAAAAAAAATCTTTAAACCCTTAATTGTTATCTCTTTTTTTTTTGGCTAAAATTTAATTCAGCCATCATAACAAGGCTGTAAATGGTAACTATAGTTTATTTTTCTTTGTTATTTATGTTTTGCTGAGATTGTTAATTACATTTTTGGGAAGTGAGAAATTTTCATGGTGTAAGAAATTAATAAAATAATTTTTCCCCCCAATCAAAATAAACTTTGAACCTTCTCCCAGACAATAGACCTAAGCCTGTAACCATAAACCTAGATTTAGGTTAAAGAACAGTAACAACTCTACACATCAAACGCATTTCGTGAGGGTAGGACCAAGGGGGCTTTGGTTAGCATCATGGAAAACAAAAAGTGGCCCCAAAATTAGAAGGAAAAAATCGCAAAAAATTGGTATTGTGGGGGTTGACATACTTTTTTTGTTTTATTTTTAGATCCGGGGAATGGTTTGGGGAACGACTAAGATATATCCTGGTTCCTGAAAAGTGAAAGCGGGGACAAACAA
>CALNVZ010000649.1:15438812-15491828 GCA_940671915.1 Paracentrotus lividus | reverse complement strand
ACTCCCCTAGCGAAATTTACAGGTCTGGCAACGATTCTTGCATGAACTAGTCCCAAAAGCCTATGATCACCCCTTTGAAAGAATCTTTCGTATGTAAATGCCCCTGGTAACGATAGATCAACCCCTTTCCACCCTCATAACGGTGATACCCTTCCCCCTCCACCACGCCTGCCCTCCCAGTTTTCCCGGCTTCACCACAGATTATTTCAGTTTCGGACTAAAAAAACTTATTTTATTTTCGGATTATCGAACCTTCGGAATAACAAACCTTATTTCGCTTTCGGAATGACGAACCTTCAGAATTACGAATCCTATTTCGTTCTCGGAATGATGAACCTTCGGAATGAAGAACCCTATTTCGTTTTCGAAATGATAACCTTCGGAATAGCGAACCCTTTTTCGTTTTCGGAATGACGAACCTTCGGAATAACGCCACAAATTTTCGGATTAACGAACCCTTTTTTATTTTCGGATAAACGAACATCGAGGTATAGGCAGTTTACGTGTTTCGGAATGACGAACCTTCGGAATAATTAACCTTCAGAATAACGAACCTTCGGAATTACGAGGTGGAACCGGTTATAATACTTTAAGCCCAACGTCACGAGCTGTCACGGTAAATCAAATTATTAGATCTAAAATAATTCCGTTTTACAACTTAAAAAACAGCATACTATTCAATAAGAAAATAATGGATGAAAATCAACGAAATATAATAGAATATAAGAAAATACCTAGATTTTATGGAAGATTGAAACTATTTAATCATTTTCGGAGTTTCTCTAATTTCCCCTTCTCTTCAGATTACTGTTATATTTTTCCTTTTCAATTATTGTCAGTACGATTGTAGATACCGTAGCATGATTTTTATTGTTAGTTTTCGGACCGCTACATTCCCAATACGGAAAAGCTCAATCATGGCCGCAACATCTGGAGGAGGAGTCGACTGGGGCTCGGTCCAAAAAATACTGATTACAGCCTCAAATACCACCTTCAAAAGCTCAGATGTTCCACGTCTTGTAGATGCAATACATGAGAGGTAATTTTAATTCACAAGATGCGTTTTATATGAATATTTCTTCATGTAACAAGCATGACAAGGTCTGTGTGAATCGCCAATTTCCCTTGCAAGTTGCATTAATAAAAAGAATATCAGCATCATTTTAAAAATGTTTAATGAATTACGTTGGCTACAAATGTGTTATTTTTTGTTTTGGCCTCTTATTATATAAACAATCTGGAACATATGATCTTAATGTTGACGGTATACTTATGTTATTATGTTGGCGCCTATTATGTTAGGCCTATTGTTGTTGCTGAATCAAATCAACTTTGTTTTGCAGATCTACCTGACCGACTGTGAAGTGTGATGTGCGTGAGTCTGGCTGAGCTGAGTCTGAAAAGTGAATGAAGTGTTGTGTGTGTGTTGGTTTGTTTGGAGTTGGTCAATGAAGTATGATGATTGCCGACTAAAAATAAAAATATTTACAACAAAAACAATGATTGTAGTCCATTCTGCAATTGCAACCTGTAGTTTTAAATAATAAAAACAGGCGCGTATCCAGCATTTTGCACGCCAGGGGGGCCCGAGGTGATTTTGGCGCCCCTGTGTCTTTTTATAAAAGGCCTCCCCTCCGCGCTCTGTTGCCCGCGCTGCCGGAGCAAACTAGGCCTTCGCTTAAATCCGTGAAGGATTTTAAGAAGATGTTTTTGTTTTTGTTTTTTTTTGAAAAAAAAAAAATACATTGTATACCAATAATTTTAAATACGTGCGCGAAGCGCGATCGGATTTTTTTCTCTACTTTACGACCAGAAAGCATTGAAACTTAGGGGTTTCAATTTTGTTTAGCTCCTCATCAGAATATCATATGAACGGAAATTGTAATTATCATAATCTGGTTACAAGAAAGAAAAAATAGGCGAGCGGAAATTTGATGTATCGGAATGATCTGAAAGCGGGACATTTTATGCGTTCCTCAGGAACACAATGTAATAACTCCTTGGAAAATTAACAGATGCGAGCGCGAAGCGCGAGCGAAAATTTTGCTCTATGTATACTAGAGACCAGAAGTTTAGGACCAATTTGGCCTCCATAATTTAAAGACCAATTTGTTGCCCAGCAACGACTGTTGCCCAGTAAGTTTACATGTAAAAGAATGAATTTGTATTTATGTATCTATATATAATTCCGCTTCCCTTCCTAAGTTTAAGTTAAATTTGGCGCCCTTAAGTTTCAGCTCAATTTGGCGCCATATACATGTATATTTTAGGTCAATTTGATGTCCCTTTGTTTAAAATCAATTTGGTGCCCCTTATTTTCAGGTCAATGTGAAATGCGTGAAATGCAAAAAATGTAGGCCTAATG
Organism: Paracentrotus lividus; assembly: GCA_940671915.1. Classification (NCBI taxonomy): domain Eukaryota; kingdom Metazoa; phylum Echinodermata; class Echinoidea; order Camarodonta; family Echinidae; genus Paracentrotus; species Paracentrotus lividus. The sequence continues at coordinate 15,489,463 of CALNVZ010000649.1, read as the reverse complement.
CTTAATTTAAAAAATGTATAAGTGTATTGATAGTATCCCATAATGTAAATTCTTGTAAGAGGAAAAACAAAAGCGAGCGCGAAGCGCGAGCGGAAATTTTGATGCATTCGAATGATTCGAAAACGTGACATTTCATGCGTTCCTCAGGAACACAATGTAATAACACATTGGAAAAATGATGCAAGCGCGAAGCGCGAGCGAAAATTTTGCAATCTAAATACAGACCAGGAGGCATGGAATTTTAAAATTTTTCTCTAGCTAGATAGAGACAATATTTTTAAAGAATTGCAATTTGTTGCTCTCGTAGTTTCAGGCAAATTCGGCTCACTTCCATAAGTCTAGGATATACTTGGAGCCTCTAAGTTAAAGATAAATTTGGCGCCCCTACAATTTTGAGCTCAATCTGGCGTCCCTAAGTTTAAGATCAATTTGGTGCCCCTTAACTTCAGGTCAAATCGTCGCCCCTAAGTCTCAGATCATTTTGGCGCCCCCAGGTTTAATCTTAATCTGGCGCCCCTAATTTTAAGATCAATTTGGCACCCTCTTAACTTCAGGTCAGTTCGGCGCCCAATAAGTTTCAGGTCTATTTGAAATGCAAAAACAAATGTAACGTGTACTCATTTAAATGTTTTGATGGTTAGAATCCCATAATGTAAATTCTGGTAAGAGGAAAAACAAAGTCCAGAGCGAGGAGCGAACGGAAATTTGGAAGTATTCGAATTAATAGAAAACAGGACAGTTTATGCGTTCCTCGGGAACACAATAATAGAAAAAAAATATGCGAGCGCCAAGCGCGAGCGAAAAATTTGCTACATGGAAGTATAAAACTTTGCTCTTTCTACATAGAGAACATTTTAAATACCCTTTCTGTTTTTTGTTTGCCCCCTTAGTTTCTGGTAAATTTGGCCCCCCTCCCTAAGTTTAGGATAAAGTTGAAGCCCCTAAGTTAAAGTTAAATTTGGCGCCCTACATTTTAGCTCAATCTGATGTCCCTGAATTTAAGACCAATTTGGCACCCCCCTTAACTTCAGGTCAATCCGGCGCTCCCTAAGTTTCAGATCATTTTGGCGCCCCTACATTTGAGCTAAATTTGGTGCCCCTATGTTTAAAGTCAATTTGGCACAACTCTAAGTTTAAGTTCGATCTGGGAGCCCCCTCCTAAATTTAAGGTCGATTTGGCGCCCCTAAATTTAACGTCGATTTGGGGCCCCTGAGTTTAAGGTCGATTTGGCGCCCCACATATGTTTCAGGTCAATTTGGCGCCCCTACGTTTAAGCTCAATAAGTCTCAGATCCCCTAAGCTTCTCATCTTTTTTTCAGACCATTAAGGTCGATTTGGCGCTCCTATGTTTAAAGTCGATTTGGCGCCCCTTTAAGTTTTTAATTCGATTTGGCGTCCCCTAAATTCATGGTCTATTTAGTGCCCCTAAGTTTAAGGTCGATTTGGCGCCCCTCCTAAATTTAAATTCGATTGGGGGCCCCATAAGAGATGGTTAGTGTCGAGCTTGAGGGCGCCCCTAAGTAGATTTTTAGAACAGGGAATAAATCGACTATGAGACGACCCCTCCTAAATTTTCAGGTCGATTTGAGCTGCCCGGCTGAGTGTCGGAAGGGACCGATTTGGCGGCCTCTTTAAGTTTAAGTTCGATTCGCGCCCCACTAAATTTAAGGTCGGTTTGGCGCCCCTGAGTTAAGTTCGATTGGCGCCCCCTAAATTAAGGTCCGATTTATGCGCCCCCAGAGTTTAAGTGTCGATTAGCGCCTGTAAGGTTAAGGTCCGAATTGGCGGCCTCTCTCCGTAAATTCAGGTCCATATTTGGGCGCCCACCTATGTTACAAGTCAATTTGGCGCCGCCTATGTTAAGCTCAATTTGGCGTCCCCTCACGTTTCAGCTCAATTTGGCGCCCGGACCGATTGAAGTTTGATATGTCGATTTGGCGTCCCATAAATTTAAGAGTCGAATTGTTACGCCCCTAAAGTTAATTGCTCAATTTTGGCTAATGCCCAGCTATACGTTTAAGACTCATAATGTAGGGACAAGGTCCTCCCTATGTATTTAAGCTCAATGTTGGCGCACCCTACGTTTATAAGCATCAGAGAGTTGGCGTTTCCTTCCCACCCCCCCCCTTTTTCCCCTTCTCCCCCCAGACTCATCCCCCTCTCAATCTCTACTCTCTTTTCTTTCCCCTTTCCCCTTTTCTCCTTTTCTCTTTTTCTTTCTCCTTTTTTTCTTCTTTCCTTTTTTTTTCTTTCCCTTTCTCCCTTTTTCCTCCTCTTTTCGGCGCCCCCCTGAGCGCCTACCCGGGGGGCCCGGGCCCGTAAAGCCCCCCCCAGAATACGCGCATGAAAAAGGATGGAATATTTTAGCATCTTCCTCAAATCTTAAAGAATAAAAAGGAGGAAATATTTTTGCATCTTCTCAATAATACATTTCTCAACAATTACAAATAAAGTTAGACTGCCCCCCCCCAAAAAAAAAAAAAGAACTGAGCCTGCTGAAACTGGCTCTCATGTCAATAAGATGAAGCTACCAGGTAGTGGAGTAAAATTGAGTCAAAAAGAGCCTGAGCTTTCAATCCTACATGCCATGTAGCAGAATCTTTTGTGTCTCTTCTTCTTCTTCTGATAAGTAGGATCGGAGGGGTAGCGATAGGTAAAGACACTTAACAAAAATTAAGCCTGGTTTTTCGTCTAAGGATTAAGCCAGAAATGTATGTTGAATACTTCTTATCACCATTATCATTAATATTTGTTCTCCACAATATTTTCTGACATTTTGTGCTGAAAAACTTCAAAGATATTGATTTAAAACCCTTTCAAATGGCTGGTTAAAATGGAGTGTCCGGACATCCAACCTGTCCGGACATACAACAACTGGGTATACAGTCCACCATCTGGTGTATTTGCGTACTGTTTGGCAGGTTCGGTGCGGTGAATGTACAGTGCCTTTCTTTAAAATCACTACAATTTCTATGTGCAGCTAAAAAACTGTGCTCCTCTATTAACGGAGCAGGATGGCCTGCACCTCTTGTTTGAAGAGGTTTGCAGAAGAAGCATTGACTAGTTCACCAGGCAGGGAGTTCCATAACCTTATAGAGTCGGGAAAGAACGAATTCTGATAGACGAGAGTTCGTGCGAAGGGTCTCTGACGAAGATTCTGCGTAGTTCTACAGCTTGGGCTCTTTTTGACTCAATTAAAATTTAGACTTAGACACTGTGATTGTGGTTAAAATTGTGATTGTGATTTTAACAAGAAAAGACTGCCATGTCTGCAAGCTCATTTATTTTGCATGCACTCCACTTCATTTTTGTTCATGAAATTAGGATATAATTTCGAGATGTTTGAAAGTATATATGCCAGTAGTTTCAGAGACTTGTTCACTACCATTATTTGATTTATAATTGCTAGCTTCCTGTCACTTCAAAGGCTATTCAGAAAACAAAATAATAGAGGACTACTGAAAGAAAAAACTTTGTAATTAAAAAAAAAAAAAAATCTGATAATTTCAAATGTACATGTAGTCTAGTGTTTTTTCAACATGAAACATCAAACATAATCTTAAGATTAGAAAAAAATTTGGTTTTGATCAATTCATATAAATTGATGTAGTAATGAGTGCTGTGGTCGTGGTATGTTTGTAGTTTCATGAGGCTAAAATGTTTGTTTTTTTTTAAATCAAGATACGGAAATATGAAAATAAGTACCAATTTATGAATATCAGATCTATCCAGAGTTCTGTACTTGTTCTACTTGAACAAGAAGAAGTAAAATTGGTCTCATGTAGGAATTGTCATGATGTTACACAAATTACACAAAATAAATTACAAAAAAATTTAAAGACAAATCTATTAATTTACACATTTTAGAGGCAGGCATGCACAATTCTACAAAGTTGATATCCCGTTGCTATCTATTTTGAGGAAATACACTTGAAAACTGTCCTTTGAGTTGAATTCCTGACCCCAAATATATTTTACTCCTTAGTGAAAATACATGATTGAAGACTTCTGGAAAAAAGAGTTATCTTTAAACAAACTGCAGATTTACTGTACATTTCTCCTGAAAGGCATTGTTGAGACAATATAACACATGTTGCATGATAACAAGTCATGTTACCTTGCAAGCGAAAGTAATGAAACGGTGTTTTTAACTACATGTAAATATGTAAATACAATTGATTCACTTATATACACAAATCAGGAAGCAATTAAATACTTTTTAGTGTTTGTTTGCATCAACTGTAGGGCCCCCTGTTTGAACTTTGACATTTTGAGTTCCAGATTTCAAGTTATAGGGCCCCACCTGGTGCATGATAGTGTCAAGACTTTAAACATGTTCATGTCTAGCAATTGATACAAAGAACCACTTGCATCTACATGAAATTATCCATATGAATATGGATAATAACCTTATTGCTCGGTATGTGTTTGAATGATAAGTGAAATATGACAACCAAGCATGTGTTTAAATTAAAATTTTCATTTAAATTCTTTCTCGTATTTATTACAGCAAATCGGAAATCTTGAAACATGATGACAAATTTGAGAACTTCTACTCCTGCTTTGTGGCCCTCTCTGCCCACTATATCGCTGACCATTCATCGATATGTGAGTATGATTTTAAGAAATATATCATCTATCTTCCTTTATATTCCATAGACGACAGAGATTTCCTAAGAATCACTTTTTGATCCACAAATTGGCTAAAATTATAATACTATTTCACTCCTGCAATCTTTAAAAAAACTTAAATTTATAGTTTATGACACTTTACTAATGAAAATCACAAAATGCATCAAAAACATTGCAATTTGAGCATGAAAATAGCGATTGTACATTTTTCTTCGCATTGCCAATTTAGAGATTTCAATGATTATTTTCATCTAAACTGTTCAAATTAAAGAACTGTTTAATGTAGAGTGGTAGAAATAAATCCCTTTAGATCAGTGATTTTTGCTCTTTCTGTTGACATTTATATTCATGGCATTCTAATTTCAAAGATAATGCAAAAGCGTCACTAAAAGGAGACATTGTCCTCTATGGGATATAGGACCACTCATATATCATCATGAAAAAAAAAATTGTGCACTGTGAAACCTGCCACTGCTAGTACCCTCCGCTCTCTCTGTCTCTTCCCTCTTTCTTTCTTCTGAGCTCGCACTCTCTTACTTTACAGCTTTCTTTCGTAACTGACATCTTACAAATCATCTTTTGTCATTTCTGTTACTGTTAAAAAGTGCTGATTTTTTCTTTAGCTACTCAGGAAGACATTGCTCTGGGAGTCATAAATTGATAACATTTATGATGATCTGAATAACATGTTTTCAAACTGTTGATTTTGTTCTACAGTATTTTTACAAAACAAAGATTTTTTGATTGTCATATCTGTCATGCTGTAATTGACCATGGATGATGCGAGGAAGAAGGATGTTTATTAATGGGAGTTACTTCCTCTTTGCTCTGACTAGATTTCAAACAGGATGTTTCTTCATTGCATTGTACTACCTGTAGGATAGTATTGCAAAATGCATGCTATTAGGGAACTTTGAGCCCACAAGTGTGTTGCAATGTTTAGTTGAGTTTCGTCAATGTCATGCTATTGTCCAGACATGTATCTTGATTGCATTTAAGATAAATGTATGATAACTAGTAAATTTTATGGTTAGTATTTATCATTTTATCCTTCATTTTGTTATAAACAGACATTGAAACAAAAACATTCACTTCTCTGTCCATGATTATATTTATTGCAAATTTATGTTAAACAAATATTTTTAAAGTTAGGATGAATTTGCAGTACATTTGGCATTGGCCTAGATATCACTACACATACCCTGTCTAGGTCGGTCCCTTACATGTTAAGTTAAGCTTCAAGTTTATTTCCACATTACATAATGAAAGCATACATTTGAAATACATATATATAAAATAACATGTCACACGATAATTACATGACATTATATAAACAAAATACATTTATAATTGAAAATGGAAAATCATTTGTACTTCTGCTGCATATTGTGTGTTCTTATTTCTTTTAACCAATGCAATGTTCACTTCCAGTAATTCTTATGTGGCGTGAAAAGTCTGTGTCTCACAGTTTGTGTCTGGCAGCTATCAACTCCTGCGATTCTCTGAGTTTTGCGCCTGCCACTCTTTGCGCGAAATATGCAAAAATTAATCTACCGTGAATATTTCCAAGAATACAGTAGTTTATAAATGTTTGTTTTTTGGATGTTTTTTGGAATTCTCATTGAAAGCTTTGACTATGAAAAACATGTTTTATTAGCTGAAGGACAACCAAGTGTTATGCATACAACTATACTCCTGGGAGGTTTATGCGCACTACTGGAAGAAAAAGAAGAAGAAGAGATTATATGTTTACAAATTTTTTTTAAAGGATGACTAAATTACAAACCCATGTCGACCTTTGTTGATAATATATAATGTATCTTTTGACTTTGTTGATGTGTTTTGTCATATTTTTTTAATATCATTAAAAGGCTAATATGAATTCATACCAGGCCTTTGATAAGTTTATTTTTTTAGTGAACCAAGTGGGTATAAACAAGTCTTTTCTCTTTTCATTTTACAGTATCTAAGTCTGTGGTCGGTGGCGTGGTGTCAGCATGCCACGTCTTGATGGACTTCTGCCTTCAACGCATGCTCAAATTCAAAGAAGCATGTTCAGTGTCACAGGTGACTAAAATAATGATTTTTAATTTGTACCATAAATTTTCAAAATGTAAAATATGATGTACAATATGTACCTAAAATGAAAATTATAATACATACGTTCATTGTTTTGTGTAGCGCCCTAACAACATCATTTTAAAGAGAATTTTATGTAGTGGGAAAGGTGGACAAAATTATTGTGAGCTTTCAAATTATTTTCAAGGTATTTAGGAAGGATTTTATTGTAGAAAGTTCCACTGAAAAGGATTGCTCTTCAAATGTCATCATAGTCATAATATGACAAAAAAATTCTTATATGTTCTGGACTGAACATTTGTGTGCTCATGTACATGTAGTCCCATACATGCATTTTTGAGTGCAGTGCATGTAGAAGAATTTGGTAAATTTCTTATCATTTTCTTGATTCCAAAACCTCACAGCGAAAAACAATTCTTAGGTGCGTTGTTATCAACCTTTCCCATCACTTTGAGACAGTTTCTTCTAGAATTTAATCTCATGACCAAAACACTAATTTAGCTTTAAGTGTACTGCTGATTCAAATATTCAGATGATTATAGCATACAATTGTACACGATGACAGAATTGTTTGTTATTTTAATCAGCAACGTCATAATGTATATTAGGAAAATATAATAATTTATTAAGGATGTTCAGTATAAATCGATGACATATTGACTTCTAATTTGCAGAGAAACTTGATGTCTCTGATAGAGGGCCTGTGTACTGGCGTAGGTCAATTGCAGAGGTCAAATGTCGTGACCTTGACCGCCATGCTGAAGACTGCAAAGATGCCTCTATCAACCAAACAAGTTGCAGGTATGCTCTGAGTATTATTGGTTATTAATATGTTTTTTACAATTTTTATACTGTAATTACATAAAAAGCAATTGTAAAGCACTATGGTACATTGTACATTGTGTTAGTACCATTATTACTCTTTTTTGTATGGATGGTGAAATTCAATATTGGACTGTGTTGAAGGCAGAATACTCATACCAAGATACATATTTCTATATAAAATGCAAAACGCTTTATAAAACTGGTATGTAAAATACATGTACATCTAATGTAGTGTTCACAACTTATTGTAGCAGACCAAGGATAATATCTGCAATTCCTATGGTTTTGAAATTGCTGCATGAAAGGTAAAACACAGAGGTAAAACCTCGTGCATGCCCTGCCTGTACTGTGCATGTCTGAAAAAAACTTGCATGCATCATAGAATTTTTCTCTGAAATCTACCATGGAGAGGTGTATGATGGGCGTACAACCAGTTTTGACCACTGCATGAGACAGACCAACAGTACTTAATTTTTAAACTTGAATTGCTCATTACAGCAGTGGTGTAGTATCATGCAGTAGTCTATGGTAAGGTCTATGGTAAGGCATTAATCCTCATTATTAAGCCCTGTGGATAGGACTTGCAGCCATAGGTCCCCTTGTTACTTATTTTAAGAATTCAATTGCTTTCTTGATATACAGGTTTAAAGAAAAACACAATCAGTGGACTGAATCACATTACCCTAATACTTCATATACTTGTTATTTTAGAAGAGACAGCACTGATCAAAGTGAAGGAAACTCAATCCATATCAAGAACAGACTTTGTAAAGCAGCTGATGTCAGCCTTCAAGGACACCAGCACAGCAGCATCAGGATCTTGCGGGTTGTCCAAGACCAGTGTCAATAATGAACCAGAGACTTTGGTAAGTCCTCAACATCATTTAAAGGGGAAGTCCACCCAGAAAATGGCAGAGAAATGATAGAAACATATGTGTAAAGGTCTGAGACAAAATTCCATCAAAGGATAATAGCGTGAAGAATTAAAAAAATTTCAATTTTTGATATCACCTTCGAGGTATTGTCCAATGCTGCCCTTTTTCTTGGTTCTGTATGAAGTAATAATCTATTTCATCGAGCTCTGTACGTTAAAAAAACATGTGCCTCATTATATATCAAATGCATTGGTAAAAATATTTTTCTTTTGAAGAAAAATGGAAATTTTCAATAATTAGGTACACAACGTATGGTTGGTCCTGTGTATAGGAGAGTTGCACTCTAAATAAAACTAGAGCTTTATAATTGTAATGCGTACAATTATCGGTGGTATGTACTGATATGTATGTGTAATGCAAAAAGTATGCAGCAATTGGCTACAGGAGAGAGAGAACAAAAATGAAACGAAAAGAGAGAGTAAAATAAACTTTTTGAAAAAGAAGAAAATGAATTGTGTAATGTGATGAATTTTACCTTTAATTACCTTTTACAATTCGACTGTTTGGGAACTGTCTCAGCCATAACATGAAAAGCATTTGGGAGAAAATCAACCAATATTTATCCTGATAATAACTAAAATTGGATTGAAATTTGGATTGAGGAAAAAAAAATGAAATTTTGGGTTTGCATGAGATTATGCCGATGTTTTATTCCTTAGACACGCAAATTTTTATAAGTGGATTATAATTTACTAGTCCATTCAAAACTCTTCAAAACATGTGAAAAAATAAATAGGGTTTCGACCTTCGGACGAGCTTTCGGAGGATCTAAAGACGTATTTTGTTATTTTTACGTTAATTGCTCCCATGACGCACGCGCGGCAGAATTGAATTTGATCGCGCGCTGCGCTACTGGTCGGCTGGAACGATATTTAAAATAAAGAGAAACTCCTAGAAGTGTCTAAATTGCCATCAAGAAAAACCCGGAATTTACCTCGATGTAGCAAAGTGCGGCGCAAACCGCAGTCACGCGCCTTACGCGCAGAAATTTTCAAAATTCTTGAAATGGCCTGAAACATACTTTGTTATAATATGGGGTGAGTTTAGAGCATTTTTAGATTTTAACACACCGGTTTGAAAATTTTCAACCTGTTAACAGAATTTATCAAATAAGCTGTTCGAATTATTTTTGTATAGACAAATGCGCTCTCTCATTTGAGCACCAGCCACGATTCATTTGGCGACAATTTTTGACCCACACGATTAGTCGGCATCTTAAAAAAAAAAAAAAAAAAAAAAAAAAAAAAAAATGGCATTTGCAATGGATGTATCCAACTCTGAAAAGATATTGGGGGTTGCTGTTGCCTGAATTATTCAGGATTTGTTTGTTGTAGGCATGTTTTTGGCAAAATGGCATATTTTGACAAAATGACAAATTCACGGTGCGCGTATGTTCCAACTTGAACAGAGATCATTCGTTATTAAATAGCTAAACATAGTGTTTTATGTGTCAAATTTTGTGATATTATCAAGATTCCTTTAAGAGCAAAAAAATCGATGTATCTGATATTGCATCTTCCCTGACGCGCATAAATGCGCCGCAAAATCGTGCTGGCCGCTATTTTTTCTTGAAATGCTTTAAAATGACTGAAACGACCTACTATCAGCCATAAAGGATTTTGAACATTTTTAATTTTCTTTGCGCGCGTAATTCCTTAATGCGCGTACTTACGCGCAGCGCATATGTTCTAAAAGAGCAGCTTTTAATTTGAGTTTATGTGTACTATATGATTGATCAATGTATGATTAGTTATGAGTTATGATTAGTAATGTGATTTTACAAAATGGCGTCTAGATGACGTACCATTATGCTTATGAGCTAAAAAAGATTTCCAGTCTCAGATTTCATGATGATCTATCATTGCTGAAGTTTGAAAATACTTAATGCATATTTTTTTAGTGTTTCGTGTCCAAAGAATGTACAGGAGAAATAAAAAAAAAAAAAAAAAAAAATTCGGACAATTACAAGAGGTGATATGTACATACGATACATACCACCTAATGAGTTGCTTGTACAATGCAAAATACACGTACACTTCAAATGTGATGAAATGACATCGCCTTCCTTTAAGCGCCAATTTTGACTACAAAGCCGGGGTAAAACCAAATTAAATTCGCCAATGTTTTAGGGAATTGTCTCGGCCTACACACTATGAACATTTGAAAGAGACACGCAATATTACTGAGAAACACTCTCTTGTTACAAATAATGCGTCATTTAGCTGAAATCGGTAATTTTGGAAACGCAAAATCGAAATTTTGAGTTTAGGAGCCATTGATAATGTTGCAATGACGTTAAGTAAGAAATGACGGTATGAAATCGCATCTACAACTCACTACTCTATCCCAACTCTGAAAAGATAAATGGGGTGCTGTCTGATCCTGAAGAATTATCAGGTTTTGTGTAGGCATGTATTTTGGCAAAAAAAATGGCATATTTTGACCAAAATTGACAAACTTCCGTGCGAGACTTCGTTCAACCTTGAACAGACGATCTTCGTTATAAATAGGCTAAACATAGTGTTTATGGTGTCAAATTGTTGTGAATATTATCAAGATTCCTTTAAGAGCAAAAAATTGATGATCTGATATTGCATTCTTTCCCGACGCGCATAAATGCGCGCAAAATCGTGCGCGCGCATTTTTTCTTGAAATGCTTAAAATGACCTGAAACGTACTCTACTTCAGCCATAAAGCGATTTTGAACATTTTTAATTTTTTGCGCGCGCGTAATTCCTTAATGCGCGTACTTACGCGCGCGCATTATGTTCTAAAAGATGCGCTTTAATTTGAAGTTTATGTGTACTAAATATGATTGATCAATGATGATTAGTTATGAAGTTATGATTGATAATGTGATTTTACAAAATGGCGTCTAGATGACGTCACATTATGCTAATGAGCTAAAAAAGATTTCAGTGCTCAGATTTCATGATGATCTATCATTGCTGAAAGTTTGAAATACTTTAATGCATTATTTTTTGAGTTATCGTGTCTACAAGAATTGTACAGGAGAATTAAAAAAAAAAAAAAGAAGAAAATTCGGACAATTACAAGAGGTGATATGTACATACGTACATATCACCTAAATAAATATACTTGTTGTAAAAGTGAAGGATGTTCATCAATTGTACTGCAGCTGCCATTCCCAGGTACTACTGCAAGAAAATTCAGAATTGAAGAAGGCAGTGTACCAAGAAGAAGAAGAAGAATAAAAACAACTTAATTTCTTTCAAGATGTTTTCAAAGCCTGCGTTATTGTGTTTGAGGCCAAGAAACACAGCCATGACCAAGGCCATGAATTCTTGTTAATTTTAAAAAGTTTAATGCAATTTCAGTAAACTTTGAAATAACCGATCAATATTCCTTTTTCTTTTACTTTACTCAGAAATCAATGGAGAAAGATGGCAGTCGTTCTTACTTTGCATCCCGGAACATAGACAACCTCCATGCCCTGCGAGGGGCAGACATTCTCCTTGATGTCTGCCTTAATCTACCGTTCCTACAGCGATACATCAATAACTATAAGGAAGCCACCACAGGCCAGGGATTTGTGCTACCTAACACCTATAGTGATGCCAATAGTATCAAAGCAAAGTGAGTTCTTAAAGTGATTGTTTAACTTTACTCAGGGTCTTAAAAATAAATCACTCTTCCAGCTGATGCTGTAATCATAATTGCAAAGCATTTGGTCAGACAGGAAATGCCTGAGAATCAGTCATTTAATTGATGAGGTATTGAGGAATGAATATCACCATTTCATAAGAGTACCAAGGGACACTCAAAATAGCACTGCAGTGTATGGATTAAAAACAATCAAGTATTTCTGGTCACTTGCTCTTTTTTACTTATTGTGAAGCACTGAATGAAGCTACATGTATGTAAATGAAAATTTCATGGTTTCTTTGTAACATGTTATGACACGCATTGACAGCATATAAGGCCCTATAGCTCAGAATTTTGCAAGCATCAACAAGGTTACACATTCCCATTAATCTATAATCACAACACAAAAATATGTGAAATGTATTTGAAAGATTTAATTCGTTACTGAATGTTACAACAGTAATGTAACAATGTCTTTACATTTTGGGTTGAATCTAGTACATGATTCATCCAACCAAATTATCCTATATCTTTGTATCCCATCTTAGCTTCCCTTCACTACTCAACGACATGACCATTGTCAATCGTGTCCTTGACCTGCCGACCCTTGAACCCATGACTGCAACCCACCTGGAGAAGGTTGCCACTGTGATCATGAGTTGCTTGTATGCAGCCATTGCCGCTGCTGTGGCCAGTACCATTATGAGTGCGGGGGGAAGCCATGTGAGGACCGCGTCAGAGTCGAGGGTGGGCAGCATAACAACGATGAAAGAGGAGGAGCTGGAGAGTATCTGCAACTCGGTCGTTCTGAAGGGGGTGAGTAAAGTCTTTCCTTTCAGAAATTTACATAAAATTCACCACAAATCATGAAAGGAATTTCATATTTTCTCACATTAATGTTTTCTATGCAATGTGGACATGAGACTATACTAGTCTTGCTGAATTTCATGTTAGTTTTTTTTTGCTACCGAAACTAGAGACCACCTTTGACATTTCTGTTACAGCAAATTTTATGAACTGGCAGTAAGACATGGTTTTGAGAGAATATTTTTACAAATCATAGTCTGTCGAAGCTCAAATCCTACAGAGTGTTTTACTTATTTTTTTATTGATATCAGAATCATTTGAGTTTATACCATTCATTTGATGTTTATAACACTTTATACTAATATTATCGTCATGGTAGCTGGTTAATCCTAGGATGATAAACCAAAGCTTTTGGTCCTATGCAAGAACTTGACATTGTTGGACAAGTATTATTATTCCCATTATTTTGCTCTTACCACAACTTAATTGTTCTTTAATAAAAGAACCAAAAACAAAAAAAAACACCTTTATATCACTTCATTTAATTCATTTTAACATATGCTTTTCCCACAGTTGTCTCTCTTTGAGAAGCTCATCTGTAACATCAAAACATCAACAAGAGCCAGTGGCCATGTAAGTACTCTCTTCCAATCATGCTCTTTGGCCCATATTCTGAACTGCTGTCTAAACTAAAGTTCAGGTTTAATCAGGCAATAGGATCACACAATTTCATTTTGATCTTATTGCCCGATTAAACATGAATTTGAGTTTATATCTGAACTGCGATTTAGAATACTGGCCTGCTTCAAATCTTGTTTTATTCGATTTTCTGAAGTTGTTAGTTCTATAGAAACGGTTGATTGCCTTCAGAAATAAAAGATAACCTAAAATTTCAAACACATCTTCTTCAAATAATAAATGTACAAGCTTCTACCAACCTATTTTTCCCCCTTAGGCATGTTTTCATTCACTCCTGCCTTCAAAAGAAGTAGATTAGTAGAAGCTTGTACATTTTATCATTTGATCATCACCAGCTGATGAAGGTCTCTTGTATTATACTTTTTCAACATTGCGTATTATGTAGAGCCAGCCATTATCCAAGTCTTATTACCCCTGGTAATTTATATGCTGTATATGCAGTATTTTTTCATTCAAATTTACTTCAATAATCACATGACCCTCTCTTACCTTGCTTTTGTTCCCGAGAACAATGCAATGACCAAACCAACAATAGACTACCAAACATTTTTCCTACTTCCCTACCCCTCCATAATACCCTGCCTCACGCCCTGCGACACTGACAGTGGCGCTCAGGAACACTATAAGGCATATATCTTCATCTGATTTTTCGAGTTGTGCTGATCGGACCGTTCCTGAATTTTCTGGGTGAGATCGTTCCTATTACGATTTTAAATTATTATTATCAATATTTGCGCTTCCTAAAGCCTTCTTTTACGCCTAGCATTAATTTGGGTGCTTTAGTTTTAACTGCGTCCCTCCTTTGGCCAAGAATTACTCCTTTTCCGGACGTTTTTTCTCCGTTCCAACCAGTCCCGCCGTTCTTTTTAACGTGGTTGTTTTATCGGTCGGTTTGTGCGCCTGTTTTTCTTTTGAACTCAGTCCCGCTCTTCTCCGACTCTTCCCTTGGGTTTCTCCTTAGGAGGGTTTCCTTCTTCCTTTCTAGAACATATTTGAATTTTAAGTACGTTTTTGTTAATTTATTGTACTTTTTCCGCGCCACGTGGCCTTTTTTGCGGGGTGTCTTCCGGGTCCTTGGACTTCCGGTCTTTGTTCGACGCCTTCTTGTTTTGTTGGCGTGTGTGTGTGTATGTGTGATCGAGCGCCTGTGTTTGTTAGTCGCTCTTCTGGTGCATACTCTTCCTTTTTGGTCGTTTCTAACAGAGGTTCGTCCCCGTTTTCGTCCAAAAAAAAAAAAAAAAAAAAATTCTTCGTCTAGCCTGTTCTAGACGGGGTTTTCTTTTGGAGTTCTCCGTGATGCGCCTAAGTAGCCGTCTCGCTTGTCTTGCCTTACTTTTCTTAAGGAATTAGGTTTTACGCTTACAAAGACAAAATTTTTGTTCTTTCTTTTCAGAGGCGTTTCTAAACCATGGACAGCAGGAGTGACTCTCTGACGGCACAGAGCTGGTGGCATTGGTCTCTTCGAAGTCGGTTTCGCCGGGATCGGAACTTGCCCGGCGGAGAAGCCGTCTCGACCGCCAGGTCGTCCGCCTCTCCTGCCTAGAGAAGGGGGGGAGCTCGCCAGTTGACACTTGTGTCCAGCGCTGGCTCTCTTCCTCTAATCCAGCTCTAAGAAAAAGTCTTGTAGCTCGAAAGAGCACCAAGCGAATAACGTGCGTCCACGTTTTCCGGGGTGCCTAAGATCTTGTCGTCTCGGTTGTGTCCGGCCAAGGGAGCGGGTTCGTCTATCCAGACGTCTTGCCCCCCGCCCCCTAGTGTAGCACAGAAATTGCCGGTTTCTGTCTCACTTAGGGATGGAGAGTCGTGCGCCCACGTCTCCGCTCAGGCATGCCCCGTGGGTGTCCGAGTACGGTTGGGGACCCGTGCGCCGGCAGTTTCTGCATCTTGGCGACCCACCTCCACCTTGGGTAACCCCCAGGATAGCGGCTACCGCTTCCCACGTCCGGAGTGCCTCCACCCCGTCTTACGCTTTGTCGTTCACGGCTGGTGGCCCGCAGGGCTATTACGGTATCCCTTGGGATACGCCCAAGCGCCCACCGGGAGTTCATTCCAACGAACACCCGGTCTCTCGGACCCCCCGAGTGTGCACAGAAAATTGCGGTTTCTGTCTCACTTAGGGATGAGAGCGTGCGCCCACCTCTCGCTAGGCATGCCCCGTGGGGCCGGGTACGGTTGGGAACCGTGCGCCGCAGTTTCTGCATCTGGCGGAACCACCTCCACCATGGGTAAACCCCAGGATGCGGCCGCTTCCCACGTCCGGAGTGCCTCCACCCCGTCAAACGATTTGTCGTACACGGCTGGTGTGTCCACAGGGCTTTACGGCTATCCCTTGGGATACGCCCAGCGCCCACCGGGAGTTCGTTCCAACGAACACCTGGTCTCTCGGACCAGGATGTTCTACCCGAACGTCCGGGGATATTCGTTATCCGTTCAGGATGCAGCCGCTCGGCCTGCCTGGTCAGACCCGAGAGCGGCCGGATATCCCGATCCTTGGTGGGTGCTTTTGGCACCCTACCAAGCGGGTCACGCTCCCTATCCCTTGGGCTTCGCCCCAGAGGTGACGGGACATGGTACCCCTCGTGGCAGAGTACACCCGGCCCTCGTCCCGTGACACTGGCCTGGTCACAACCACCCGCCACGTCGGCCTCTGGCTTGGACCACCCGCCTAGGGAGTCCCAGCCGTACGGCCCCCGGGATACGGGATCTGTGACCGACTCCGAACATACTTTGGAGTTCTCGCTCACCCAGCCCAGTCTGCCCCGGGAGACCTCTCCGTCTCGTCCGCCCCTTGTGGAGCCCGAGTCGGATGGGTCGGAGGTAGATTTTGTTGGCTACGAGTCGAAGTCATTTTCAGACTCTGACGACACGGAAGCCGACACGCAGGTGGACTCCACTGCGTCTGGCGGAACCACCTCCATCATGGGCAACCCCAGGATGGTGGCTCCGCTACCCACGTCCGGAGTGTGACCACCCCCTGTCGTTCTCGGCTGGTGGTCCTCTGGGTTGCTACGGCTATCCCTTGGGATACCCTCATGCGCCCGCCGGGGGGTTTTGTTTCAACGAACACCCGGCCTCCCGGACCCTCGGGCGTTCTATCAGAACGTCCGGGGATATCCGTTATCCGCTCAGGATGCAGCCGTTCGACCTGCCTGGCCAGGCCGAGAGCTGTCGGATATCCCGAACCTTGGTGGGTTGTGCCTTCGGCACCCCACCAAGCGGGTTACGCTCCCTACCCCTACCGCCCTTCCTGAACGCTACGTCGTTCTCGGCTGGCGGGAGGTCCTCTGGGCTACTACGGCTATCCCTCGGAATACCCTCAAGCGCCTGGTCTCAACCGCCCGCCACATCAGATACTTTGGTGGTTCTGTGCCTTCGGCACCCTTACAAGCGAGGGTTTCGCTCCCTTCCCTGGGCGGGCGGGTCTTCACACCAGAGGGTGACGGGACAGCTACCCCTTTGGCTTGGTATGCCTGGCCCTTGTCACACGACCACTGGACCTGGTCACAACCGCTACCCGCCACATCAGATACTTTGGTGGTATGTGCCTTCGCGCACCCTCACCAAGCGGGGTTTCAGCTCCCTATCCCTCGGGCTATCGCACCAAGGTGACGGGACTAGCCTACCCCTCGTGGCTTGGTATGCCGGCCCTTGTCACACGACACTGGCCTTGGTCTTCAACCGCCGCCGCATCAATACCTTGTGTGGTTTTGTGCCTTTCGGCACCCTACCAAGCGGGGTTTTCGCTCCCTATCCCTCAGGCTTCGCACCAGAGGTGACGGGACTAGCTACCCCTCGTGGCTTGGTATGCCTGGCCCTTGTCATACGACACTGACCTGGTCTTCACGCCCGCCACTTCAGGTACCTGGATGGTTATGCTCGGCACCCTATCAAGCGGGGTTTCGCCCCTATCCGGGCCTGCGCGCCAAGAGGTGAGGGGACAGGTTTACCCCCTCGGCATGGTTTGCCTGGCCCTAGTCTCACGGACGCCGCTGGTCACAACCGCCTGCCACATCGGGCCCCCGGCTCGGACGCCCTTCGCCAGCTTACCTATCGGTATGGATGGCAAGCGAGAAGTCCTCCCCGGGTTTTCCCCCTCCCAGCCTTGCGGCTCTTTGGATGTGGATCGGTGACCCACTCCGAGCAGACATCGGAGTTCTCGTTCACCCACCCGGGCTGCCCGGGAGGCTTCTCCGTCTCGGCCGCCACAGCGGATCCCGAGTCAGATTTGGTCGGAGGAGGTTTTGTTTGGCTCCGAGTCGAAGTCTATTTCAGACTCTGTTGACACGGAAGCGATCCGCTAGAGCACCTCGGCCGGATCTTCCTTCCCTCGGCTCGGAGGATTGGGCGATATCTCTCGATTTGTAGAGATGCGTACTTCATGTACCTCAGACTTGTCGTCTACCTGACGATTGGCTTTTAGTAGCCAACTCCAGGAGCGGCTCCATCTCCGACTCGCACACCAGTTTACCTGGGAGCCGAGTTGGATTTTGATCCGGGAGCGCGCTGGGAGTTCGTCTCCGAGGACCTGGGTCCCCTCCCGCCGGAGGTGGCCCGGCTGCTACCCCGTGGAAGAGCCTTGTGTTTCTTCCCAGGGCATTGCCCTTTCGTGTGGACTCTACCATCCGTGTCGATTTCCACGGACGGCACTCCAGGGCTGGGGGCCTATGTTGAGGGTCAGTGGACGGCGGGGGACTTGGTTCTCAACTCGACTCCCTCCCCACATCTATGTGTTAGAGATGTTGGCGTTCAGTCATCCCTGGATCTTTTCAGGATCGACTGTTAGCCGCTCGGTTTCTTTTGACGGACAATGTGAGCGTGGCGGCTTACATCAATCGTCAAGGAGGCACTCACTCCCGGAGCTTGAACCGCTTGACGGCTCAACTGTGGAGATGGTGCAGGGAGAGAAGTATCCTCCCGTTTGCCTCGTACCTACCGGGTCGGGAGAATGTTATAGCGGACTTCTGTCCCACGGCAAATCTCTCCCCTCGGAATGGTCTCTCAGTCAGACCCTCTTCGAGCGGCTGATGACGAGTTGGGACCCGAGAGCGTACGTTCAAGACGCGTTCTCGTTCAGCTGGAGCGGGTTGAGAATTTTGCATTCCCTCCGGCTTTCCGCTGATCCCCCTAGTGCTAGCCAAGCTAGTGGAGGACGGGGCTTGGATGATTCTATAGCCCCGCACTGGCCGGGCAGACCATGGTTCCTCGCCTTCGCGAGCTTGTCGTCGGCCGTCCGTGACCCCTCCCTCGGTGGCGGGACGTTGTGAGCCAGCCGATCTCCGGCGCTCTTTCAGAGCACCCGACTCAGCTTTGCTTGACTGCGTGGCCGTTGTCAGGTCGCAGGCAATCTCGTCTGGCTTCTCGGAGAGGGCCTCGGCTCTCATGGCCAGGAGCCGGAGGGGGTCGACGCTAACAGTGTATAACTCCCGTCTAGCTGCCTTTTCTGAGTGTTGCGAAGAGAAGGGTTGCTCCCCCAGAGGGGCCCCCTGCCCGGTCTTAGCGGATTTTTTAATCCACCTTTTGACAAGGGCCGTTCTTTTTCGACCTTATGAGGCTATCGTTCTGCCATTGCGGCAATTCACGATGGTTTTCATGACGGCTCTAACGTTTCCAACTCTCCCGAGTTAAGCCGCTTGCTTAGGTCTTTCCTTCTGCGAAGACCTCAGTCTACTCCCTTAGCTCCTTCTTGGAGTTTGCCTAAGGTTTTGGAGGCGTTAGCTAACCCTCCTTTCGAGCCGTTGTCGGAAGCATCGTTTCACCACTTGACAGTTAAGACTGTCTTCTTGGTGGCGGTGGCCTTAGACCACAGACGAAGTTCGCTTCTTGCCCTTAGTGTAGCTGAGGGCCACATCAGGTTCGAACCTCGGGGAGTACGTCTTCGCCCTGAACCTCGTTTCATTGCGAAGAACCAGACTGCCTCTTCGGGACCGGTGGAGAGCTTTCTCAACAAGCTCTCCTCCTTCTCTTCGGTCCCGGAGGATAAGGTGTGGTGTCCGGTTAGGGCCCTTAAAGGGTACCTCTCCAGATCCGAATCTTGTCGTAAGAGTGATAAACTCTTCATCATCTCTCGAGATTCCTTTTCTGCCGTTTTCCCCGACTCCATCTCCAGATGGATCGTGGAGGGACTTAAAGCGGCGGGTCCTGACGCCTTGAGGTCAGGAAGGGCCCCCTAAGCTCACGATACCAGAGGTATCAGCGCTTCTTGGGCGCTCTTTGCAGGCGTTCCCACTGAGGATGTTTTGAAGGCAGCGTACTGGCGCTCTAGTATTCCTTCATTTCATTTTCCTACGTAACGTTTGCATGGGCGAGGAGCGTTTTGGTGTCTCGGCGTTGTCGGCGGCCACCGCGAGACTATCAAAGTCCTCTTAGCCCCCCCCCCCCCCCCCCCCCCTGCCTCTCGTTTTGTCCACCCTAGGGTGTCGGTGCTGGTCTGTTTGGACTAAGCAAGGTAAGAGAGGGTCATGTGATTATTGAAGTAAATTAGTAAAATTAGCACTAATTTATTATTTACGAGATAATCACATGACCCTCTCTTACGCCCCTCCCTCCGGCCCCCAACCTTGTCTCTATGATGAGTGTCGATTTGGTTGGTTCAGAATGAAGATATATACCTTAGTGGTCTAGCGCCACCTCGTGTCAGGCAGGCGTGAGGCAGGGTATAATGGAGGGGTAGGGAAGTAGGAAAAATGTTTGGTAGTCTATTGTTGGTTCGGTCATAGCATTGTTCTCGGGAACAAAAGCAAGGTAAGAGAGGGTCATGTGATTGTCTCGTAAATAATAAAATTAGTGCTAATTTTACTAATTTGATTAGGAAACAAGACATTGGTACTCTATTAATTCTGAGATTTTGTAGGGTAGTTGTGAATGTGTTTTCATTTCTTTCCTCAAAATCGTCATGCAAGGTAATTGAAAAAAGACTCTTACTAGAGAATGCTGCCTATTAATCTTTTATGTCATGTTTTAAACGCGAGCCTGTTAGGAGCTTAGATTAATTCTGATAGTTCACTTTTAGTAAATGACAGGTGTGAATGTATTTTGGTTCCCCCCCCCCCCCATTGAAAGTTAATAAAGAGATAGTTCTAATAAATTGTTGACATTTTCTTTAAAAAAGCATCTTCAAAACCTGTACCTGATGGGAGCCTGGTGTGCTCTGGGTGGCATGGATCACATCTTAACTCTCAGTGCCGCATCCTCAGCCACCCCTGTTCCTCCTGAGAAGGGTAAGGAGAAGGAGGAGAAGGGTCCAGCCACACCCTTCACACCACCCAAGGGTCCAGGGGAAGGGGCGTCTGGAAAGCCTCCACAGGCTGCTGCTGCGGCTTCCTCTAAGACGACCAAAGGAGATGGCAAGGATGCTGGACAGTCTCCTGCAGGAGTGCCACCCACTGCTCCTAGACCAACATCAGCAAAAGGGTGAGCATGTGTTTTACTAGAAGTGTATCTTGGGGTGTTTCACAGTTTTTCAGTTTCATCATTTCAAGCTCGGCTATATCCATAGATTAGGATTAGCTTAGGGATTAGATTAAGGATTAGGAAATTCATCTTTTGGACACCCTGTTTATGACTGTTACCTGTGCTCCTCATAACTAAAAAAAGAAGTTATTTTTCAAAAGCACAGATATCGTATCAGGATAACTACCTCCTAGACAATTACCCTAAGGACAACTAGTGTCAGAAATAGGGTTATTGTTGAGGAAGATTTTTTTTTTTTTTTGGTCGGCAGGGGGTACAGTTGTGTAGTTGTATGGGGGCAGTTGTTTGCAAACTCACAGATTTATTGTCATCATCATTATTACTGGACATTAAGCTGTGATAATCCATTGATCTCATCTACATTTTGTCATCTCTGCAGAACTCAAGGATTCAGCAGCTTGACTGTAGCACTCTCAACGTTTGTCCTGAAAGCTCTTACTCAACTCCTAGAAGATCTCCATATTGAAAGACTATCACAGGTAAGGTATACAAGCTTGGATGGTATCCAGAATGGTAATAGCCTTTTGACAAGGTCTTGTGACTCAGGCTATTTTCCACATTATGCAGTGGCTGACATGAGACCAGCCAGCTAGGGATGAGCACATGAGCAGGTGACATCTTAAAGGCCTCTTTGCTGATGTTAATCACTGTAGAATTTTGCAGTTAGTCTGATTGTAGTCATTGGATGTGAGACCAAAAATCCTGTGTATTTATACATCTAGCTCAAATATGTTATGATACTAGTAACTCAATTTGATGCCATAGTCGGTAAGTTTAATTCTAATATATTCTTATTCTTTAAACTTGATATAATTCACACCATCATCTTGAATATACTTCATTTTTTCACAGGAGAGCAGTATTGTGAAGGTCGCACAGGCCAAGCTTGAGATCCTCCCACCATTCAGCGCTACACAGAGAGTCAAAACTATACTGGAAGCATATCCACTGACTAGTCTACTACTCAACCTATTCACAGGATCATACAAGAAAGTAAATATCCACCTGTGAATCTACAAATGTACATGTATTATGTGCTGAATGAATGTCCTATCATTATGATAATCAAAGTACCTTGATGGCTATTTGATGATGGCCATTTCAAGAGTTCTTGGACCAATTGCTCTCTGTGCCCTAGTATTTTTGTACGCCCATTGTCTGCCTCTAAGTTGATCAGGGTGATGTCAGTGTCAGCTTAGACTGTTAGGGCAAACCTTCATATCAACAAAATACATCCTATCCAAGTGAAGCGAATGATTCTCACAGTTTGTGTCAAAGTAGTACATTTCATATTTTAGTCTCATATTCAGATATTAATATATGCATTATGGTACCGACGAAGTAATGTTAGCTAATGTCCATAATTTCTTCATTGTAGGCATGTACCCTGATCCGGCTCAAGACTGAGATGGAAGATGCAGCAGATGAGGAGAGTGACTCCCATTCCCTCAATGAGTGCTTCATAGGAGAAACAGGCAGTTATGAAGAATCATCTGAAGGTTTGTAAACATTCGTACCATCCCACACGTACCATTCAAAAATGTAATTGTGCACGGTTAGGTAACGTCACAATATGATTCCACTCACAGATTTACTTGAGTGATCAAAAATGTTTCATTTGTGACGTCATAATTGGCTTGCATGAGCTGTAAAGGCGTACTGATGAATAAGGCCTCGTGCGAAATCTTGTACCATCACACTCATGCCTATTCGCTATTTCTGTAATATTGTGTTCAGTCTGTCAGACTGGTAATGATTTCATCTTTCGGATTGCCAGAAGAACTAATTTTCCTTTAAAATCTAGAATTAATGTTCTAGTATTGAGTAAGACAATACTACTACAACTACGGAAACTAATAACAATGATTAATACTATCGCATATTTTGCACCACATTATTTATGCTGTTAAATTTCTCCATCAGATGATGACAGTGAGCCAATCCTAGGTCCTTGGTTTGAAGAATCTCTCACCTCCGAACCGGAATCAAAGGACTCCACCCCAACTGCCCCGCCCCCTCCTCCGCCCCCCTCGGATGATAAGAAGGACGGGGAGAAGCAAGATAGCAATAAGGCTCTGCTGACGGGAGACCTCAATGATAAGGAGGAAGCAACAGAGGTGAGCAAGTGTTTTTTTACGGACCAGTAACTATGAAAAAATGAGCAAAGAAAATGAGGCATCATCAGGATTCTAAACCGAGACCTCCTGGTTACTAGTCGCATGCTCTACCAGCTGAGCTATAGTAAACCCATGCTTGGTAACTTAAGAGTTAACAGATTTCAGTGACGGACCCCACATAGGTTTACTATAGCTCAGCTGGTAGAGTGCCTGACTAGTAACCAGGAGGTCTCTGGTTCGAATCCCGATGGTACCTCATTTTCTTTGCTCATTTATTCATATTTTTCATATTATATATTTCTGGTCAGTTTCCTTCGATGTTCAAATTTAAACCAGTAACTACTTAGGAATTGAATTACATGGTTTGTCCAAACCCTCAATATATTAAAGGGGAATTCAACCCAGGTAGAGAATCAACCTTTTAGGAGAGAGTAAAATGAAAGAAGCAATTTAAAGAAAAAGTTTCATCAAATTGGTTATAGAAATTTGAAAAGTCTTGTTTTACTTTCTATGGGGATCCTCAAATTTTCAAAAGTGCTCTAAAATTGCTGATTTTGTGGATAATGTTCTATTTGTACACAGATTTTCATATTTTCCCCATTATATCTTGTCTCATTCTGACCTTGAGATACGTAAGATTTATTTTGATAGATTTTTTGGGAAAATCTGAAAATCTGACCAAGTACAGGTAGCATGCACATGAGCATGTATAGATAAATATGATTAGTTGATGCACTTTCGCATCATTTATTCATCTCATTACTGAATGCAAATCTTTATTCGACACTTTAAAAGTAAGTTATGAACTGTCTTCTGAGAATACCTGTAACTCCGGTGTACTTTTGTTTTATCTGTTATACCAAGAGTTGAAGGTGAGTGCATGAATTTCATTCTGTTTTTATTTGTAAGACAAAAAGATGACATATATATCATGTTGATTTTATCTTCTTTATTTCAGTACTTGAAGCTATCGAGGGACGTACTGCAGTTTCTCACAGGACATCTTTTCCAAATCTCTGAAGACCTATGTCAACTGTTCCCAAGGTATGCTCTCATTTTATATATTTTTGTTATATTTGAAAGCTTTATTTATGTGGGGTCAGGTCGTATACATTTAGCATTCTCAATAAATTGTAAGGACAACATTTGAAAGTTTCAAGTGATTAAATGTGATTACCGACTCGAGCATTAATGTTTTCACTTCTTTTGATGTCTAAAGTTTTTCTCATCTGTTTGGCAAGAAAAATGTCAATGTCCTCAAATACTTGGACGAAAGGCACTATCCTATCAAGGTGTAATTTTGAAAAAAATAAAGTAAACTGGAGAAACCTCTAAACATCTAGGATTTGTTTACTCTATTTTTTGTGTAATACATTTCTTGTGTATCTTACTGATAGACTTTATTATGTATGATTAAGAAAAAATGAATACATGTATTACATATTATATCCATCAATTTACTCTCCATAGCCTGGCATTTCAAGAGCAGCATACTGCTAGTCTAGCCAATGTCTTGAAAGATCTGGATAAAGGCACTATAAAAATGGAAAACAGTAAGTCTGCCCTTTTCAGGATTTCAGGATCCACATAGACATCCTTTAGTGATGATTTATTAATTATTATTTACTTACATTTTGTATGATTCATTTTGTTTATCTGTGACTGACATTTTGAGATTTATGTCTTTATGCCATGTTGGTATTTTACATCAATTTTTGAGAAATGTACTTGAGCTTTTACTCTAAACTGCTTTTATATTTCTGATCAAAATTAATGAAAATGTATAATCATGTACTATAGTTCAATTACTTTTATATCCGTGTGCCCACACAATGTTTTGGATATGCACAATTTCTAACACTTGTAATCGTTGTATGATTTAGGGTTGTGTGATTCCTTGTATTAGCAAATGTATTTCTCATGTGTCACATGATATATCGCGTGATTATTCTTACTATGTGTCACATGACAGGTCACCTGTCTGATGAGTTTTCCAGTGTGTTGATTCATTTCTGTCACACCCTCCTGGCTTCTGATCTACTCTCACCCAAACTACAGGTAAAGAAATGATGCCAACATGGCCTCTTTTCATATGAAATGAAAAATAGCACCAAGAAAACAGTTTATGTATTTGATATTAAGCTTCTGAAATCATGCAAGTTTCAAATGATCTTCAGACAAATACATTGGAAATTCTTTTGAATAAGGCCGTCCTTTCAGACCAACAATTTTCATTATTTGTATCTTGTTTCTTATCTGTTGTAAAATGAAAATTGTTTCAAAGCAAAACATTGATTTTTATTGGACCTGGGAATTTAGCTTGTAAATTCAGGTATTATATTCTATCACTTTGCCACTGTACCATACAGACATTCTTTACAACATAGGAGTAGTAGTAAATCAACTTGATTGGCCCATTTAGGACTCTCCTTTCTGGAACTTCTGGCATGACCAACTGTCAAAAATTATACGATGTACCATCATTGGAAAACCAAAAGGATGTTAGGTTATATAAATATTACTGTAAATTTTTATTGAAATCTGAAGTAGTTATGTTTGCGATTTGCACAATACATCCTTCTTATAGACTAATGGTCTTACCATATGACTGTCAATTCAGAGATCATGGGTTTGATGACACCGGCACTTTTTTCACTTGAGCAAGGCATTTTGTCTACATATTTCTCCCCACCTAGGGGTAAATGAATACCTGGTAGGAATGGAACAAGTGCACCTGTGGAATTGGACAGGTGTCAGAGAGACAAGCATCCGATGGCCGGGGTAATAATAATTGTTAAGTGCTAAGAGATTAAATTTTTTAATATTAGGCGCTATAAAAATCACAACTATTATTAAAGATCAATTTCTTAAGGATACCTCGTCTTCATCCCCCCTTGCAGGACGTTCTCCTTGGACACCTGGGTGTGCAGCCATCAAGTTCCAGCAGCTGGCCACTTAGCCTTCCTCCCCGTACCCTAGCCATCCTGGCTCACGTCCTGGTCAAACGCCAGCAGACAATGATGGGTAGCAACGGGCAGGAGCATGGCATGACAGTGGGTCTTAGAGTCTGGCAGAAGTTTCTCTCGGTCATGAGGGAATGGGCATTGAAGACGGATACACAGCCTGAGGGAGAAGGTATGGTTGACCTACTACCTGAAAATTCTTTATCTATCTATCTTTCTACCTATCTTGACCCTGAGGTGTGTCTCAGGGTTTGGCAGAAGTTTCTCTCAGTCCTGAGTGAATTGTCTTTACATTGATAAAGAAACATTTCTTAAGCATAAAAAATTACAAAAACAAAGAAATACATAAGAAATAAAAACAATACAATACATAAGAAATTCACAAAACAATAGAAAACAAAAGAATTAATTTGAAATTTCAGAATTTGTCAATTCAATACTGTTGACTTTGCTACTCAGCAACTTTTAGAAAAATTTGAGCTTCATAACTGTTTTTTAATGAAATATTAACGATTTTAATAAAAAAAGCATCTAATTTGCATACGTGAGTATGCATAAATTAGCATAAATTAAATAAGTGAATTTTTTTTCAAAAAAAAACGTATCAGCAATACCCTTTACATGTGCAGCGACGTTCATGCAAAATTTCGCTGCGATCGCACCATCCGCGGCCGTGAAATCAGGGGGGTCAAATTGACCCCCCCCCCCCCCCCAGTCAAAATCTTCTCTTGAAAAGCCCAGTCAGAATAGGGTTAATGTATGAAAAAAAAATTGTAGGAATTTACACAAGCTAATTTATTTCCTGATGTTTTCCCTTTCTCTATGCAGATGTGAATGTGGAGCACATCCAGCTACTACTGTTCGTATTTGATAGTCTGGCTAGGAGCAGCAAAATGATCATTCTCACTCAATGTGCCAACATCATTGTAGAGGCTTCTCAGGCACGGTGAGTATTAGTAATAAATGATGATCATTTTAACTTAATGTGCCAACATCGTCGTAGAGGTTTCAAAGAGAATAGATTGTCAAATTATACAAGTTTTTGACAGCCCCCACCCCACCAGTGATGCGCAAATGGTTGAGTAGAAGAGAGAGGAAAAAAGTAGTTGTCGATTTGATTAAAAATCAGTCTTGCAACTTTTACAGCTGAATTGCACAAGATGTTTACATACAGTTTCCAGTACCAACAATTATCAGACTAATGATAATTCATAGTGTTACAGCATTTTTTATGCTTGCATGCTATTGTTTCATTGAAATTGGATACTTTGTCTCTTCTGTGACAATACTAATAATTGTAAAGCGTTTAGAGATGAAATTGTTTCATATTAGGCACCATATAAATCGCAACTATTCAGTCTCGGGGTCACACCCCAATTAACTCAGAGAAACCTATCGCTCGGTGTGCCTAATTTGCATAAAGAAAACAAGTTTTGCACGGAAAAACCGCTACAAAGGTGTATAGGGCGAACTGCGATATCTCGCCTATGAAACAAATCCAACGACTATTTAACAAGAAAGAGTCATTTTAACCTCTCATGATGTTAATTATGGTTGAAATCAGTAATAAATTGTGAAAAATAGGTTTTTTCGGGAGCACCCCGAAAAAAACCCAGAAATCGGTACAAAAGTTGATTATTTTTCACCTTTCTTGAAATTGCCCAAGAACGAAACTTTGATATGATACCAAGCATATCATATCGAAATACTGTACGAAATATCTTTTCATAATATGTTGTCCCACGGTTATGTCGGGAAAAATCCGTATCAAAGTCATTCAAAAAAAAACCTCCATCAAGTTACATTGTGGTCCCACACACTGTGGTTCGTGATGTAGGCATATTTTGACCGCTATAGCCCCACGAAAAAATATTCTGCTCTTCTCCCAGCCGTCAATGGCAAGAAAACGCTGAAATCGAGCAAAGAAAATGACAAATGTCAAATATAGAACTAATTCATGGAAAAATAATTGAGGATTATAACAAAATATAGTGGTTTACTGTCCTTAAAACTTGCAGTAGGGTCATCGCAGCGGGTTTCTCATGGATATTGGCGAGTGTTTTTCCAAACCCGGAAGTGAGGTGCGGAAATGCGCATGCGCAAATGAGCGGTTTGTCGTTGATAGATGCAGTTTCCAGGGTTTTTTCAGCGAAATACTCAACATTTGAAGGAAGATTTAGACGAAACTACTGATTGCCCAAACACCAAAATGCGCAGGAAGTGAGACTGATGTGTACTGTACAGTATCATGTCTTTTGTTTTTGTTTTCATTTCGTCCCAGACTTGTGTCGGGAAAAAATGAGACCTCTCTCGAAAAACAGAAATATACTCGTATTTCCAAAAATACACAACCATTTTCAATGATATTTGATATGGTGCTTAACATTATCATTCTTTAAGTTCTCTGAAAATATCATGAACTTTGGTGATCAAGAAAGAGAGATATAAGCAGGTGAATTTTGGACGATTTTTGCTCTACGCTCAGCGCACGGCTTCCGTAGCCGTTACGAATTCAAAAGCTTTTACGACTTTACAAGCATATAATAGGGGTCTGCCACCGGGACTGTATTATTATTATTATTATTACTATTATATGTGAAAACCATTCTTATTATTATTATTATGTGAAGACCAAGAACTTTCTGGCAGTTCTGATCTTTAAACTAATGGTAACTGATAGACAGTGTTACATCATTTTTTATGCTTGTATACCAATGTCATTGTTTATTTAAAATTGGATATTTTGTCCCTTATATGACAGTGATGTGAAGACCAAGAACCCTCTAGCCGTTTGTCGTCTCCTGCTGATCTTTGAGTACTTCCTTCATCACTACTCTCAACCTCCTCCCCAGCTTTATGATCAGGTAAGTGGTTATCTACACATGTCAAGCTAACATCTCCTAACCTCATCCCCAGAATATCAGGTTATGAATATTCATGTAACATTGCCATGTGACAGACTCTGATCTCTTTAATGTTTGTTAATTGGTGACATGACATTTGCTCCTTTGACAATTGCTGCTGGCTTTATTTCATCTAAGATGTAGGGTTAGGATTAGGGTTGCAATAGGGTTTTGTGTTAGGTTTAGGGTAGGGTATAGTGTTAAGTCCAGGTTTGAAGTTAGCCATTCGATTAGTGTATGGAATTTATAGCAGAGCATTTGTCTTTGAAGCAAATGGCCTGGAAACTTTAAATCACATGATGATTCATTTTGTATTGTTGAAAGGGGCTTCAGGAATGATGACTACCATTACAATCAGATTCTACAATATTTGTTCTGGCAACCTTTACTCCAATGTCAATACCTAAACACTTATCGAATGACTAATTTCAGTCATGGTGTATATGATATTTGTCCTTTGTACCCTTACCTCAACCTAACAAAAAGCTCTATTGCAAAAAAACTCCATCTCTGTCAATATAGACAAAGAAAAATGCAATTCTTGCCGAAGTGAATGTTGGCGCACCTTACTGTAAAAACCCAAAACTTTTATGAATTGTTAATAATGTAATAATGGCCATTTTCTATGCATGAAACTTTTGTAAATCTCAACTCTCTTGAAATTCGAAAAAGTAAGATTTCTCATTTCAGAGTATCCCCTCAAATTAATGCTGTCTTCCGTATATCTATTCCAAAACCATTTATCTACTCCCCCCCACCCCATACCTTACAGGTGCAATGGAACATCTTCACAGTGCAGTCTTCTGACCCCGCCCTGATGCTCTACCAGGAGGAACGGGGTGGGATCGCTGTTACAAAGTTCTACACCCCCTGTAGGGAGGTGGAGGAGAACTATCGTAAGGTCACCATGGGAGACAATCACTTCGCAACCATGGATGGATCTACATTCAAACGAAGCTTCTATAATCTGATCTCGGCTGAGACAGATAGGAATGGACCCGGCATTGACAAAGGGGTGAGAGTTTGTCTTTCTTTTGAATTTTATCAACTTTCGAAGACAGTCCCTATGTGAATCATATTAAGATGAAATTTCTAAATCACTAACTATAATTTGGGTCCTGTAATACAAAGGTTTGTGATAAATTGTGAATATGGTTCTGTGTGCAGTGCATGTACTTGTACTTTAGATAATAAATGAGATGAAAATGAATATCAGAGAGTTTGGAAATTTTCTAGGGCATAAGTTGAATTTAAACTTTTGTCACCAATAGAATTCAACTCTCATATGTGCTAAGAATTTGCAAGGAGCTTCTTGGAGTTTGTGACAATCTTCTAGAGCTAAGATATTCTCAAAAGCCGCCTAACTTTAGGCCTAGCTTATATCTGTGGTTTAACTATGGCCTGCTAAATGGGAATCAATCTGTCTATGTTGCATGTTCCTATCACCTTCACTGAATTCTGGAATTTTGTTTTAAATGTAAGGGAAACTTTGGTACTTATTATTCCCATGCAGTTTTTAATAGTTTCACTGCCAAAAATTATGATGAATTGAACATCTACTTTTCGGGATTGAGTCCCTTTTAGCAAGCCATAGTTAAACCACAGATTTAAGCTAGGCTAAAAGTTAGGCGTCTTTTGAGAATACGGGCCAATATGACTAAGTTTTGTGGTACTTTTATCTTTTTATTTCTGATCAGACATCTTAACAGAATAGCCTTGTAGAATGTTCAAAGAATGTTAGTAGGAAAAAAATTAAACAATGTTTCTATCAATATCTATCAGGCATGTGAGGTTCTGTATGATCCCAACTTTGACTACAATGAGCTGTACTCCGCAGTCATCGAACTCATGGGGGCGGGCTCCGAATGCCACCTACAGGCCTCCCAGAATGCAACGCCCTTCGACCACCAGGACGGATGCGCTATCCACTACACGGCTACGGTCTGCTGGAGGCTGCTGGGCCGTATGGCGCCCTCGGTGGCCTACATTAAGCTCCTGGAGGGTCAGCACTGTGATAGCGAACGACCTTTGACCCAGCATGAGGTGCTTCATTCTTTGAGATGGGTTCCGAGGATGCCATCCTCCCAGTACAAGACATGGATCAAGGTGAGGTTTGGGGACTACTTTGAGATAGTTTGACAGAATTCATACTTAATGTTGGCATATATATTTTACATATATTTATGACAGTCAGTTCAGGTCTCTTCCGTCCCCTCAAAAAATGTATACAGGTAGATGTAAATTAGTTTTGATTTGTTTATTTTCTGTAAATGGCCCTGTAGTGGGTCAATTTCACAAAAGAATCCATCGATATCGTATCTAAAGCTTGTACGCGTGACAACAAATATGTTAAAAGAAAATAATACAAGGGTAAAAGAGGGGGAGAGGCATTAAAATCTAGACACATGTACTTGCTGGCTTAATGTCATCAGTTTACAAATTACGAAGTTTTGACAGTGTACATTTTACCTTAACATGTCTTGGCCTACATGAATTATCTTATTGCATTCCAAGATGAACACTCTTTCATTATGACATGTTCATTTGTAGGGACAGATTAAGGTATGAGGAAAAACAAGATGAATCCTCGACCGCGCGCGGTCGAACTGTATGCCTCCGCCATTGCCAGATCAGAAATATATAGCAGTTTCTTCATTTCATTTTCCTTCAAACAAAGACATCTTTGACCTTGACCTTTGAACTTGTGACCCCAAACATTCTTAAATCATAGTCCCTCCTAAATTTTTGACTTACATACTCCAGAATCTAATAATATTGTCTTCATATGGCAATATCTAACTCAATACATGGAATTTGACAATTTGACCTATTTGACCCTTGACCTTTGACCTACAGAATCCAAAATTTAATCAGATCATCTTCTTATGGTGATACATACTATCCCCAAGTTTGAAGTTGATATCTCAAGTGGTTCTTGAGATATTGTGGTAACAAACTCAATACACGGAATTTCACAATTCGACCTCTGTGACCCATGACCTTTGACCTACATACTCTAAAATCTAATTAGACTATCTTCTTTTGGTGATACATACTATCCCCAAGTTTCAAGTTGATATCTCCAGTGGTTCTTGAGATATCGTGGTAACGAACTCAATACATAATACAAAATTCTGCTTATTACTTGGAAGGCAATGCATGGCTGTGCGCCTTCATATATATTCAATCTTCTTACAGAATATGTTCCTAGTCGTAATCTACGCTCCTCAGGAAAAAATTTGCTTGTCACAAAAAGAAATGTATCAATGTACGGAGATCGGTCATTTTCTTCAGCTGCTCCAGCTTTATGGAATGCATTACCAACACAGATTCGTTCTTTGGAGACATTAGAAACGTTCAAATCTAATCTCAAAACATTTCTTTTTGTGAAGGCATACTAACTTGAATATTAATGTTGTATTATATTGTAAATTGTAGTTCTTTATATAATTATCAAAATATATATTGTTTTTTACTGTCTGTGTGTTTGGCATTGACAATCCTTTCCTCTTTGACTTTGACATGGCAGATTTGGAGTGTGTACCTCACAGGCTGTCCCTCTTTTTTGTTTTTATTAAGAGAATGTGTTTGTAACTACATGTATGATGTATGTTGTTCAACACTTTCATCTTGTTTTACAATGCGCCTCGGAATAGTTTATCTAGACAGATGGCGCTATACAAATGCGTTATTATTATTATTATTAATACATGGAATTTTACAATTTGACCTCTGTGACCTTTGACCAGATCATCTCCTTATGGTGATACGTACTGTCCCCAAGTTTGAAGTTGATATCTCAAGTGGTTCTTGAGATATCGTGATAACATGCAAACGGGATGGACGTACGGACAGACGGACAACCCGAAAACATAATGCCTCCGGCACCACCTTTGGTGAGCGGAGGCATAAAAAGAAAAAAAAGTACAATCTGTCATACCAATTTTCTGTGCCCTCTTGACACTTATCAACTTTGTGTAGTACTAAAGACCTGTAGTTAATACAAACATTGTATTTTCTTTTCTTCCTTATGGTTCTATAGGAACATCTATGTGAGCAGAGACTACCAGACACAGAGGCAGAGAGTCTACTTGATATCGTCATCAAGCACTGCCATACCGTCAAGTTTGATGTACAGATGGCTCAAGAATCAATTGCTAGACAGGTACATTAAAGCAATCAGTCAACCCTTCCTCCAGAAAAAAAACCCAAAACAAACCAACTAGGCAGAAAAAAGATATCCCCAAAACAAAACCCATCCAAATTTGCATAATATTAGAAATACATAAAATAACTTGTCAATTTCTAAGTGAGGCATTCAGATGGCTAATGATGCATAAAAGTGGGGAAATATTATTTAAGTGTATCAATGGAAGGTAAATCACATTTAAGATCTGTATAATTATGCAAAATTGCTAAATGTGCATTGGCTGATATGTTGTCCAATTACTTATATTATTATTATACATATTAAAAAGAATGAATAGTTAGTATTCAGGAACAATAATCCCAGAAATCTAAGAGGGATTTAGTTCAAAGTACTAAATTGCTATTTCGCTTTATAAAAGAAACTCACTTATCTGCTCTGTCCAACAGCTCTCACAAATGCCCTTGGATGCTCGTCCCACTGATATTCTACCAGCCACGGCCCTTCCCAGCCTGCACCTGCTCTATACGATAGATGCTGTCATCGGCAAGCTGCGAATCTCACTTCAAGATCGCTTCATGAAAGCCATGGTGAGATGAGTTCACTTCTCAAAAGTTTTCAGTATCAAATGTATAGAACAGAGCTGATTTCATGCTTTGAGGGAAATTTGAGAAGAATACAGAAGGTTTCATCAAAAATATTGATTTCAATTGGTCCACTTTATGCATTGTTTTATTGGCTTTATTTGAGAATAGTGATTTCCATACTAAGATACTAAAATGTTCTGATTTAATAATAATAATAATAATGGTGGCTTCTTATAGAGCGCACAAGTCCATCAGGCATGACGCTCATTTAAGTTGATAGCTCTGCAAGAAAACAAGTTTCACATAATGGGATAAAAGCTCCAATATTATAAATGTCTGAATTTCAGGTTTATGCATGGTATTTGAAGGGATAGTACCTAACAATTTTTTTTATTGTTGTTATATTAGGATGAAGATGACCCCCGTAAAGGAATGGAAGTGGCCCAAGATCTGCAGCCAATCATTAGTCAGCTTATAGAGATGTTTGGTCTATATTCCAGGTATGTAGTTAACTAAAGGTTAAATATTTTTAGCTGAATTATTTCACATCGCCAAATCTACATGGATGTTAAACTACATGTAGCCCAATTCTAAAATTACATGTGAATAAATGCTTCTACAAATATATCAACCTGTTCCAAAATTGTTATAAAGTAGCCTACATTCAAACCTTATGGCCAATATTCTGAAGTGAAGACTGAGTTTGTATGCGATCCTTTTGTCTGATGCATCAGTCAACATCAGACAAAAGGACTCATGATTCGCCCCAGAATATGTAGGCCATAGAGGCCACCTAATTGAAAAAGAAACTTGTAGAAGTTGGCATTCATATGCAGGTCTTACAACACACATTTTATGCTAGATAGAAACATGTAATAGGTGACCAATTCAGATAGATGACCTGTAGATAGAGGTGGCCACTTAGTCAACAGTTGACTGTACAACATTTTGATGGGTACTGTATTTGCTGTTATTTTCGCGCGATAAATTTTTCACGCTTAGATGCCTCAAAACATATTTGCAGGTTCTTAAATTCACGCTGCATTTATGTACGAATGCAATTGATACAATTCAAAGCATGCATGAGAAAGCATGCTCATTTATTCGCGTACGATCTTTGCACGAAATCCGCGAAAATTAATGTACCGCGAATATTTCCACGATTATAGTATACTGTACAATCATGTACTTCTGATTTTACTAGTTCATCTTGACATTCCCATGTTATCACACACAGTTTATTTATACATCTGCAATAATCTTCTGTAGTGAAGGAGGCAGATTACCTTGAAGAAGGTAATACTGATGATTGCACATCTCTTAGAAACACATATCTGTTCAATTTATTTATTTTTTCTTTTACTCATTAGATCTTGCCTTCTTGGAGCACTGGACAAGAACTCTGACATGAAGCCTGAGCAGCTCACCCGAACCGCCCTCTCTGCATACGGGGCAGTGCTTAGGATCGCATCTAGCCGTGCATCCCCAGCCTCAGCCCACGGTCTCACCATGCTGGTAGCCCTACCTAGCCCTGTCAGGACAGCTGTGGAGAAATGGAATGGCATCTCAATGGGAGATTACCCGTCTATCCCATCATTGGTAGGATAATAGATTCAATTCATTTTGATAATAATGATAATATAATGATATTATAATTGATTTATAATGCAACTATTCCAATTAGCCAATATCCTCAAAATACAATGGATAAGATGGACATAGCAGCAAAATGCACAAAACACAACTGAAAACATAAAGAGCAATAACTGGAAGGCATGCTTAAAGAAATAAGTTTTTAGGAATTAAAAAAAAAAAAAAAATCTTATAATTTTCTCTTAACAGTGATTAGGATATTAATTAAATAAAATGATGATCATACCAGTTTCTTATAAACCCAGGGTAGTAATACAGTGTTTTGCTTACTTAAACTTTAAACATGTTAATGTCAAAATGCTTAACTATGATTATAATTGTATTTTTTTTCTTTCTACAGGGTGACAATGTCAATACAGAAGAGTCCAACTTGTCTGAGAACTATTTGAACTCACTCAGAACAGCTCATCTTGGATTGTTCTCAAGTAAGCTTACACATGTTACTCTTTTATAAAATCATATCTACATGTTTAGCTGCCTTCAAGCAAAGTGCTTAGGGGTTATAATAACATATCAGGATATGCAGGGCTCACGAGAAGAACATTTGCATTAGAACTGAAGTGACTACCCTGAGTAAATTAAACAATATTATTTTTATGCCTCCGCCACCGAAGGTGGTGCCGGAGGCATTATGTTTTCGGGTTGTCCGTCCGTCCGTCCGTCCGTCCGTCCGTACGTCGTCCCGTTTTCGTTCTCGCGATAACTTAAGAACCGTTTAACGGATCACTTTCAAACTTGGATCATGTATGCATATGGTAGGGACAATGATCTGATTAGACTTTGGGGTCATTAGGTCAAAGGTCAAAGGTCACAGAGGTCATTGTATGCATGAAAATGGCTCGTTCTCGCCATAACTTAAAAACCGTGTTGACGGGTCAACTTCAAACTTGGGTAATGTGTTGCTATGGGAGGGGCAATGAACTGATTAGATTTTAGGGTCATTAGGTCAAAGGTCAAAGGTCACAGATGTCATTGTATACATGAAAATGGTTCGTTCTCAGCAATAACTTAAGAACGGTTTGACGGGTCAACTTCAAACTTGGATCATGTATGCATATGGTAGGGACAATGAACTTATCAGATTTGGGGTCATGAGGTCAAAGGTCACAGAGGTCATTGTGTACATGAAAATGGCTTGTTCTCGCAATAAACTTAAAACCGTTTGACGGATCAATTTCAAACTTGGGTCATATGTGCATACGGACGGAACTGATTAGAATTTAGAGTCATGAGGTCGAAGTTCAAAGCCACAGAGGACATTGTGTACGTGAAAAGGGCTTGTTCTTGCGATACTTAAGAACAGTTTGATGGATGAACATCAACTTGGTCATGTGGCATATGGTAGGGACAATGAATTATTATATTTTGATCAAAGGTCAAGGGTCACAGACGTTATTGTATACATGAAAATGGCACGTTCTTGCTGTAACTTCTAAACCGTTTTAGGAATCAACTTCAATCTTGGGTCATGTGGGAGGAAAGATGAACTGATTAGATTTTGAGGTCAGGACATCAAAGGTCACTGGTTATTTATGTAAATGACTCGTTTGTGCCATTTCTGAAGGACCTTTGACAGATCAAGTTAAACATGTTTATCCTTTTTATTACATCAGTAGCCATCCTTCCTGAGTTGGAAATAATTCTGATGATACAACGTTAATAGATTTGGGGTCAATATCTCAAAGATGTATGGTATAAAATGGATGTAAAATACTCAACATGCGCATGCCTTTTTTTTCCGATGTGGCAATACGGAGG
The DNA here is from genome assembly GCA_940671915.1 of Paracentrotus lividus. Taxonomy (NCBI): domain Eukaryota; kingdom Metazoa; phylum Echinodermata; class Echinoidea; order Camarodonta; family Echinidae; genus Paracentrotus; species Paracentrotus lividus. Next base: position 15,452,281 of record CALNVZ010000649.1, on the reverse strand, counting down.
CATGCCTTCCGACCGTGCGCGGTCGAAGATTCATCTAGTTATTGTTATAAAAACCAGTCTACACTGATGAAAATAGTCTTACTATGTCTTTTTGATAAAGTCCCATTTCTTGTTAAGTTAAATGGTTTAAAAACCATGAATGAGCAAAAATTCATTTTCACATTTAAAAGTCACTATAAATTCATTAAAAATACCTGATTCCAAAATTTGAGGGACAATAATGGAATTTTTTTTTTTTTTTTTTTAATTCTATATTGTCATATTTGTAGATTTCTATCCTGCGAAAGGGACATATATCCCTTAAAGCCTTAAAAAATCATGGGGAATTCAGATTGACCCAAGACATAAGAATACATTTATGTGATTAAAAAATGTATGGCTTCGAAAAAAAAATTCAAGTGCTTTGTTACATCTATCGTTTTTTAAAATCAATTTAATATTGATTACACAAGCTTCAACATTGCTACCGTCATCTTCATGCAAATCGGCTAAGTGATTTGTAACATTTTACTTGTGTTTGCTTTCTTTCAGACCAGACCAACTTCACCATCGCTGCAGCCGTACAGCACGTCATGGCATCTCTAGTCCGCTTCACTTCAGATCTCTCAGAGTAAGTGTAGAATTTTTATTGATGTTTTTTGCATAATCTTCTTATATTTATTTAGAATGCTGTGAGTCAAACAGAACATATCAGTAGAAAGGACTTACAAATATGAAGCTATTTCTGTTGCAGTGTATCATGTTATTTATGAATAAGCAAGTTTGAATGAACACAATAGTTAAAATGTCTAACATGGTAATTCATAGGAGTATTAAAAATCATTATTTTTCAAGACAAATAAAAGTGGGCAATTTCAGGGTAAATTTTAAGTAGTACTGATTTCTTTTTTTTTTTTTTTTTTTTTTACTCGTGCCCAAATGCAAAGTTCCTTTTCATTATCTTAAAATCATGTAACTCTTCCATTGATATTTAAAATAAAGATTATTAGTATTATACTGAATTATTTTGCACTAAACAGCTGGTGTCCAGAATCCAAGAGCAACAAGGACCGCATGGTTAATGTTCTCTTTCCTCTGCTTCTTGATGCAAGCACAGAATCAGTCGCTGAATCGGTATGTTGTCTTTTCATTTCTTTGGGAGACTTAATTGCATAGATCTGCATTATTTCTTCCACTTGTATATCGTCGCTAGGGTGACAAGACCTTGTATCTCAAATTTTATTGAAAATATTTTTCAAGTATTAAACTTTAGATTATCTGTCCAAATCTTAGCTCTCTCACCCCCAAAATGAAGCCATCACATGACTTCTAAGGAGAAGACAATCCCATAGGTTAAAGTGCTTAGGCTGCTGATTTTGTTGGTTTGTTTGTTTGTTTGTTTGTTTGTTCTCTTGAACATTTTTTTTTTTTTTATACGATGTCTTTCGATGAATGAAGAATATAGCTTTACCTATATTGCTTCAAAAACAAAAGTTAATTGCAGTCTTTAATAAAAATTGCCAGAAATACCATAACTATGTCGGGCCTGTCATGGTATATATATTTTTTTTTTTGGGGGGGGGGGTGTGGGCAAGTGGATTTTTACCAAGCTACATTTAAGTTGGGCAATGATAAGTTAAAACTTATATTGTATTCAGTGATATATAAATATAATTTCTTTATGTCTCTATTTTCTTCCCTGTTAATGTTACAGGCAACTTCAATTGTAGGTCAGATTCTGGGCCCACAAGACAGTGAAGAATTCTCTAGTAGACTCTTCTTCCAGGTGTTTAGAACATATCATGACATCTTCACCAAGCATGCTCAAGACAGGTGAGTTATATCAAATTCAGATTACATTTATTATTTTATTGTTTGATTTGTATCGATGTAATCGCAAAGGATGGTTATAGAACTTTTTCTCAAACTGAATGGAGTTATAAGTACCGTATAGACCTTATGCATATGACGTCATAATCTCATCGCGCCCTCCCTCCGAGGATGTAGGAATACGCCTAAATGGAGTTGTCAGAGATGCGCCAGCTGCAATTCACAAACATGTGCAAGGCAATGGTCCCAGCCTCTAAGATGGTGGCAAGATGACGTCAATGCATAAGATCTATTGCAGTTTAGGCTCTACATACAGTCTTTTAGTCTTGAAAAATATATATATTTCTTTATATACTTGATTATACCTGTATATAGTTTACATAGTTTAGATCATGACAAAGATTCACCAGTGTTTATTTTCTAGTTTATTCTTGTGTCAGTCCAGGTGCAATTCTTCTTGCACTGCAGAAGCCTCAGACATTACATTCCTAAAGTTTGCAAATCGCAGTGTCCTAGATATCTGCATCAATTAGACTATCTGTACAGCCTTTTATTAGAAGTGCATGTAGTTTATGTATGCTTTATTATCTACTTAATCATGTAGTGTCCTGGATGACTGCATCTATCAGGAGTGTGTGCAAGCCATGGAGTCTCATCTAGATAAGGAGGCTGCAAAGAGAGCTTTGGAGAAGCTCTACACTGAACGCGCAGGTATGAAACAAGAGAGCTAATAAGGACATGAAGCAAAACAAAAATATTGTCAATTTATACATGGGCAACAGTTTCAAGTTCCTCGTCCACTTCAGAGATTATTTTTCTTTTGTAAACTGTTCTTACTGAAAAATGGCCTAATGAACTGCAACAGATATTGGTTTAAAGTTGTCTGTAATTGTTCTTTTTACTTATGTTTTCATATCTTCGTACACATAGTTTGAAATATAATCTGAATATGTCACTAAAGGAAGATGATAAAAAAGTTACATTATAATATTTTTATATGAATTCAATTTGATTTGAAAGTCACAAAACTTCTGTTTCCTATTTCTATTTTAGACCTGATTGATGTTCTGCTATCGTCAGCTAATGAGAATCTATCGGTAGACTATGGAACAAAGGTCCTCAAGTTCTTCAACAAACTCATGCAAATTGGTAAGTATTCCTTTCTGTGAGATTATCACCAGAATATCTTCACAGATACAGCAGTGTTTCAATCAGTTATCTGTAAATGGGAAAGCTGTGTTAGCAATATCTTTGTTATTAATTTTGATCTATTACATGTAGCTGTGGAATATCCAAGCAACTTACACATCATCACGCTTTGCTCTAATCAGGGAGGCAAAGAAGCTTCAACCCCTAGCCCTTATCAACAGAGATATAGTGTTTTTATCAGTTATTTGAAGCGTGAAAGCTATACTATGAGCATCTACCATCTTTGTTATTAACTGTTTTATCTATCAGCCGAGGAGCATCCAAGCAACACGTACATTGACACTCTCTGATCTAGTCTGGGTAGGCAAGGAAGCCCTAACCCTGTAGCCCTACAGCGGTGGCTATCTCGATTCATTTGAGACAAGAGTGTTTTTATCAGTTATACGTAACAGGATAGCTCTGTTTGCAATACCTATAATTTTTTCATTAACTCTTTTATCCATTAGCTGAGGAGCATCCAAGCGACACATACATTGACACTCTCTGTTCTAGTCTTGGTAGGCAAGGAAGCTCCAATCCCCTAGCCCTCCAGCGCTGGCTATCTCGTATCATCAGAGATAGTGATCCAGGAGGGAAGGGTCAGGAGAATAGAGTGCTGCTACAGAGCCTGACTTCTTATATTGTCAAGGAAAACAGGTGAGTCTTGCACTAGTGATCTAACGTCATTAAACCCAATTGTTTTTTGCAAGTGTTCTGCCCCATTCACTTTTTCTTAAGAAATACCCAACATCTCGGAGAGCATTTCATCAACATTTCTTCTGACAAGTTGTCAGAGCTAACATCTTTACTTGATTTTGATTGGCTGAGAGGCATTGTTACTGTGGTAATAAAACTGTAGATAAAACATCCGACAAGTCATTTCGTGAAACCCCCCCCCCCCAGAAATATAGAAGAAAAAAACAAATCAGTGGAAGGAAGAACATTATTTTCAACCAACATCTCACAGACCTTAGAGCAACAAGTGGAATGAGTAATTAGATGCAGACAATACTTCAAACAGACTTCTTTTTACTTGACCAATGATATCATATCAGAGGGACTTATTATTATGATGCTCCAATACCGGATCTAATATGAAAGACTTTGTTGTTTGATTAGCATTATGTGCACAACTATAGGTCCTGGCCAGAATATGCTCATATTGAATCATATGAATTGTATGACAGATCTACGAATACATGTGTAAGAGATTGAGACTAACTAGGCCCAACGTAAAACCAGAATATGATGTTGAAGATGATGATGATGACGATGATGATGATGATGATGATGATGATGATGATGATGATGATGATGATGATGATGATGAACAGCATGTGTATGATACTTTTTATCTGCAAAAACATTCAAAGGCACCTATATATTTTTATTATTATTTCTCTTCCCAGTGCTGTCGGAGAAGGTGTTGCCTCTGCTCTTCTGCGAGCTCTCATTCCTATGTGTACTCAACTCCTCTCAAACATCGGCAGCGAGTCGTTCGGCATAGCAGAGCTCATGCCTGTAATGATCACACTGGCTGGTGCTGGGTCAGGCATGGGTCATGTAGAGTTGTTCTGTGCTGCTGGCGAATGGCTAGCATCATGGTGAGTATAATGTACTTTACTGCAGTGGATGAGAAGGTTCAGGGTTCAAGCTCTGATAAAAGTACTCATGCCTGTGATGATCACACTGGCTGGTGCTGGGTCAGGCATAGGCCATGTGGATTTGTCCTGTGCTGCCGGCGAATGGCTAGCATCATGGTGAGTGTAATGTACTTTATTGCAGTGGATGAGAAGGTTCAGGGTTCAAGCTCTGATAAAAGTACTCATGCCTGTGATGATCACACTGGCTGGTGCTGGGTCAGGCATAGGCCATGTGGAGTTGTTCTGTGCTGCTGGCGAATGGCTAGCTTCATGGTAAGTATAATGTACTTTATTGCAGTGGATAAGAAGGTTTAGTGTGCATGTTCGTACATAGTACCCATGCTGGTTATGATCACATTGTCTGGTGCTACATCAGGCATGGGCCATGTGGAGTTCTTCTCTGCTGCTGGCGAATGGCTAGCTTCATGGTAAGTAAGGTTGTGGGTTCAATCCCTGAGAATCACTTATTTCTTTTGACAAAATATTTGTTAATTTTGATGGAGAAATAGGGAGGAAAGTCATTTTTGTTAGAATTTCCATATGATGGTTGTCTTATCTAAATAAAGACTGTTTATGAATAATGAATGTAAATCGAGACTCTACATTGGGATTTGCAAATGGAAGCCATATCTGCTGTGGCCTTTTGCATGTTCCATAAAGGAAGTTGATTGACATCCTATTTCATATAGGTCATATGATGCACATTTTAGCAGCATTGACTTTTTCTAATTTAAAGTAATCCATGGATGTACCATTTGAATCATCTCCTTTCCATTTGCTAAAGTAATGTTTGTTATAATTTTTTCCACAGCAAATCTTACCTGTCTCATAAAGATGTAGCAGAGAAGATCGGTGAAGATGTGACGGAAGGAAAGGTGAGTCAAAGTTTTAAAGCCAGATGGGCATCCAGGGGACTTACTAACCATCCCTCAGATAGGATGTTAAGTAGAGGTCTCATGTTTAGCAGAGCATATCATCAGTTGAATAAGAAAAGGGTGTCAACTTGGTGTATTGCACATGTTCGTCTTCAATGGATATGTAAAAAGTTTTGCCATGTTAAACAATTTCTTTGAAAATGTCTACTACTCCTAACATATTTGCTGTTTTGTGAAATTGCTTGAATGGTTTGTATCACTATCTATTTCTGGTAGAGATAAGTAAATTTGAAAAAAATACAAATATATTCTTATATAGTTCCAATAACTTAGATGAATCTGTCTCTGACATAAATGTTTCATGCATGGTTTCTTAAAAAAATTTGATTTAAATAACTAATTGAGGTCATATGCGACACTCTATCACGTGCTGGGCTCATCATCAAATTTGAAATGTACATACTGATTTGACTATGCAATTTATAAATCTGTTCATACTGATTTTTTCACTCTTCACCATGTTTAGCACCACACTGTGATGGAGGCAGCCTGCTATCTGCTATCCTATGTAGCCAATGTACTAGGAGCACTCAAACAGTCAGGGGACAAGTAAGTTGAACATTTTGCAATAAAAATGATTTATAAATCAAGAGAAAATGGCTGAAATTGATTTCTTGAATATTTATCATGCTGGAGATTACTTTACTTGTAACTTTTAACCAGAAAAAACATTATTGAGTTCATGAATATGTGCTGGAAATAACATTTGATGATAGACACAATTTTCATTAGTACACAAAGACCATTAGGTGAGCAAGTGGCTGATAATTTTTCCCTTTGCCTGAAATAGGTCTGCTCTACCCTCCTTTGACATGGATTCTGCCATGCTGGATGTTGACTCTGATTGGGCAGAAGATATTGCTATGGAAGAAGACGACTCGGGAGGAGAGGATTCAGTGAGTTTTTACAAAGATTGGTTTTAGTTAAAGACATTATTTGACCTTTTCTCAAGTCAAGTGAAAATGTTTGTTTCATTGTGCATGGGGTTCAAGATAATGGAATAACCATTAGAATGACATAAATGGAAAAGCACAGGAAATTTCTCATTTACTTAGTTGGACCTTCAACTGGAAGTTGCCGTAGGATCTTTTTGTTACGCATCGTTGAATGCATTGATTAGCCATAGATAGCGAAGTAAAACCAATAGTCTTTCATGGCAAGTCTGAATACAACTACATGTACATTATCTAGTAGGTGATGTCTCACAATAGGGGATTAGAAAATTGAATATGTAACAAATAAATGTAATTTTAATTCACTCTACCAATCCGATGAACCTCCTCAAGGGCATAATACACTCATCGGGGATCTCACAGCTGCTGTGAGGGGCATGGTTCAAACTATTGCCTGAAGGTGATGTCATAACTATCATAATATGATAGTTATGACATCACCCTCACTGTGGGGAAGTTTAATGCTGTGGCAAAGTTCTTGAAATAACTTAGTCTACAGTTTTAATAGTGTTTCATAAAAGTATATTTTGACAGGTTCTTAATGTGGAGGCTTGTATTTTCTTTGATATTCTTGGAACAGGATGAAGACTCGCTGTGTAACAAGCTATGTACATTCACCATTACACAGAAAGAATTCATGAATCAACATTGGTGAGTTCAGAAATTAGATTTTTATTCAATTCAATCATTTTTTAAAACAAAATTATTATGTTTATGTGTAACTAAGTAATATGGTCTTTATTCTTTATTTTGTTTTATGAAACAATATTTTAAATGTGTATAATTTTTTTTTTATTCTATTAAGTTTTAGTTGACATAACAATAAAATATTGGGAGATATAGGGAAATTAATTGGATTAATTAATTCATACTTTTATCAGTATATCCTACTATGTTTGTTGTTTTATATGGAACATTTTCAAGTACCACTATCATATGTGTAATATGGTTGATGAATTTGAAGTGTTTACATTCTGCCATAAGGGGCATGAACTATCTCTCTGAAACAATTCAAACACACTCATAGACAGTTTCTAGACTCCATTTGTCCATGTATTTTAGAAGGTTTCAGGATTTATTGGTTGTTATTAACACACAACTGTAATCTTAATCTTTGTCTCAAATGAAAATGGTATATGGATTAAGTGTGTGTGTGTACCATCTGTGCCAAGCTCTGTCTTGAGGACACTAACTCTCTCTATTTCTTTTTTTTTTCAAATAGAACAGTGAAAACACACTCGTAAAAAAGTGTAGACTCTAGTTGTTTTTTTTTTTACTAGTGACATTTACTAGTTGATTACATACAACTTTAAGTCCTATAAAATCTAATCTTTTCTTTATGTCTCAAACAAATCTCTCTCAGGTACCATTGTCACACATGTAAGATGGTGGATGGAGTTGGTGTGTGTACTATCTGTGCCAAGGTCTGCCATAAAGGTCATGAACTATCCTACGCCAAGTATGGATCCTTCTTCTGTGATTGTGGAGCAAAGGAGGACGGATCTTGTCAGGTATGATACTGTTTATTTTTTTCTCTCTCTACGTATTCATTACCAATATTTCAAAGTTATGCAGAGTCATTGCACGGCAATTAAGTATACATTTAATAAATAATCAAATAAGTAGAAGAAGTTAGCCAAGGTTGGTGCTGTTCAGTACATATATACTGAAATATTAGCTAATAATTTGCTTAACTTATTTCAGTATTTAACTCTTTGCCTGCCAAGTTCGACTATAGTCACAATTGTACTTATTAACTATACAATCGTAATAATTAATTTTCTCTGTAATGGCTGGGCTAAAATATCTGGAAATCACTGATAATGCTAGGACCGTGTCTGTGGCATTACTTCGTGTAGTTCATACTAAGCAAATATTGTTATACTATTTTTAATAATTAAAGAGAAAAGTCTTCTTTTTTAATGCTTAAAATCAATGTGGCATGCAAAGAGTTAAGTCCCTCTTCACACTAGAAATGCAAATATAGTTGATTCATAAATTGATTGAAATGGTTTGTTGGTTAGCTGATGGCTGATATGTCCTAATAATTGAACAACACTTTTAGAAGAAAAATAACTCAAAGGTACATTTACCTGTATAAATTATGTTGTCATTATATCACTGTCTTTTCTTCTTTTACTTCCCATTCCACCAATCCAGACCCTTGTCAAGCGCACTCCAGGCAGCAACCTGGAATCCAGCATGTCCAACACCTCAGTCACCTCCCCGTTCTCCTCCAACACCCAACACTCCTCCAGCCAACCACCATCATCCGGCGGCTCCAAGACCTCAACCCTCCGCCATCGTGTGGGAGCAGGGACCTCCTCCACTACCGTTCCAACGTCAGTGGTAGGGAGTGTCCTCTCATCGCCAGGCAACCGCATCCCAGGAGGTGGGGGCAGTGGTGGTGGGAGTGGGGAAAGTGGGAGTGGTAAGCCGAGTGAGGAACTCATCAAGTTCAGACAGATGTTGGGACGCCAGCTGGAGAAGAACAGAGATGCCATTCTCAAACTTCTAGTAAGTCCTCCTTGAAAATTCTGTCCCTGCTTAAATCTCTGATACTTTCTTACACAGTTAAACTTACAATATTTCAGAAAGATGTGAAGACATTTGTTTTAGAAAATTATACCCATGCTTTTTGCCTTTCTCTTTCAAAGACCTTTCCTGCCATCAGGTAGTATTCGGTTTTTGCAGCTCTCACTTTGTATCGAAGTAGTTTTAGATACGGTACCCATAATACAAATGACCTTCAATTTGAGTCTCTGTCTGTCCGACTTCTTCGCCACTTTTATATTGAAATCATTCTTATAAGTTATACTGTATAAAGTCTTTATAAATTCTCATAGTGCCAGGAGTGTCAGTTCTGACAAACATGGCGTGGTATAAATGCTCAATATTATTATTATCATAATTATTATTATCTAATATGTGATATAAATGTAAATTATATTTATTATTATTTCATTATTCCCTGTTTTCCCATCTCAGGAACAGAATGGAATGGCGACCCATGTAATTGAGCTGCTGCAGTCCCTAAATGAACCTATAGAGGCCCACTGCAACAGGACCTCAGCCGTTGGTGCAACCGCCAGGGCACAGAAGGCCCTCTCAGACCTACATACCAGAGACAAGAGCACGGAGAGTACTGACCAACTTATGGTGAGTGTTTAAAATAGATATATTGAGGATTGATGTTTTGATTTAAAAAGTCTTCATGTTGCAAACTTCTACTCCCTGTAATTGGAATATTTGAGATCACTGGAATATTTGAAAGAAAAATTGTAATTGGTTACTGGTCAGTCTTTTGGGAAAAAAAAGGTATTTAATAGGGATCTTGATTGGAAATTGCCATTTTTTGATTGATTGCGCACTTTTGTATATCAAAAAAAAAGTATACATACTTCTTTGTAAGGACCTACATTATAAGCTGGGTTCTTAATATTTTGTACATAGATTATTGCTATTTCTTCTGTTGGAAAGGAACAACAGCTATGTATGAGTTGAAAATGGCATGATGCTGAGCCAACTGAAGTCTTTATTCTATAAATTTGTCTTTGTTAGTACCTTACCCTCTTTTGTTTGCTTTAAGTCTCGATCTCACAAACACTTTCTTTCTGATGTTCTCGTATTCTCTTATGAGCTATCTTTTCTTCCTTTTGTAATTCTGTAGATGAGGATGCTATATGTAGATGTGGTTAGAAATAGAGTGAGTTTTAAGCCTAATGTTATCCAAAGTCTCAAATATTATGTTATTATCATTATTATTCATTATATTTATTTTCTACATGTAACTAATTGCATGACTCTTTAAAAACCTCTCCCAGGTCCCAACGTTAGGCTCCCAGGAAGGTGCCTTTGAGAACGTTCGTGCCAACTTCTCCGGCGACCAGGGCCAGACCATCCGCCAGCTGCTTGGAGCCCACATGCTACGCCGAGTGGCCATGTGTTGCCTAGCCTCTCCCCACGGTCGCAGGCAGCACCTGGCCGTGTGCCATGAGAAGGGACGCATCACACTGCTTCAGCTCTCTGCTTTGCTCAAGCAGGCAGACTCTAGCAAGAGGAAGCTCACACTCACTGTAAGTATACAATTTGTATTTCCCTGAAATGATGTTAACAGATCACAATTTGGGTGGATTTCCTTGAAATGGTATGAAGGAATGATTCCATTTTAATTAGTTTGTTGTCATGGGAGGCGATGTATCAAGCAGGCTGATTCTATCTATCAAGAGGAAGCTAGCACTCATCATAAGTTTAGGAAAATCTCTCTCAAGTCCCTGAACTTTACTTGAAGATTTTGATTTCATGATTGTTCAAGGATTAAAAAGTAAATGAAATATAGATTGATTGTTTGAATAAAAAAAAATTTAATTATTATTATTATTATAATACTTGTAAGAATTAACTTTTATTTTCATTACAGTGCACACTTATGTGTGTTATGAAATCGAGTCTGTTAAGCCCACAGTGAAACCTTTTGGTGTATATACAAATTCAATCTTCACTACATTTCATTCTATGTCTATGTTTATACAGAGACTATCATCAGCCCCAGTACCATTCACTGTACTGAGTATCACAGGAAATCCTTGCAATGAAGACTACTTAGCTGTGTGCGGATTAAAGGTAAGAAATCATCTCGAGAAACCAGAAAGGCATCTCAAATTATATACATTTCAGGCTCTCAACAGCGTAATTATTATTTTTCCTTTAAAAATCATGACTTGGAAGTAAGATACATCCCTGAAGGAGTTTAATCCGTTAGTGGTCTAATTTTCCCCAAACTGCCCTTCAGTATTCACTAAACTGCCCCAAACTGCTCTTCACTTTTCTTCAAGCTCTAGTCATGATAGTAGCCAGAATACATGGTCAAAAAATGCCTTAAGTCTATGCTTGTGTAGAGCCAATACATAATATCCTATTGAAACACACTGATACTTACTGCCAAACACTTTTTGTGAATTCTCTTTTTAAAAAATAATAATAAAAAACAAACAATAGTACTTTAACTCTTAACGTGCCGGCGGCGAACCCCTGGCGTGCCGGGGTGTTCAGCGCAAACGCCATTGATATTAAAACGTAACTGCTATCCAATATATCAACAGTGATATCTCCGCACTGACTGATCGTATGAAAAAAAAGTAAATGAGTAAGTTGTAGGAAATTTTCTTCTGCTTCTTATCAATATATTTTTGTTTTGTAAAATTTATCAAAAAATACATATTTTTGGGAAAGAAGAAACATGTTTTTTTTTCAGCAGAGTAAATAATCTTCTGTATCGACTTTCAGACACCATGGTTTGCTAAAAAATAGTCATGAAATATTGTTCACTAAATGACGTTATAGCCTGGTTCATTGCCTTTCCAAAAATACCAAATTTGTTGCAAATGATGGTCTGGTTGCAATTTTATAAGGAAAAGTCTAAAAGCGAGTCCATCCCTTCCAGAAAAGCATTTCTTATGAATATCCGGTTGTTATTTTTTCTGTTTTTTTCTACGTTGTTGGCTGTTTTGCAACCGCCATAGATCAAGCCCAAGAAATCGATAATGCTAATCCACGGATTAGGCTTACCAACCGGACGCGAGCAGAATACAGACAGAAGTCTAAAGTTGTGGTTTATTGCCTCTATCGATTTTTGTTGTTTCTCTTGTTGTTGTTCCTATTCAGAAATGAGTCAACTGCGCCATATATATATAAATTGTACGCTACGTTGTATACTGCATTGCGTTGCACTAACCAAATGCTTGAACATTATCGAGCTAATAAATAAGTTTTCATATCGCAAGTAGAGTGTTAGTTTTATTTATTCCTTACTCCTTAGTCTTGTTCTACTATTATTTCCTTCTCTGTCTTTTCTCTGTCTCTCTCTCTCTCTCTTTTCATTCTGCAGTACAAGAGTTTATAAACTTTAGTTTCGAAAAGTGTAAACTAATTTGAAATAAATAACCAAAATTGACACGCTGAGTCATGCCACTATTACAATATGGTTTCTTCTCCTTCCAATAATGTGCAAAAACATTCAAGACAGTTATATTGTATCGTTTCAAGTATGGTTCATGTTATTGCAATAAACTGGTCTACAATCAGGAAGCCTTTCAAAATCAGTTATTTTTTCTGATCCGAATCCCATGATACAATAAAAAAAAAAAAAAAAAAAAAAAAAAAAAAAAAAAAAAAAAAATCCATTTTATTTCGATGATAGAAATCGCCTCTCTATCACTTGTAATTATAAAATCAAAAAGAGTATACCTGCATGTTTGTGCAAAGGTACATGTATACGAATCTGATTCGCAATAGAGAGAGAGAGAGAGAGAGAGACAAGATACACATATTATCGCTAAATACCTGAATTTACAAGTTTCTAAATAATCGGATGGCATGGAAATTGTGGAGGGGAGGGTGGGGGGGTGGTCAGCGGGGAAGACATTCCATCGTGAAATAATTAGTTACTTTTAGCAGATCTTCAAGCGATCTTGAGATTAATTGAAACCATTTACTTTGTTATTTATGGATTATGATTTCAACTTATATTCATCAGACCGTATGCCTTATTCACATATCCGATGGGGCCGGACAGGCGAGGTGAAGACAGCCGTTCTGGACAATTTTGTGCTGTGATGTTCATATGGAAATTATACATAAACGACTGTTCTTTCACAGCTACGTGCCCCGTAATCACCCCGTAATGAAGAGGTCCGGGATTGAACATTTGAAAAGATCGCTCGAACACATCGCATGTAAACATCTATTGTTCACTATAATGAAAAGCCGGTATGAGTTAATTGCCTATTGTCAAGCCAGGGCAACGCACTTTCATTTACCTGTCAATAAAATAATGATGCACAACATTCTGTAGTACAATAATTTACAAACTTTAGTTTCGAAAAATGTAAACTAATTGGAAATAAATAACTAAAATTGACAAACTTAGTCATGCCACTATT
>CALNVZ010000649.1:15396032-15438787 GCA_940671915.1 Paracentrotus lividus | reverse complement strand
CAAAAAGTTGTTTCCCTTTTGCCCCAAAAGGACGTCGAAAATTTACTTTTGAGCCATAATTTTGACATATTTGTTTAGGTGAATAATGTGACTTTCCAAATCCATAAAAAAAACGTATGTCATAGTGGAGTTTTTTGTCAGAAAGAGACATTTTATATTGAAGTATGATAATTTGATCACGACCAAAGAATTTCGAAGCGTCGAATATGTGTGGCGTGTGTTTAGGTACCGGATGTCTATTCAGTTGCGTGCTGTCTTGCGTGTGTGTCTCGTTACACGTGACTCAATAGGGGAAAGAAAAGCGATGAACAATGTGTACTTACCTAGCTTTACACGGCAAATCATACATTTTCAATGAACAGTAAGGCAGATTATTTTATGCTTTCATTTTTATCAAATATGTAAGGGATGTAAATGTCAAAACTAACTTTTGTAAGACCTAATATTAGTTTGTTCTTACGCCTACTCCTTTGTTCATTGTTTGTTTATTGATGGTCGTATTTACAGATACCATATCCTAAACTACTGTTATGGTCTGTTTGTTGGGATCCTTATTTACTCCACTAAGGGGAACAGTTGTTGTAATGAAATCAGGAATCGATGGCGAGTTCACGGAGCAAAAATAAAAACAGCAGAAGTTCTTATTATAAAGAATAGAAGGAATTATCATTATCAATTCCTCAAAAAGACAAAATGCTACTTTTTGTCTTTTGCATAAAAAATAATGAATATTTTTTGTGTAATCGTTTTTTTTTTTCTCACAAATACAAATCTTTATAAATAACATTATAGAAGTTCTTCTACGAAATCCATGTAATTCGCTTTTGGGTGGTGTAGATCGAGATATCCTTGTGTGCTTGTCATTTTGCTATATATAAGCATTATTTCCTATAAACTGAAATTTCCCCTATCGATTTTTTTTTTTAAATTATTATAAATGTCTAATGTATGTGTCGAATACTATGTTTCGTGAACTCTCAAAACTGTCCTTGCACTGAACTCTTATATTTGCATCATCTATTCAGATAAAAATTGGGGCGATGTAAAGTGCGTCAACCTGTCTTGACAATCGAAAATTAAATCATACAGACATGTCATTATAGTGAACAATAGATGTATATCCATTGGGCGTCTTGAGTTTACCCGCGGTGTGTTTTTGAAATCTTTTCAAAATGTTCAATCCCGGACCTCTTCATTACGGGGTGATTACGGGGCACGTAGCTGTGAAAGAACAGTTGTTTATGTATATTCATATGAACAATCATATAACAAAATTGTCCAGAACGGCTGTTTTCAATCTCGCCGGTCCGGCCCATCGGGATATGTGAATATGGCATATGGTCTGATTGAATATAAGTTGAGATCAATATTTTTCAGCAGATGTGTAACGTAATATAGTAAATGGTTTCAATTAATCTCAAGATCGCTTGAAGATATTGTAAAAGTAACTGAATATTTTATGATAGGATGTCTTTCCCCCGCGACGACCCCCCCCCCTTCCAATATCCAGGCCATCCGAATTTAAAAACTTGTAAATTCAGGTATTTAGCGATAATATGTGTATCTTGCTTTTCTCTCTCTTTCTCTCTCTCTCTCTCTCTCTCTCTCTCCTCTCTCTTATTGCGAATCAGATGCGATGCATATACTTTTGAATGTTTTTTGCGAATTATTGGAAGGAGGAGAAACCATATTTTAATAGTGGCATGACTAAGTTTGTCAATTTTAGTTATTTATTTCCAATTAGTTTACATTTTTCGAAACTAAAGTTTGTAAATTATTGTACTACAGAATGTTGTGCATCATTATTTTATTGACAGGTAAATGAAAGTGCGTTTGCCCTGGCTTGACAATAGGCCAATTAACTCATACCGCTTTTCATTATAGTGAAAATAGATGTTTACATGCGATGTGTTCGAGCGATCTTTTCAAATGTTCAATCCCGGACCTCTTCATTACGGGGTGATTACGGGGCACGTAGCTGTGAAAAGAACAGTCGTTTATGTATATTTCATATGAACATCACAGCACAAAATTGTTCCAGAACGGCTGTCTTCACCTCGCCTGTCCGGCCCCATCGGGATATGTGAATAAGGCATACGGTCTGATTGAATATAAGTTGAAATCATAATCCATAAATAACAAAGTAAATGGTTTCAATTAATCTCAAGATCGCTTGAAGATCTGCTAAAAGTAACTAATTATTTCACGATGGAATGTCTTCCCGCTGACCACCCACCCCTCCCCTCCACAATTTCTGCCATCCGAATTTAGAAACTTGTAAATTCAGGTATTTAGCGATAATATGTGTATCTTGTCTCTCTCTCTCTCTCTCTCTATTGCGAATCAGATTCGTATACATGTACCTTGTGCACAAACATGCAGGTATACTCTTTTTGATTTTATAATTACAAGTGATAGAGAGGGCGATTTCTATTCAATCGAAATAAAATGGATTTTTTTTTTTTTTTTTTTTTTTTTTTTTTTTTTTTTTTTTGTATCATGGGATTCGGATCAGAAAAAATAACTGATTTTGAAAGGCTTCCTGATTGTAGACCAGTTTTATTGCAATAACATGAACATACTTGAAACGATACATATACTTCTTGAAGTTTTTGCACATTATTGAAGGAGAAGAAACCATATTGTAATAGTGGCATGACTCAGCGTGTCAATTTTGGTTATTTATTTCAAATTAGTTTACACTTTTCGAAACTAAAGTTTTATAAATCTTGTACTGCAGAATGAAAAGAGAGAGAGAGAGAGACAGAGAAAAGACAGAGAAGGAAATAATAGTAGAACAAGACTAAGGAGTAAGGAATAAATAAAACTAACACTCTACTTGCGATATGAAAACTTATTATTTAGCTCGATAATGTTCAAGCATTTGGTTAGTGCAACGCAATGCAGTATAAACGTAGCGTACAATTTATATATATATGGCGCAGTTGACTAATTTCTGAATAGGAACAACAACAAGAGAACAACAAAAATCGATAGAGGCAATAAACCACAACTTTAGACTTCTGTCTGTATTCTGCTCGCGTCCGGTTGGTAAGCCTAATCCGTGGATTAGCATTATCGATTCTTGGGCTTGATCTATGGCGGTTGCAAAACAGCCAACACGTAGAAAAAACAGAAAAAATAACAACCGGATATTCATCAAAGAAATGCTTTTCTGGAAGGGATGGACTCGCTTTTAGACTTTTCCTATAAAATTGCAACCAGACCATCATTTGCAATCAAAATTTGGTATTTTTGGAAAGGCATGAACCAGGCTATAACGTCATTTAGTGAACAATATTTCATGACTATTTTTTAGCAAACCATGGTGTCTGAAGTCGATACAGAAGATTATTTACTCTGCTGAAAAAAAAAACATGTTTCTTCTTTCCCAAAAATATGTATTTTTTGATAAATTTTACAAAACAAAAATATATTGAAAAAGAAGCAGAAGAAAATTTCCTACAACTACTCATTTACTTTTTTTCATACGATCAGTCAGTGCGGAGATATCACTGTTGATATATTGGATAGCAGTTACGTTTTAATATCAATGGCGTTTGCGCTGAACACCCCGGCACGCCAGGGTTCGCCGCCGGCACGTTAAGAGTTAAAGTACTATTGTTTGTTTTTTTATTATTATTTTTAAAAGAGAATTCACAAAAAGTGTTGCAGTAAGTATCAGTGTGTTTCAATAGGATATTATGTATTGGTCTACACAAGCATAGACTTAAGGCATTTTTTGACCATGTATTCTGGCTACTATCATGACTAGAGCTTGAAGAAAAGTGAAGAGCAGTTTGGGCAGTTTAGTGAATACTGAAGGGCAGTTTGGGGAAAATTAGACCACTAACGGATTTAAACTCCTTCAGGGATGTATCTTACTTCCAAGTCATGATTTTTAAAGGAAAATAATAATTACGCTGTTGAGAAGCCTGAAATGTATATAATTTGAGATGCTTTCTGGTTTCTCGAGATGATTTCTTACCTTTAATCCGCACACAGCTAAGTAGTCTTTCATTGCAAGGATTTCCTGTGATACTCAGTACAGTGAATGGTACTGGGGCTGATGATAGTCTCTGTATAAACATAGACATAGAATGAAATGTAGTGAAGATTGAATTTGTATATACACAAAAGGTTTCACTGTGGGCTTAACAGACTCGATTTCATAACACACATAAGTGTGCACTGTAATGAAATAAAAAGTTAATTTTACAAGTATTATAATAATAATAATAATTAATTTTTTTTTATTCAAACAATCAATCTATATTTCATTTACTTTTAAATCCTTGAACAATCATGAAATCAAAATCTTCAAGTAAAGTTCAGGACTTGAGAGAGATTTTCCTAAACTTATGATGAGTGCTAGCTTCCTCTTGATAGATAGAATCAGCCTGCTTGAATCATCGCCTCCCATGACAACAAACTAATTAAAATGGAATCATTCCTTCATACCATTTCAAGAAATCCACCCAAATTGTGATCTGTTAACATCATTTCAGGGAAATACAATTGTATACTTACAGTGAGTGTGAGCTTCCTCTTGCTAGAGTCTTGCCTGCTTGAGCAAAGCAGAGAGCTGAAGCAGTGTGATGCGTCCCTTCTCATGGCACACGGCCAGGTCTGCCTGCGACCGTGGGGAGAGGCTAGGCAACACATGGCCACTCGGCGTAGAATGTGGGCTCAAGCAGCTGGCGGAATGGTCTGGCCCTGGTCGCCGGAGAAGTTTGGCACGAACGTTCTCAAAGGCACCTTCCTGGGAGCCTAACGTTGGGACCTGGAGAGGTTTTTAAAGAGTCATGCAATTAGTTACATGTAGAAAATAAATATAATGAATAATAATGATAATAACATAATATTTGAGACTTTGGATAACATTAGGCTTAAAACTCACTCTATTTCTAACCACATCTACATATAGCATCCTCATCTACAGAATTACAAAAGGAAGAAAAGATAGCTCATAAGAGAATACGAGAACATCAGAAAGAAAAGTGTTTTGTGAGATCGAGACTTAAAGCAAACAAAAGAGGGTAAGGTACTAACAAAGACAAATTTATAGAATAAAGACTTCAGTTGGCTCAGCATCATGCCATTTTCAAACTCAATACATAGCTGTTGTTCCTTTCCAACAGAAGAAATAGCAATAATCTATGTACAAAATATTAAGAACCCAGCTTATAATGTAGGTTTACAAAGAAGTATGTATACTTTTTTTTTGATATACAAAGTGCGCAATCAATCAAAAAATGGCAATTTCCAATCAAGATCCCTATTAAATACCTTTTTTTTCCCAAAAGACTGACCAGTAACAATTACAATTTTTCTTCTCAAATATTCCAGTGATCTCAAATATTCCAATTACAGGGAGTAGAAAGTTTGCAACATGAAGAAGACTTTTTTAAATCAAAACATCAATCTCATATATTATTTTAAACTAACTCAACCATAAGTTGGTCCAGTACTCTCGTGCTCTTGTCTCTGTATGTATGGGTGGGGGGGGGGGTCTGAGAGGGCCTTCTGTGCCCTGCGGTTGCACCCAACGGCTGAGGTCCTGGTTGCATGGGCCTCTATAGGTTCATTTTAGGGACCTTGCAGCAGCTCAATTACATGGGTCGCCAATTCCATTCTGTTTCCTGAGAATGGGAAAACAGGGAATAAGAAATAATAATAAATATAATTTACTTTATATCACATATTAGATAATAATATTATGATAATAATAATATTGAGCATTTATACGCCATGTTTGTCAGAACTGACACTCCTGGGCTACTGATGAGAATTTTAAAGACTTTTAACAGTATAAACTTATAAGAATGTTTCAAATATAAAGTGGCGAAGAAGTCGGACAGACAGAACTCAAATTGGGTCATTTGTATTATGGGT
The DNA here is from genome assembly GCA_940671915.1 of Paracentrotus lividus. NCBI lineage: Eukaryota > Metazoa > Echinodermata > Echinoidea > Camarodonta > Echinidae > Paracentrotus > Paracentrotus lividus. The sequence continues at coordinate 15,432,892 of CALNVZ010000649.1, read as the reverse complement.
ACCGTATCTAAACTACTTCGATACAGTGAGAGCTGCAAAACAGAATACTAACCTGATGGCAGGAAAGGTCTTTGAAAGAGAAAGGCAAAAAGCATGGGTATAATTTTCTAAAACAATGTCTTCACATCTTTCTGAAATATTGTAAAGTTTAACTGTGTAATGAAAGTATCAGAGATTTAAGCAGGGACAAGAAATTTCAAGGAGGACTTAACTAGAAGTTTGAGATGGCATCTCTGTTCTTCTCGCAGCTGGCGTCCAACATCGTCTGAACTTGAATGAGTTCCTCACTCGGCTACGCACTCCCACTTTCGCCCACTCCCACCACCAACTGCCGCCACCTCCTGGATGGCGGTTGCTGGCGATGAAGAGGGGACACTCCCTACCACTGACGTGGAACGGTAGTCGGAGGAAGGTCCCTGCTCTCACACGATGGCGGAGGGTTGAGGTCTTGGAGCCGCACGGATGATGGTGGTTGGCTGGAGAAGTGTTTGGGTGTTGGAGAGAACGGGGAGGTGACTGAGGTGTTGGACATGCTGGATTCCAGGTTGCTGCTGGAGTGCGCTTGACAAGGTCTGGATTGGTGAATGGGAAGTAAAAGAAGAAAGACAGTGATATAATGACAACAGATAATTTAATTACAGGTAATGTACCTTTGAGTTATTTTTTCTTCTAAAAGTGTTGTTCAATTATTAGGACATTATCAAGCCATTAGCTAACCACAAACCATTTCAATCAATTTATGAATCCACTATATTTGCATTTCTAGTGTGAAGAGGGACTTAACTCTTTGCATGCCAAATTGATTTTAGCATTAAAAAGAGACTTTTCTCTTTAATTATATTAAAATAGTATAACAATATTTTGCTTAGTAGAAACTACACGAAGTAATGGCCACAGACACGGTCCTAGCATTACAGTGATTTCCAGATATTTTTAAGCCGCAGCATTCAGAGAAATTAATTATTACGATTGTATAAGTTAATAAGTACAATTGTGACTATAGTCGAACTTGCAGGCAAGAGTTAAATACTGAAGATAAGTTAAGCAAATCATTAGCTAATATTTCAGTATATATGTACTGAACAGCACCAACCTTGCTAACTTCCTTCTACTTATTTGATTATTTTATTAAATGTATACTTAATTGCCGTGCAATTGACTCTGCATTAACTTTGAATATATTGGTAATGAATACGTAGAGAGAGAAAAAAAATAAACAGTATCAATACCTGACAAGATCCGTCTCCTTTGCTACCACAATCACAGAAGAAGGACCATACTTGGCGTAGGATAGTTCATGACCTTTAATGGCAGACCTTGGCACAGTAGTACACACACCAACTCCATCCACCATCTTACATGTGTGACAATGGTACCTGAGAGGAGAATTTTTTGAGACATAAAGAAAAGATTAGATTTTATAGGACTTAAAGTTGTATGTAATCAACTAGTAAATGTCAGCTAGTAAAAAAAAAAACAACTAGAGTCTACAATTTTTTCGAATGTGTTTTCCACTGTTCTATTTGAAAAAAAAAAGAAATAGAGAGAGTTAGTGGTCCTTCAAGACAGAGCTTGCACCAGATGGTAAACACACACACTTTAATCCATATACCATTTTCATTTGAGACAAAGAATTAGATACAGTTTTGTGTGTTAATAACAACCAATAAATCCTGAAACCTTCTTAAAATACATGGACAAATGAGTCTAGAAACTGTCTATGAGTTGTGTTTGAATTGTTTCAGAGAGATAGTTCATGCCCTTATGGCAGAATGTAAACACTTCAAATTCATCAACCATATTACCACATATGATAGTGGTACTTGGAAAATGTTCCATATAAAACAACAAACATAGTAGATATACTGATAAAAGTATGGAATTAATTAATCCAATTAATCTTCCCTATATCCTCCCAATATTTATTGTTATGTCAACTAAACTTAAATAGAAATAAAAAAAAAATTATACACTTTAAAATATTGTTTCTAAAACTAAAATAAAGAAATAAAGACGCAAATTACTTAAGTTACACATAAACATAATAATTTGTTTTAAAAAAAATGATTGAATTGAATAAAAATCTAATTTCTGAACTCACCAAATGTTGAATTCATGAAATTCTTTTCTGTGTAATGGTGAATGTACAATAGCTTGTTACACAGCGAGTCTTCAATCCTGTTCCAAGAATATCAAAGAAAATACAAGCCTCCAACATTAAGAACCTGTCTAAAAATAATACTTTTATGAACACTATTAAAACTGTAGACTAGGTTATTTTCAAGAACTTTGCCAGCAGCATTAAACTTCCCCACAGTGAGGGTGATGTCATAACTATCATTATTATGAATAGTTATGACATCACCTTCAGGCAATAGTTTGAACCATGCCCTCACAGCAGCTGTGAGATCGCCCGATGAGTGTATTATGCCCTTGAGGGGTTCATCTTGGTAGAGTGAATTAAATTAACATTTATTTTGTTAGCAATATTCAATTTCTAATCCCCTATTTGAGACATCAACCTACTAGATAATGTACATGTAGTTGTATTCAGATTGCCATGAAAAGACTATTTTGGTTTTACTTCGCTATCTAATGGCTAATCAATGCATTCAACGATGCGTAACAAAAAGATGCCTACGGCAACTTCCAGTTGAAAGTCCAACTAGTAAATGATGAAATTTCCTGTGCTTTTCCATTTATGTCATTCTAAATGGTTATTCCATTATCTTGAACCATGCACAATGAAACAAACATTTTCACTTGCTTGAGAAAAGGTCAAATAATGTCTTTAACTAAAACCAATCTTTGTAAAAACCACTGAATCCTCTCCCTCCCGAGTCGTCTTCTTCCATAGCAATAATCTTCTGCCCATATCAGTCAACATCCAGCATGGCAGATCCCATGTCAAAGGAGGGTAGAGGCAGACCTATTTCAGGCAAAGGAAAAATTATGAGCCACTTGCTCACCTAATGGTCCTTTTGTGTACTAATGAAAATTGTGTTCTATCAATCAAATGTTATTTCCAGCACATATTCATGAACTCCAATAATGTTTTTTCTGGTTAAAAGTTAGCAAGTAAAGTAATCTCCAGCATGATAAATATTCAGAAATCAATTCAGCATTTTCTCTTGATTTATAAATCATTTTTTATTGCACCTAAAAAATGTTCAACTATTGTCCCCTGACTGTTGAGTGCTCCTAGTACATTGGCTACATAGGATGCAGATGCAGGCTGCCTCCATCATTGAAACTTTTTTTGGGCCCATAAATGGGCCTCCGGCACGCCAGGGCTATGGGCCCATTTATGGGCCTCCGGCACGTTAAGAGTTAAATAAACAATATATTGATGTACACTGCACATGTACATTTGTTTACTGAGAAAGCTGCAGCTTGGGGAGCTGAAATGTAGAATATTATTACTATGATAATACATAATACAATTTTTACTTTGATATCATATACTTGATACATCTCAATTTGTTTTACTTCCAGGACTGTCATGTGCTGACGTTCACAAGCTCTGGGTCAGTGGCTGACCACCTTGTGCTCCATCCTCAGCTAGAGGCTGGTAATTTCATCATCAAGGCTGTGTGGCTACCGGGATCACAGACCCAACTCGCCATCGTTACGGCAGACTTTGTTAAGGTAAGCAGCGATGACACCTTTTTTTCCTCAGACATATGAGGAGAGTAAATAGATTCATATCCTCAAAAGTAAATGATTAAATTTTGGTTGAGATTAAGTTTGAGGTTCAGATCTAAGGATCATATCTATTACATTGTACTTCATTATCAAAGCCTTCTTGTTACCCGGGTCACAGACTCAACCAGCCATCATCACTGCTTAATAACTGATAATTTCCAATTTTAAACCAAATCGATAATTGATGATGATGATGATGATGATGAACAGCATTTGTAAAGGTGCCTTGCTCCCCAAAATTGATCCACAGTTCCATGTCCATCTTACGTGACCTGTAGCTTCTAACTTCTTACCTAGCATTTAATTCCACTCTCAGCAGTGAGGTAATTTAAACCAATCAATCATTTATTAATGTATTTTTGTTACTCAATCAGTTTTTTATTTCAATTGTTCCTCTAGATCTACAACCTATCCAAGGATGCCCTGAGCCCTACCTTCTACTTCCTTGTACCAAGCGGTAAGATCAGGGATGCCTGCTTTGTCTTTGATTCAGAGGAACACTCTCGTACTCTGGTCCTGATGTCGTCTGCAGGCTATCTGTACACACAACCCATGGAGGAGGCTAGCGAAGCCAAGCATGGACCTTTCTACGTCACCAACGTACTGGAAGTCAAGCATGACGATCTCAAGGTATGTATCGAGTCCGTTGGATGGTGTTTAGGTCATTAAATGTTAAAACCAATGAAGCCCAAAAGTTCTTTGTCACCTATATACTAGAAGTCATGTACGACGATCTCAAGGTATATAGCATAAAATCATTATAAAGTGGAAAACACAATATTGAATCCTCATACTTAACATATTTTTTAATGTTCCAGGTAAAGAGATTTAAAGCAGCTACATGATATATTTTGTGGTTTTGTTTTGCTATTGCAGGATTCTGGAGGCCAGATCGCAGGAGGTGGTGTGTCTTGTTACTACTCTCATACACTCCAGCTTCTTTTCTTCAGCTTTGCACAAGGTAAGCCTGCTATACCACCAACATGATGTGCATGATCTTTGAATAGCATTACAGAAGTTCTTTTATGTCTAATAAAAGATTCAATGTTTCTGGGGGAAAAAAATCTTGAATATTTATTCTATTGACTTAGTGCTGTGGTGTTACATTTATCTATGATAATCATTTCGCTTTTTTTTCTTCTTTCTCAGGCAAATCATTTTGTGCACCAATCAAGAGCCAGCACCTGTCTATCGACAAACTCTTCCCAATCACCATAAAGAGGTAAGAATACACTTCATCTAGTTGGCTGATACATGCATGTACATTTACTTAACCTACTGAAGTACAATGTATCTGATCTTACCCCATGTATTGTCATTTGAGGTACATCCGAAGTACATGAGTTTGAATACTGGGTAGGTTAACCCATTGAAGACTAGTCCCGAATATACTCTGGGAAATAAGTGTTATAGAAAAATCAGCTGGTCTTCCAACATGTTAATAAAATTTGGCCTGGATTAATAATAATAATAATAATAAAGGCATAAATATATTATTTAACAGTTGTTGGTGGAAGCCATATATATTTAAGCATTGATATTATCATTCACGTCTTTCCTATTTTAGCAATGGCTCTGAGAAGTCCAGCGATTCTCCTTAATGCAGGAGTGTGGTTCCCATTCCAATACATCCTTTTAAAAAAATGTAAAATGTTAAAAGAAAAAAATGTTTTTACATAGTTGAATTAACGCTTTGTAACACCCTTAATTTATTTCATCATTTACCTGTTAGCAACGGCACTGGGAAGTCCAGCAACGTTCCACCCCTGTGCTAGTAGAGTAATTTTCTTATACAACCTGATATCTGTATTAAAAATCCTTCAGATATAATTATATTGAGCACTTTCTAAGACCAACTACATTTATTCCATCTTTTTCATGTTAGTAACGGCCCTGGGAAGTCCAGCAATCCTCCCCCTCTATGTCAGTGGAGTGAGGTTCCAATGCATCCTGGCTTGGTGTGCTGCCTGACTCAAACAAACAGCATCCCTGTTGTCATGATGGTGGAACAGCTTTTTAATTAAGTGCTTAAATGTAACACCCTAATTAAAAAATGCTTTTGACATATACTAAGCGCTCTGTAACTTATTTCATCTTTCACCTTTTAGCAACGGCTCTGGGAAGTCCAGCAATCCTCCTCCTCTATGCCAGTGGAGTGAGGTTCCAATGCATCCTGGCTTGGTGTGCTGCCTGACTCAAACAAACAGCATACCTGTCGTTAAATGCTTGTGACATAATTGTCTTGAATGCTTTGTAACACTTTTACTTTATTTCATCTTTCACCTTTTAGCAATGGCTCTGGGAAATCCAGCAATCCTCCTCACTCCAGTGGAGTGAGTTTCCCATGCATCCTGGTATATGTAAAATGTTTTAGATATAATTGTATTAAGCACTTTGTTAGACCCTAACTTCATTTCATCTTTCATCTTTTAGTAATGGCTCTGGGAAGTCTAGCAACCCTCCCCCTCTGTGTCAGTGGAGTGAGGTTCCTATGCATCCTGGTCTAGTCTGCTGCCTGACACAAACCAACAGCATCCCTGTTGTCATGATGGTGGAACCTGATCGTATCAGGGTTCAAGAGATAAAGACTTTACCAGCCAAGGCAAAGGTGAGCTATAATAAATTGATTTTTTTTTTTAATGCATAGCATTTATACGTAATAACTTTTTTGTCATCTAGAGGGGAGGGAGACATGTGGAAGATCTACCAAAGTTTTCTGTATAAAGCCTTAATCAATTGTGAATCAGGTGGATATGGAAAAATAAGTGGTTGGCAAACGAGAAGTACATGTATTCTTGGAGAGATATTGCCTCGAGAGGATGGTTGGGTCAATAAACCTGTCTTCGGTCAGTTCACTCTTGATGATAATGATGAAGGCCATCTTGGACTGATAATGTACAAATAAAGAAATACTTGATCAGTCATGTGTCAAAAGATCTAGACATCATTAGGAAAAGATGGCTTGAGTATGCAGGAAATATCAGAAAAATGACAAAGAAAATTGGATACTGACAAGAAGGGAAGAGAATCAGGGTCAGGAGTAACTTGCATGATGAATTTACAACATATTAAATGAGAAGCCAGTATTATTTATTTTCTTTGTCCATCCTGTTTTCTTGACCAGGTCCAAGACATGGTTGCCATACGCCACACCTCATCCACAGACCAGCATCGCACCACCCTCATTTTGCTGTGTGAAGACGGCAGTCTGCGAATATACATGGCCAATGTGGACAGTACTGGGTTCTGGATGTCGCCTCAGTTCCAGGCTTCCAGCTCCATTAGTACACTCAAACCAGTCCGCAAAAAGAAAGCTACCAAGTCTGGTTGGTCAATTTCTTTTTATTTAATGAATTTGAATCGACCAGAGCTCTTTTAGGAAGGGTCTTACATTGTATTTCAATTATTGTAACCTTAGTCTTTTAAAAATATATTGTCATCTTTTTAAAGATTAAAAACGAATAGATGAATATAATATTTTATTTCAAGTGGGTTTGAAACTATTGGCACATCATGTAATGATCTGTCAAGATGCAAAAAGCCATTATCACATTCACTTTTACACAGAGTTTACACCCTTCATAACAGACAAAATTACTTTTTTCCCCTGTACATTTACACAGAGTTTACATCTGTCATAACTAAAAAATGACTCATTATTCTGCATATTTACACAGACTTTACACCCGTTCTTCTGCATTTGTTTTACAGGTCGCCCAACAGGCCAGGTCAGTTTCCCAGTGGACTTCTTTGAGCATTGTCAAGCCATGAATGATGTAGAGTATGGTGGTAATGACCTTCTTCAGATATACAATGTACAGCAGGTCAAACACAGACTCAATACTACAGGCACCTACGTTGCCAGCACAAAGGTGGGTAGTAAAGTAATGCTTGATCAGTAATTTTAGATACCAACATTTTATAATTTAATAAAAAATATCAGAGGACCTTTAAAGTGATGCAATTTCTGGTGATAATTGATTATTCATTATCAAATACACTTTGTAATCTACATGTACATGGTACCAAGACATATGTCGCAAGCACAAAAGTAGATTTATGAAATTGAATAAGATGAATGAAAAGTCGCCTTACTTTTGCCGATTACTTGAGGGCTGTCTAAAATTGTTCCGGGTTTCAGTGAGCGACATTGGTGACAGGAAACATATAATGCGGTTTTATATAGCTGCTCGTTGGGGGAGGGCTTCACTTTAGCTTTGGAAATTAGATTCTAGCCCATACTCCCCAGAGCCATATATATTTTGAAGGGCTACATGCACTTGGAATACTCGATCTTAGCATATATAACATGTAGGTTAACGTTTGTTATTTTTTCATGTTAGGATTTTACTTCTTTCTTCTACTTTCAGTTTGGTGGGTTCAGCATTGAAGTGATGAACAACAATAACTCTATGGTGATGCTAGGGGTCAGAGTTCATGTTGGAACTCAAGCCATAGAGAAGGCACCATCCTACTTGGAAGTCTTTGGTAGAACCAACCAGGTAATCACAACCATCATCCAGTATCGATCTTCCTCTGTCTGTTCTTTTGATTGTTAAAGAATACAGATTTTAATCAAGAAAACAACACGTCCACCTCAAATTCACATTGATTTAATTTCTCCCCTTTTCATTCCTTCTTTCTTCAGCCTTACATCTATTTGATTGATACAGAATAATGAAAGGGGTCTTGTGTGAATCAAAGTGACAAGAAACCACCAACAAGATGACAATTTGTGCATCAAAATTGAGGAATAGTCAATTTTTCATGAATGATTTCTGTAATTCTTTCCTCTTTTTTTGCTTTCAAGAAAAGTACATCCAGGTATATATTTTGATGTGTTGGAAATTTACAAATCAGTTTACTCTCATTTTAATGCCCACATAATAATAATAATAATAATAATACATGTAGTTACATTTATATAGCACTTAATACATATATCCACCTTGGTGTTTCTAAGCGTTTATACATGTACATGGTTTCCTTAGAAAAGGGCAATTCTCCCAGGTTCAAATTAAAATATATTCACATGTGTATATGTGTCTCTATGTTCAATTTGACTCAGCAGTTGGCTTGGTCCAAGCACCTCATTGTAATGTGAGTGGACTGTATTATTATTTTTATCATTATCTCTTTTATTTTAGGTGACTCTAACAAGAAATAGATGGTTTGATATGCCATTCACCAGAGATGAATCACTCACAGCAGATAAGAAGTTCACTCTCTTTGGTAAGATAAAGAACAGACCAATTGAAATAACAATTTATTTGTTAAAGTTGCTATATGTATGCCACCCACTTATTGAGCTAATGAATAGAGTAGTAGGACTTTATGTATTTAATAGATGATTATTTTTTCTCATGGATGTGATCCAAGATCCCCAAAATCCCAAAATGAATGAGTAATAATGATTTCCAGATGAAACATTCGGTATAAGGAATAAAAGACGATTTATATTATGGAATTGTTCATTGCATGTAAAATATGCAAGACAATTTGGCATACAGCATATATGAAGCTGTACAAAAGCAGTATCTTAACATCCTGTATAAAATGTGTACCCAATGTGCTATGACCACTATCTTTTTGATGGTACAATAATTTCCACACCTTCCTGCATGATCACTCATGTAATTTTGTTATGGTGCCAAGGCCAGGCAGGCCGCTTTTGCAGCATGGGAGAAACCCATGTCATTCAATTTCCTCTCAAAGTGTAAATAAATTATTTTAGCTCTATTTACCACAGCTCAGCTGCTAAAATCTATTATAATATATGAGTGCATTGAAAGATAACCTTTGTTCAGTATTTAGAAAAAGATTTTTCTGATAATCTTTCCCTTCCTGCCTTTACAGTTGGCCCATCTTCTGACCCATCAGGAGTGACTATGGTCGACTCCATCAAGGTCTACGGTAAGACCAAGGAAGCATTCGGTTGGCCAGACGACCCTCCAGATGACTTCACCACCTCCACATCCAACACGGCTGCCTCTGCTACAGGGGTGACAAGCAACACCAATAGCAGTAGCAGTGCAGCCAGTGCAGCCGTCACGAACGGTAGCAGCAGTGCCGGGTCAGGGGGAGGGAGTACCACCTCTGTGACAGCCTCTCAGATCTCTGTTGCACATGCCGGGGAGAGTGAGGTCATCGTGCCGCCTCCCATCCCGCTCACCTCGCTGGATCGTCTTGTGGCGTCATCCCTGGAGGTCTTGGAGGGATTCGTCTCTCTTGTGCAGATGGATGATAGGGTAGGCAAACCTTTGGCAATGATGCTTGTGTTTCTCATCATGTACATGTGTAGTATGAGTTTACTATCAAGCAGACATTCTCTATTTGGCCTTAGTGAATGCTTAAAGAGAATTATATGTATATTGTGATAATGACGCCGCAAGGCAGCATTCAGTAATGTATACAAGAGATATTTTATCGTTTGCCCCGACACTGGAGGCTTGTCTAAAACCTATAATGATTATTACAGATTGGAATTAAACATTTGGGGGGGGGGGCTGATGATACCTGGAGAAAAACCGTATTATGTGCATACATGTAATATATATTATGTGTTATAATGATTATTGTTATCATTTTTAAATGTTAACAGGAGCCAACTAAACAGACCATTCGTGATCTAGCCACTCAAATGTTGATCTTACCAACACCCACCTCAGTTCAACAGTTCACCAAGACACTCCTAGCCACAGTGCAGCCATCAAGCATTGCATATCATAACCACAAAGTAAGGGTAAACTCTATACATTATTCAGAAATGTTATACATGTACCTTTGAAATTACCCATTGTTTAAAAAACATCTTTGTGAGTATTTAGTTTTTTTCTATATTTTCTGAATCAATAACTCTTCTGGCTTCTTGTGATAACACAAATTTGTTGGGGAACTTTACTTTTGATAAGAGGATTGTTTCAAGTGATGGGTAAAAACATAAGTGCTCACATTCATGTGTACATGTAGCCTTGACACTCTTTACCTTGTTATAATGAGATCAAGCCAATTACTTTGTTATAACAAATCCTTCTATTATGAAAAATGGTTCACAGACACTATGTGCGTGTTTGAAATGTGGACCGGTTGAATTGCTTCACTATAACAAAATCTTGGTGTCTCCATGCTCCATATAATGGGAGTGAACTTTACTTTCAATTCTGGCGCCATATGCATTTCCTTCAGGACCAAGCCCAGCTCTCCCATGTGGTCCAGTGTCTGGGCTCTGCCTTCTCCGGTACCCCTACCACCATGGCCCTACCTGCCCCGCCCTGTTCCACTGATGCGGTCCCCGGAGGGTACGATACCACCACCAAACCCGATGAGTTGGATCCGGAAGCCTATCAACGTCTGGTGGTGACGGCCCGATCCGTGGCTGTCTCTCGCCCTCAGAACCTGGTCAGGTTTGCAGCAGGGGCTAGTCCTACAATAGAGGCCAGGCTTCTCCCTGTGAGGAATATTGGAGGTGAGGGTTGATATTGAATTTTATTCAGTAATACATGTACTGGTATGCAAGATTGTTTTCTGCTCATTTGATTCATGGATATTGATGAGGTGTGCTAATAAAAATGTATTAGACAATCGATGCAGTTATGGAAAATTGTTACGTACACTTCAGTATACTTTGGATAATTTATATATGATTACATAATGTATACAAGTGTACTTTATTCAAGGAAATTTTCAAGCAATACATGTACCTGGAGCTACATGTAGTTATCATTCTTTACTACATGATGGATTTGTTAATGCAGTGTAGTTTATAGACCATCCCTTCTACCGTCTTTTTTTTTTTTTTACTTTTCAGATTTGGAAGTCACTGATATTGAGATAGAAGACAAGCTACACCCTTCATCATCATCCTCATCCACCTCCATCTCCTCATCATCATCCTCCACACCCACATCGACGACTACCACCAGCACGGCATCTTCTGACCTGACCAATGACCAGCCACTACCGTTTGTGTCCAAGAAGCTAGTGATGACTGATGCAGAGTCCAAGCATTTCTTGACCAAGTTGCTAGATGCTTTCTGGAGGTTACATGATGGAAGGCCAGCAAATCCAATGCTGGCTCCTGCATGCCTACCTGGTGAGTGCTGGAACAAGATATTTGTGAAAAAGAATCTCATCCTACTAGTGTTTTTAATTGAAGATGTGGAATTTTAAAACATGTTACAGTGTATGAGGGAATAGAAATTGCGTAGCTTGTGAAAATTTTAATAAATAAAATATAATTTTTATGCCTCCGCCACCGAAGGTGGTGCCGGAGGCATTATGTTTTCGGGTTGTCCGTCCGTCCGTCCGTACGTCCGTCCGTTCGTAGTCGTTCCCGTTTTCGTTCTCATGCGATATTAAGAACCGTTTGACGGATCACTTTCAAACTTGGATCATGTATGATATGGTAGGGACAATGATCTGATTAGATTTTAGGGTCATGAGGTCAAAGGTCAAAGGTCACAGAGGCTATTGTATGCATGAAAATGGCTCGTTCCTCGCCATAACTTAAAAACCGTTTGACGGGTCAACTTCAAACTTGGGTAATGTGTGCCTATGGGAGGGGCAATGAACTGATTAGATTTTAGGGTCATGAGGTCAAAGGTCAAAGGTCACAGATGTCATTGTATACATGAAAATGGTTCATTCTCGCAATAACTTAAGAACTGTGTGACGGTCAACTTCAAACTTGAGTAATGTGTGCATATGGGAGGGGCAATGAACTGATTAGATTTTGGGTCAAAGGTCAAAGGTCACAGAGGTCATGTATACATAAAAATAGTTGTTCTCGTGATAACTTAAGAACCGTTTGAGGGATAAACTTGAAACTTGGGTCATATGTGCATATATAAGGGTCAATAAACTTATTAGATTTTGGGGTCATGAGGTCAAAGGTCACAGGTCATTGTGTACGTGAAAATGGTCTCTGTTCTTGCGATAACTTAAGAACCGTTTGAGGGATCACTTCAAACTTGGATCATATTTACATATGGGAGGGACAATGAACTTATCAGATTTGGGGTCATGAGGTCAAAGGTCACAGAGGTCATTGTGTACATGAAAATGGCTTGTTCTCGCAATAAACTTAAAACCGTTTGACGGATCAATTTCAAACTTGGGTCATATGTGCATATGGGACGGACAATAAACTGATTAGAATTTAGAGTCATGAGGTAAAGTTCAAAGGCCACAGAGGACATTGTGTACGTGAAAATGGCTTGTTCTTGCGATAACTTAAGAACAGTTTGATGGATGAACATCAAACTTGGGTCATGGTGCATATGGTAGGGACAATGAATTTATTATATTTTGAGGTCATAAAGTCAAGGTCAAGGGTCACAGACATCATTGTATACATGAAAATGGCACGTTCTTGCTGTAACTTCTGAACCGTTTTATGGATCAACTTCAAACTTGGGTCATGTGGGAGGAAGATGAACTGATTATTTTTGAGGTCAGGACATCAAATGTCACTGGTTATTTATGTAAATGACTCGTTTGTGGCAATTTCTGAAGGACTTTGACAGATCAACTTAAACATGTTTATCCTTTTTATTACATCAGTAGCCATCCTTCCTGAGTTGGAAATAATTCTGATGACACAACTTTAATAGATTTGGGGTCAATATCTCAAAGATGTCATGGTATAAATGGATGTAAAATACTCAACATGCGCATGCCTTTTTTTGCCGATGTGGCAATACGGAGGCATGCCTTCCGACCGTGCGCGGTCGAAGATTCATCTAGTTATAATCGTATCTTGTTTTTGCTTTACTCAGCTTATTAATTTAAGTATTTTATATGCACATCACAAAAATATTTACTGTCTAATTCTGTATTTCATGTCTGCGCTTGTAGTTAAAGAGTTATAATTGTCTTTCCTTTGTTTTTTTTTATTTGTTTCTGAATCAAAAATTTTCAGACAAATCATATTAACACATTCATACTGTATGTACACTGTAAATCCTTCAGATACATGTATGCACATCTATAAGATTGATCATTTAGTCCTTCTCATATGATTCCTACCAAACAGGTTTGACACACATTGAGATAACCATCGGAGCTCTTGTGGATGTCATCCATGCATTCGCTTACACTGACTCCTCTAATGTTGCCTTGGCAACCAAGCTATTGATGAAGATGCTCGTATGTGAGGTAGGTGCTACTCATTATTTTCTTTATAATTGTACATATTCATATACATTTACTCATACTTCCACTTACATGTAGCTTTTCTTCTCACTCCATTTTTAAATAAATTTATTCACTTGAAAATTGTATACATGTACCTATGTGTATACTTTTATACAAGTATTTGTATGATTGGTTTTGTATGTCACTGAAAATGTTTTACTAGCTCTATTTTACACCATGATCATTTAGACCTTGAAAACCTAGATAAAATTATGCAATGAGTGAATATAAAAGCTTTTATTTCTATTAAATAGAGGCCCCTATTACTACATATATGTACTGATGCTTTACCTTAGCAATATGATTTCTTGTATGATTCCATAGGACGTGCAAGTGAGCTTCGCTGCCAAGCAGGCCCTAATCAGGGTCATGCGACCAAGACAGAAGCGACGCCGCGTCATCATCCCGTCCCCACCCCAGTGCAGCTCCCCACCGGTCCCTGACGAGGGAGCAGAGCTGAACGAGGATGTAGAGGAGGAGGAGGATGATGAGGGTGAGATGGATCGTGGTGGAGTGATGCAGGGAGTGGAGGAGGAGGAGGAGGAAGAAGAGGAGGAAGAAGAAGATGAGGTGGAGAGAGAGATGGGATTACATCAGGATGCAGAGGATGTCGAGGGCCTACAGGATGAAGCTTCCTATGAAGTTGTGGTGAGATTTCTCTCTTTTTTAATAATCTTGTAAGCCTTATCTCTTGATTATTTTCGTACTGAATAAAATGCTTTTCTTTTATTAACTTAATTTGGCACTGCATATGATTAGTTGCTCTTCTATTATGTGCATGAAACTACACGCTGTCACAATGAAATTACACTGCATTTAGATATTTGAAACTTTCAGATTCTTTACAAACACCAAATGCCATGTAATGCGATGTACTTTACTAAATTGCTACAAAACGGTGACTAAATTACAATTTATGCATTTGTGGGGATATCTGAATAATGGTTATCCATAAATATTTATCTATTTTTGAGAAATACATGAAATATTGCTACTACAAATACATGTATCTAAGATATAAAATAGTTCCATGTATCTCACCGAGGTCAGCCGATATTCCCTAATCATTTATATCTTTTCTCATCTTTATTAGGAGCACTCTGAACCCATGGTCCTTGAGCCTGGTGATGCTGCCGGGATTGGAGGGGGTGCAAACAACCAGCTCCCCTTGGAAGCTCTCCTAGGTGGGCGTGGTGGGTTTGCCCCCATGCTGGAGATCCCTCCTGAAGCAGATGACGAAGCCATGATGGAGCTAGCCATCGCTCTGAGTCTCCAGGAGCAGTCCAACCAGGGAGGTGGAGGGATCAACCTACAAGGGCTTGGTCTAGGAGTAGGAGGAGCTCAAGGACAAAGCTCCTCCTCACTGGAAGAAGGACCACTCTCTGATACAACTGCATCAGGTAAGGCAGTTTCATAATATATTAAAGTGGCTCATTAGTAGGAGCAGTCCAACCGGGAGGTGTGGGAGGAGGAGGGGAAGGAGGGCTGAACCTCCAAGGGCTTTTTTTCGGCTTGGAGAGGTTGGAGGACAAAGCTCCTTGTCTCTGGGGATGGTGGCTTAGTGCAATAATGGCACATAAAAACAGGTGGGAATAGTCCAGGGGATAGGAGGAGGGCTCCAAGGTATTGGTCTAGGCCTGTGAGGGGAACAAGGACAGAGCTTGTATCTGGGGGAAGGACACAACTGCTTAAGGTAAGATGGCTTAGCTCAGTGTTAGTGGCATATGAAAACAGGTTGGATGAGTCCAATTGGAGAGGGGGACGGGCTGAATCTATGAGGGTTTGGTCTAGGAGTTGAAAGTTTACAGGGACAGCTCTGTTTCACTGGAGGAAGGACCACTCTTGGATTCAACTGCATCAGATAATCTTTGAAATCTTTAAAAAAAAAAAAGAAGATTTTATCCAAAAGCTTATGATCTACATGTATGATCTACAGGAAGGATTACTCTGTGAAACAACCTCGTGACGTAATCTTAGAACTCTATTGAATATATTAAACATCCCAAGAGTTGAAAATACTCCCGCCTGTTTGCTGACTGTATGAAATCATTTCATCTTTCTCTCAATCTCAGCTGCTAGTGACGATGAGGGTAGCACTGCAGCAACCGATGGATCAACCTTGAGGACATCCCCAGCAGAACAGGGAGGCAGTGCTGGCTCAGAGAGTGGAGCGAGTGCTGTAGACTCTATCACAGGAGAACACAGTGGTATGCATACCTTAGAATTGTCTTGGGGATGTTTATGATATTGTAGCACCTAAGCTGAGCACAAATTGAGCTACTGTGATCACATGTGGGGCAACCCTCCAAGATGTATGATGGACCATATAATGACTCATTTTACCTATGCAGGAGGAAGGAGGTGGGTTTAAAAGCTTGCTCTAATTACATACCCTCAATTGAACATAAGGTCCAGAGACCTCTGAGAAAACATATAGCCTTATTGATTGGTCTGACAATGGGGCTAGTATAGCAAATTCAACTTCTATAGAACGAAATTTTACACATCACATGCAATTTTCAACCAATGGAGAATATATATATCCCCAAAAGAAAATATAAGGTAATACAATTCATATATCGTGCATAAAAATGTTGACAACCCCTCTACATGCATGTCCTGTCTTTGTATTTTTAATCCCAGTGAGCGGACGAAGCAGTGCCTACGGGGACATGACCCACGAGCATGCCTCTACACAAGGTGAGAGCGTCTCCAGTGGTAGCGGAATGGTTGGACAGTCTACTGGCAGAGAGGAAAGCGGTGACATGACTGAAAACCTGACAGATATTGATGGAGGTCATAGGATGCATACCTTGAGACTCCTGCTACTAGAGAGACTCCTGGAGTATCTACCAGACCTGAGGATGGTTGGAGGTGTCAGAGCTATACCATTCATGCAGGTACGTAGGGGTTGCAGATGTAGTAGGGTACATGTAGTCTTAATGGAAGTCATAGGATGCACACCCTAAGACTCCTACTCCTGGAAAGACTCCTAGAGTATCTACCAGACATGAGGATGGTTGGAGGTGTCAGGGCTATACAATTAATTCAGGTACAGGAAGATTATTGTACCCTTGTTTTTCAACATGGCTCCTCTTTGTTATGGTCCTCTAGCATTTAAAGAAATTCATTCCTCCGAGGTACCCAAACTGGGTTGAACTTAGTAAAGTTAGATATAGATTATTGTCTTGTCAAGGGATGTCAGTGATTTAGTAGGGATTCCTAATCTCATAACTTGGGCGTGACTATCATTAGGCCTTGTCCAATAGACCCTCTACATTGTACATGTGCATGTACAATACAAAAATATAATTCACCAACCAAGCTTTATGATTATAATCAAGTTTAGTATCATCATTTTTTTTTTTTTTTTTTTATTTGTCATCATCGTTTAGGTGATCTTGATGTTGAGCTCTGACCTTAACCCTGAAGATGACAAGGATAAGGGAGCCTTGGACCGTCTCCTCACCATCGTCCTCTTCGAGCTCCAGCTAGACCGAAAGACGTTTGGTGATGTCTCTGCCCGTACCCCTCACCATGAGGTACAGCTCATTGTCATGAGACTGCTTAGTGTGTTCATGTCACGCACCAAGTCTGGTACCAAGCAGGCTAGTGAGGTAAGCATTTTCTTATTTTCTAATTTGATGATGATAATCATCAATTTTATAGCACATGATCAATTGAAATTGCTCTATGTTGTTTCTTATATTACAAGTTTTATAAGAGTATGACGAAAAAAATAATACAATCAATATCTTTTTTTTAGAATCCTTTGAATGATTCTACTGATGTGTTCAGTGGTAGATCTATTTGCATGGGGCCATCAAAATAATTGATGAAAATTTATAAATCAAGTCATCCATTAGTTTCATGCATTTTCTGAATTGAGAAATCCAAAGCTTCTAATGATATAACACACCTGTAGTTTACTAATTTTATAACACACTTAGAATACTTTGTTGGAGTGAAAACAATCAACGATACCAATGCAGAAAAATTGAGCTTATAGGGTATATATGGATTCCAACAGCATTATCTTCCTCTTGGTATCCTCAGGTTTTAAGAAATTATTTTAATTTTTTTTTTTTATCTCTCTCATGCAGTCTTCAACACAGATCTCCCATGCTACAGCAGCCGCTCTGTTGAGTTGTGGAGCAGTAGATCATTGTCTACTTATTCTCAAAGCTTTGCTAGATCACTGGAAAGAGACCGACATTGATGATGTAAGTCAGGAAATAAGTTCAATTGCAGTGATATTATCATTTGTCCCATGTCCAGTAAGGCTTTCAAATATATTTGCTGTTACATGTAGGTCATAAATAGCAACCAGCCAACAATTCTGAACTGTAGATAAGTATTTTCCTCCTCATGTAAAATATTGTAGAAACAAGATGCAAAAGCTAATTTTCACATACCTAGCCAAGGGCATAAATTCTTGTGTGGAAACCTTTGTGAAAAAAAAGGGTATACATATAATTGATTTACAGCTGTTATCCAGCTACAAATTCATCTTTAAGGGAATTTGTAAAAATTGTAAAAGTGAACATTCCTTTCAGTGATACTTATTTCTTTTATTGTTCTTTTAAAACCTTTAAATCTTCTGTGGTTTTTGACTGTTCCAAATGTGCAAATCAGTATAATGTACATCACCTGCTACATTGATTTCCTTATCAATGTTTTTTTTTTTTCAGGAGCCATCACCACCAGGAGGTAACCTTCTCAAGCCTCACCCTCCCTCAGCTCCACCTGACATGTCACCATTCTTCCTGCGCCAATATGTCAAGGTATGTTCCATCTACAGGTTGACTCCCCCCTCCCCCCAGAAGAAAAAATGCAAAATATAGATTGCCCCATTTGATCAGTGAAGTTGTTCACCTAAGCAACATTCTTATTCTCTCTCTCTCTCTTTTTTTTCCTACCTTTTGATGAATAACTTCAATTAACTTCAGAATATGATATTGGTGCTTTGGATGTTTTCTACTCAAATGTTCTAGACGTAATACAAGTCAATGTAATTGTCAAAAATGTTGTATTCTTGTTTTGATTTATTTCTTTGCCATCTCTTTCTTACAGGGCCATGCTGGTGATGTCTTTGAGGCTTATCCTCAGCTGCTAACTGAAATGGTCTTGAGACTTCCATACCAGGTACGTTCATCTTTTAGGACTTCTTCTTTTTAGGTCATTCCATTATATTGTATGCTGGTCCAGTGTTGGACACAGGACTTTGTGATTGGGTTAAGGTCTGCAAGGGTACATGGTTCAATCAGGTGGGGGCATACTAGCAGGTGTTCCATGGTCTGCTCTTCCCCACACTCACACACAGTTTGTCCGTCCTCGTTGTATCCCCACTTTTCCATAAGGACCTTGCAGCATCTTGTACCTGCCCTAAGAAGGTTCAGGCATGACTATGTGGGCCATGGCTCATTATAACCTGATGGAAGGGATTCCTTAGTGCTTACATGTATGTATAACCTGTGTGGCATTTTTGGAGATGGTTGATCCACAGGGTCAACCATTTGGTTCAGGGGCCTGAGGGTGTATTGTTGCCCCTTTAAGTCTTGAAGCAGAACATTTTGAATATTATACTAACTTCACATTTCTACTTGATACCTTCTGATCAGTTATTTCTTTTGTATGAAAAAAACATTTTGAGCTTTTAACTGAACACAATCAAAACAATAATCAATTTCAAATGTGTATGTTTGACAAACAAATGGAAATTTTATTGTTCTATCTAATTATTTTGTTATTCTTGCAACAGATGAAGAAGATATGTGACTCTGCTCCTTCTGTGGGTGTCCCAGTCTTTGATCAAGCCTGGTTCTATTATCTCTGTGAGGTAAGAAGGATTCACTCATATCACATCATTTAGTCTTCTATTTTCTATATATTAATATTCTGAATATGTTGATACTAAAGACATTGAGATGTAAAACCAGGATCAAACTTGTTGATATTATTTAATAAAACATGTATTTTGCATTTGGCTATGTTTTTAAATGTGATTTTAATTGATTTATGGAATGATTTGATGCCATTTATTTGATTTCCTTTGAAAGAAAGAATAGTCAAATGTCAACATAATATGTCATAACTGTGGTATCTTTATTAAAAATTTTTTTTTTAAAGACCTGTCATTGTTTTGCGTCTCTTAATTTATGTTCTTATGAAGGAACTTGTTTTGATGAAGACCATATTTTTTTTTTCACGTCTGTGGTCTTTTTATGTAGTTTTCAATGTATGGAGATTATTAGGTTTGATATAAATCCCCCAGGAAAAAGTGGTTATCTGAGCAGTATTTTGTAGGAGACATCATCTAATAAAATGTTTTTATCTTTGTGTAATTTAGTACATGATGACCCAACAAACACCATTTGTGAGACGTCAGGTTCGCAAGCTTCTTCTCTTCATCTGTGGATCAAAAGAGAAATACAGACAACTGAGAGACTTGCATGTATTGGAATCATGCATGAGGGATATCAAGTAAGTAGAAGAGAGAGCGAGGGGGAAGGGAGAGAGAAGGGAGGAGGAGAGAGAACAAAAGGAGGAGGGATGTGAGGGGAATTGAAGTACAGCTGATGAATGACCTTCATGTGCTAGAGTTATGAATGAGAGATATATAGTAAGTTGAAGAGAGAGAGGGAAGTGTAGAAGAAGGAAGGAAGAGGCAATAAAGGAGACTGCAAAGGAAGATGGAATGGAGAGGGGATATATAGTAAGTTGAAGGATGAGGGGAAGGGAGGTGAGAGAAGGGAGAGGGAGAGAAGGAAGGATTTGAGAGGAGGAGGGAAGGGAGAGAAAGAGAGAAGGAAGGAGGGGAAAAGAACAAGGGAAGGGAGGAGTGAATAAGTACAGCTGAGGAACCCTCATGTCCTGGAATCAGTGAGAGATATTGGGTAAATAAAAGAGATGGAGAGGAGTAGAAGAGGGAAGGAAGAGGAGATAAGGGAGACTGCGAAGGAAGATGGGATGGAGATAGGAGAGAAGGTTCAGGGATGTAAAAGGAGAGGTACAGACACCAGCAGATCTAGAAAGATAAATTTGTGATGATAGATTAAGTGTGCCCAGGAAGTTGTTGACATTACAGATATAATTCAATAATACAAGAGATACAATTTATATAAATCATGCTACTTTTTTCTTTTCTTATCAGGCAAATCTGCTCAGAGAATGGCTTACACCTGGAGACAACATCTACCACTCCAATATCCCTGCCATATGACACTCTTATAACGCTGGTATGTGGTTATCTCTTCATATATCCATCACATGATTTTTACAATAATTTCAATTTTATATATAACTTTTTATACATTGCACAAACATGTGAGCGCTTTCACCTCTTGTTCAAAATCTGCCAAATGTTGATATGAATATCTATTGTATAAATTATTGATTCTGAAATATTTCTGGGGAAAATAGTTCAAACTTTGATTACTGTATGTTTTGCTATGTACTGTTTAGATTGAGCACCTGAAAGCATGTCAAGAAGTGGCCACTTCCAGGACTACCAACTGGCAGAAGTTTGCTATCAAAGATGAGAGTAAGTTCTTTGCATCTTTGGAGTTTTTGCAAACAAGACCTTTTTGCATAAAATCTGTGATCATTGTTTTGATTTTATGCTATCGTATTATTGAGACTAACCAAGTTGAGAGTGTACTTTTACAGGTGCTCACAATTAAAGAATTCTAACAGGTACCCATTTCAACCTCTCTGAGGTGAAGCATGTAGATTGCCGAAGGATATAATTTCCAGTCCCGGGAGTTGAACCCATGACCTTTGCATCCCAGTTGTGTGATATGACACTTTCTACATGCACGTACATGTACCTCTATCCTTTTACTTGTACATGACACACATACTTGCAAATAAATATAGACTACAAGACAGCCCCTTACATCATATGGAAGAGGCTTAGTTGTAAATCCCTCACCCTGTTTCAATCATTATACTGTTACAATTTCCTGCTTGAATAGAATATTGATTGAAAGCTCACGCCAATAATAATTTTGTTCTCTCATTTTTCCATGCTCAGCTGTCATTCCTAGTCTCCTTCAAGCCAGCTTCCATCTTGATGAAGGAGTTTCACCTCTCGTCCTTCAGCTCTTAACCTGTGCCCTCTGTGGGGTCAAAGGTCAACCCACATCTTCAAGCTCATCATCATCATCCTCATCAAGCTCCAGATCAAAAAGAGAGCGTGAACGTCAGAAGGAGAAAGAGAAGGAGAAGGAGAAGGACAAAGACAAGGATAAATCAGAAGAAAAAGGTACATTATTTGTGTTTCTTATTATTTCATTATTAATGCGGCGGTCACAACTCGTCGTAGGCTACGGGGCACGTGCCATCGACGTAGCCTGCGTTGCATGTGCAATGCACGCACAGGTCCTAATTCAACTTATGCAATTCCTGCAATTCTATAGTAAGGGTATTGTAAAAAATTCTGCACGTCGTACATGCATTGTACCTGCGAGGTACCTCCGCTGCACGAATTTTCTACGAAATCCATCGTAGGGAGTTGCACGTCAAAGGTACGGCGAGTTGTGACCGTCGCATTAGTCAAAAGTAAGTCATACATATAAACATGTCTATGGCTATAATTGGTACTGATTTTGCTTGCAATATTTTTGATCATCATCGTGATGAACTACATGTACTCTTGTTACAAAATGTGTCTATATAATTGTACAATGAATTCTTATAGTGGATAAGTTTGAAATATGCTTTATTAGTTTGTTAAATGAAATGAAAATTATAACAATAAGGGATAATTCTAAGCCAAAGTGTGTAGAAAGTGTACAATATTTAGCTAAAAATTTTGAGCTATTCATTACAATCAAATTATATTTTACCCTTGTTAGTTATTTACATTTATGGAGGGCCAGTTGGACTGCTCTCAGTGGCAAGTCCTGTATTGCATGAGTTATGATGTAGAAGGATCTTTTTAATATTATTTTTTTATAATGGTTATGTATTCACTGTGTATATGTCTGAATACAAATTATACTCTTTCACTACTAACCCCTCCCAATTAATTTTCTTTTACTTTCAGAGAGCTCTCCAGCGCATGATGAGGCGCTATGTCAGGCATTGGTAAACCAGCTCAACAAGTCAATCAGTCGTGACATCCTACGCCGTTTCATAAGGACACATCTCCTTGAATCTAACAACACAGCACTGCGATGGCAAGCACATGGGTTCTTGCTCTATATTTTCAGGTATGAGTATGTGGGGTCTAGTGGTTAAGTAACTGGATTGTGAACCACAAGGTTTAGGGGTCAAATCTCTGCAATCTTTTTTATTAGGGCCACTTTTCTTGTGTGTAATATTCAGCACTCCTGTCCTGGCAAGCCTATGGATTCTTGCTCTATAAATTCAGGAAAGAGGTTGTAGTCTTGTGGTCAAGTCACTAGATCAATAAGTACATGTACAAGGTTCAAAGATCTGCTGTCCTGATTTTTTTTCCTCATTAACTTGTATTTCATTGAGCCATTAACAACCAATTTAAATACAAGTCATCAGTGTATGCTGATAGACAACAAGATACATGACATATATATATATATATATAAAGGAATTAATATGACAAGAAAAGGGGTGATTCGTTTGAAAAAAGGGATTACAATGTAGGTTATAGCCATAAAGATATCAATAACAGATGATGTTACTCTGTATGATGAAATAGAGCATTGGGGAGTCCCTTTTCATGATATCTTATTGCCTGTACAAGAAATTATAATTCCTTGTATATGCATGTACACTTTTTGTTTTGAATAATACATGTAAACTGTAAGTACATTATATAGAATGATTGTTTTTAAAAAGTGAAATGTGACAAAAATTGAAACTTAAAATTTCAATCTTTCAGGAGCTCGCCTCCAGCTAAGCAAGAAGAGCTGTTGGAGTTGATGTGGGAGCTTTGGCCGGAGCTATCCAACTATGGACGCAAGGCTTCTCAGTTTGTTGACCTTCTGGGCTACTTCTCTCTCAAGGCACCTTACAGTGTAGGAAAGGTAAGTTTACCAAAGGGCACTATTGTATTAACTTGTTTTCCTACAATATACTTGTGTCTCTCCAGTTTTCATACCACTGCTCCTCCTATGGGGCCATCATTCCTCCTAAATGATTTGATCAGATTACTCCTGACTTTTAAATATACAGCTTGCGAAATAATTATTTGACCACTTTCCTACTAAGCTGCAATATGATCTGTCTAATAATTATTTCCCAAGCTGTATTTTAGGTCTTACAAAATCTCTAGTCCACTTTTCGAGCCTTTTCAAATGTTGTCCATGTATTTTTTTTCATAATAATTCCATTATTGGTGTAGTTCTTCATTGCTTTAGATTAAAGTGCTTCAAACTTATATCTTCTGAACTATTTTTTCCCTCTCTCTTTTATCTCAGTCTCTACAATATGTTCAGAAGGCAGCTGCTCTACTCAAAACTCAGAACCAGTGCTTGGCCAATCATCCCAATTCAAACATCTACAAGTAAGTACTGTGAAACCTGTTCCAAAAACCTCCTGTTTATATCAGCCATTCTTCTTTTCTTTTCCAATATACCAATAATACCCAGCCAATCGTCCAAATTTAAACATCTACAGGTACCATGTACATTAAGTACAGCAAAAGGATCTTTTGAAATCCACCTATCCATTTGTTTTATTTCCCGATCTACCCATATAAACCAAAGTGACTATTTTCACTAATGCTGCAGTCACATTTCTACTGCGGGGTCCTTACAGCATGTAAAATATAGCCCATTTAACTGTTTAGGCCATTATCTCTTTTTTACATGCTGTACAGGCCCAACATTAAAAAATATGACTGCGGCATGAGTTAATGTTAACGCATCAATCTTTTGTTTTAAAACTATAATATTTAATGGCCGTTTTTTTTTTTTTTTTTTTACAATTGATTAAAATTGACCAGATATTATGATGGGTCTATTTCTTAAACTTGTAACTATATACCCCATTTTTAAGTCCATCTAACTCTTTTAATTATCTTTTACCAAATTTATCATTAAAAATGTAACTGTAGCATTTTATATTACAACAAATTTGGTCTATTTCATGTTTATTTAAAAACAATATTTCACTTTTCTTGACACAGCATGTTGGCTGGATTGGTAGAATTTGATGGTTTCTATTTGGAGAGTGATCCATGTCTGGTTTGCAACAATCCTGAAGTACCTTTCACTGTAAGTATAACATAGGGATCTGAGCCCTGTTGCATAAAACTTACGATTAATGGTAACTTTGCCATCAATGATAACTTTCGTAGAAAGAATGTTGAAATAAGAAGTGTGTTTATAAATTGTATTAAGAGTAAAAAATTATAATATTGTATAAATTACTAATTTGTCGAAAGATGAAATATACTCTTTAAAGAAATGTTTTAAAGACTTCATTGAATGTATGGTATAAAATTACTTCATATAAAATAACAATGTTCCAGATTCAACCATTGAATCAGTATTAATAGAATAGTGTCAACTCTGTTTACATACAGATGTACCAGTAGTCTACCTGGAAAATGTCCTAAAAGAACTCACAAGACATGTCTTTTGTAATTAAGAATACATAATCGACAACTTGAAATTATCTTTTTATAATTTTTTAGAACATGAAACTGACAGCTCTGAAAGTGGACTCAAGGAACACCGCTAACTCTCAGATTGTGAAGCTAGTCGGCACTCACACCATTGCTAAGGTAACGCTACGCATCAGTGACTTGAAGCGCACTAAGATGGTGAGGACGATCAACATCTACTACAACAACCGCACTGTCCAGTCTGTGGTTGAACTCAAGAATAAGTAAGCACACCAGGATTTCTTTTTAAAACAAAATGGTACCAAGGGCTTAGAAATTTGAAATTATGTGCTATAAAAAAAAAAAAAATTAGTTTTAGAAAGCTATTCGCTGTAATGTCTAGGTTTTGAAAAAGAATGTGTGATCTGTATTAGAAAGAAATGAAGTAAATATATGGATGTGCAATGCACACATATTTACTTACACATGTACGATAAGATTATAACCTACAAGTAGGTTGTTGGATTCTATTTCAGGTGGCCATTTTACAGGTGCACATTATCAAAGTAGCATACAACTCAGTAGTAATAAAGAAGATGTACAAATGTAATCTAAGGTACATTTCCATAAAGCGGGAGAACATTAGATGATTAAAATAGTATGGGTAATATATATTTATGCACAAAGTGATTATGTTGTGTTGTGCTTTTCTCAGAAAAATGATCATAATATGTTTTGTTTCACTGTGTATTTCAGACCAACCATCTGGCACAAGGCCAAGAAATGCGTGCTGGCTGCTGGACAGACGGAACTCAAGCTGGAGTTCCCTCTCCCCATCGTGGCAGCCAACATCATGATCGAGTATGCAGACTTCTACGACAACCTGACTGCCTCTGCCGAGACCCTGCAGTGCCCTCGCTGCAGCGCCTCTGTGCCGGCCAATCCTGGGGTCTGTGGCAACTGTGGAGAGAATGTATTCCAGTGCCATAAATGCAGGTGAGTGAAGATGGTGCACATTAGGGAGTTTATTCCATTCATCATCATCATATCTGTCCTAGGAGTTTAGATCAAAGGTCAATCTCTTCATTTCTCCATATCCACCTGCTCAAAAATTGGTTATGACATCATCCAGGAAAGTGTTTTTGGGTTTTCCAATTGTTTCCCTTTCCTACAGATGAACTTTCATTACTCACTCTTCTTGAGCATGATAAAGCACCTCTTCATTCATCACTTTATCCTCCAAAACCACGTTCCTGTAGCCTCCAGTTGCTGGATATCTTTCTTAGCCAGTATCAACTTGTCTGCCCCACAAAAAAGCATAACCATTCTCATTGCTAAAGAAGTTGTTCGATAATTGAAAACAATAATGTTTATGCAAGTGTTAGTTTGTCAATATACAAAGTTAAAGTCAACAAATCTGTAAACTTTGAAAGAAAGCGCTCATACTGCTTGAATAGTAGTTGCATATGATTAATTTTGAAAGCACAAAATACTGTATGCTAGTAGATGCTAGGTACAGAAATATGCATTCCATGTTCAACAAATATATTAACAACACATCATGTGTTCAGAACATTGAAGATGCCTACATCTATCATTGTGACATTGTATCATATATTTTATGTGTATTTTCACAGAGCCATCAACTATGATGAGAAAGACCCATTCCTCTGTAACTCCTGTGGATTCTGCAAATATGCCAAGTTTGACTACACTTTGACAGCGAGGGCGTGCTGTGCTGTCGACCCCATTGAGAACGAAGAGGATAGAAAGAAGGTACAATGTTATTTCTTTGTTTAGCCTAGTCGACTGTTTACAAAGGCACTATAACTATCTACAATGTACCTTCGGGAAGAACCCCTTTTTAAATATTTTATCTTTGTTAGCCATATTTATTTTTTGTTTAACAATGGCAAAGAACATTTTGTCATTAAATGGTATTTAAAAACTATTTTTTTTTTTAATTGTTGGTGCAAAGAGTTTTGTTAATTGTGTGAGTTATACAAACAAAGTTTTATATCATCTTTGTTTTTTTTCTTGTATTCCTAGCCAAATTCATAATAACAATTATTATAAAATGAATGGCATATACCACATATTTCATATTTTCGAAAAGAAATCACATACACACTTGCAAGAATGCTCAAAACCCAATTTTCTTTCGCATTATCACTTTAGGCCACCACCAGCATCAACTCTCTGCTTGAGCGAGCAGACCGTGTCTACCGTCAACTAGTGTCTCACCGCCCTCAACTGGAAGCACTGCTTGTCAAAGTTCATGAGGCAGGAGGAGAGAAGTCTTCGGTGAGCTATCCAAGGATTTATTTTTTTATTTGAGATGAAATCAGGTTCAAGAGGAGCTCCCTGTCTGAAAATTCTGTCTGGAAATGTTATAGATTGAGTTTATATTAAAACTACATTGTTCATTGGAATATTATGGATTTAAGATTGTTGATGTGAGATTTCAAACTCCATAGATGCATATGATCTATAGGTAATATGATCTATGGACCTTGATTGAAGAATACTCAACATCTATTTTTTATGTCATTGGGTAAAATCTATCAACTATTTATGCTAGTATAATGTTTGTCTCAGCCAAGTATTTACATGCATACCTGTATGTGTTCTCTTGAAAACTGTTAAAGGATCATGAAATGTGATCCTGTGGGTTTAATTTATGATGGTAAACTTATTAGTATGTTCAAGATTAACAAATAATTTTCCTGTTTTCTTTATGTGGGAACCCTGCTTGTACCTACAATTAATTGCTGTTGTTATCCATCATAGAATCACCCAGCGCTAATTGATTTACTTTATTTCTTTTTTCTGCAGGATCTATCATCTGTAGCTTCCACTGGTCCTTCTGGTAGCTCTGGTGTGGCGACTGTGAATCGTGTCATTCAACTCCTGGCTCAGCGCTACTGTGGAGATTGTAAGGGAACGTTTGAAGAACTAAGCAAGATCATCCAGGTATGCACCATGAAAACAACATTGTTTGACACTTCTGCCTTTTAGCACTCAGAAACTGTGTTTGACAGAGCAGCTTACTCCTCAGAGCTACCTGCCAAAATGATATATTCTTACTGTCAAGAAAAGAAAAAAGAAAAAAAAATCAAAAGTAAATATAATATAATGTGCTAAAAGAACAGATTCATGGTCTGTAGGGCAGTTACAGGGGGTTTTGAGTGCTAGAGAATTTAATAATATGACACTTTTAGTTAAGTGTTCTACACAAAAAAATGCAATGGATAACAAAATGAACTATGGAGTATTAAAGTTTTAAGTTGTTTTAATCATCATAAATCACTTTTATGGTAAGGTATAACAAAAAACATAATTGGGCACCAATAAGTAAGGACAAGTGCTGTTTGAAGGAATAACCACAAGATCAACTATAAAATATGACCAGAATTGTGAATTTGTCTGTTGTATGACAGAAAGTGTTGGCCTGCCGCAAGGAGCTTGTTGAATATGACTGCAGGCAGAGAGAGTCCTCTTTGAAAGCAGGAGGACCACACTCCGGTTTGACCCCTCTCATGTCACCGCTACCCAGCCCTCACCCCACCCCGACTGCTAGCTCCATGGCTGTGGAGGTAGCAAGCTGCCAGCAAGAGAGAAGGTAAGTTGTCTATCCTTTTAAAAGGGGCTTAAAGCAAGAGACATATATCACTTAGATTTTCTGGTCTTCATTCTGCTCATATGTTCATTGTACCTCTGCCATATTTTATCCATATTTTTCTCTGTGTTCCTTTCCCAATGATTTTTGTTTTGTCTATTTTCATTTATTAGATGACATACCCATGCCATTCATTTCCTTTATCACACCCTTGTCCTCTTTGTCTGCACTTTGAGGGAAAGTAAAGAAGACCAGACATACATAATTTAATGGCTCCCTGAACTGATCCATAAACATGTACATATATGTATACTGTCTTAGTTCAATATCAGTAAAGGAATGAAAAACATGAAGCGATACATTTTCCCCCAAATAATCTTCTTCTTTTTTTAACTGATAAAATGCGCATTTTCCCCCCTTTTTATATCTGTATGGAGTATTATAAGATTATTAGTTGCATCAGCTGTCTCACACTCTATGATTTTGTAAATGTAATTATTGTCTCTTTCTGTCGACAGTCTTGGACGTTGCTATGGATGTGCAGCTGCTGCTACTGAACATTGTGTGACCCTTCTAAGAGCTCTTGCCTCTCATCCAGAAACAAGACAGATACTTGTCAACCAGGTTAGTAATACATCATTACCATGGCAACTCTAGAATTGAAATAAGTAGATTATTAATAACAAGCACAAATACATGTACTCCTTGATTTCATTATCAAGAAGCAATTCTCTGATTTGAATTTCAAACTTGTGCAAAACCTGTCTGTTCATAATGAGGAAATGTTATTGTTCCCATCTCCTCATTGTAATAGGACTGGCCTGTAATTACTATTTATTTCATTTTGAAAACTGTGTCATTAATTGATATCAGAGATATTGGAAAGAGAAATCTAAATGATCAGATATTTGATCTTAGAATATCCAATTAAACCTGGGAATTCATGGAGCATCAATATATGTATTTAGTTTTGTGGGGGAAATGATAAGTGCTCTGGCAACAATTGCAATGGACTTCTTTAAAGGTTTAGGGTGAGGGTAAGAGTTGCAATAGTGTTTTATGATATGTTTAGGCATAGTGTTAAATCCGGGGTCGAAGTTAACCATTTGATTAGTGTTAGGGATAGACCATAGAGCAAATGTCGACGTAGCAAATGTCAAAGACCCATATATAATCAAAATGCACTGCTGAGACTGAAAATGGTTTTGCATATTTTTGGAATAACTACACAATGTATATTCAATCTTCATGAAATGAATACATATATTTTATGATGATTATAATCCAGGGTTTGATCCAGGAGTTGGTTGGATACAACATGCGTCGTGGCTCAGCCATCATCCGTACTGAAGTACGCCAGCTACTGTTCCTCCTGACCCGAGACAATGCCCCAGCTACTCAGCTACTCAATGATATCCTCATGGCTAGGATTGGTACAGCGCTACAGGGTCATAGGTCAAACCCAGACTTGGTATGTTGTTGAACTTTCATGCCTTTTTTTTTTTTTTTTAATCTGATCAGGGGCTGTTTGCATAAAACTGACCAGTAAGGGTTACTTTGCCATCAGTTTGCAACTTCCAGGAAAATTTTTATTTTGATTGGTTATTGTGCAATGTTACCATCTTGGTAGTTACAATTGGTGGCAGGAGTTTTATGCAACAGGCTCTGGAGTATGAGAAGTGGAATTTCATGAAAAAAAAAAAAACTTGCTTGACTTAATTGTGACTTGCTTTATATCTCAGGAGGTGGGCTTTTTGAAATAGAATTTATTAAGTTAGCTTCTGGAAATACTATTTGCAGAATTAATTAGCCTACCTTATTACATATGCTGCTACATGTACATGTATGCATGGGGCTCATGACAGGTAGAATGATATTCAGAATTCTCCCTGCGATTAACTTTGGATTTCATCATTTCTAGTTTGATGGTGATTATGATGAAATGTCTAATAATTGTCCCCTATTTTTCTGACTAGGCTGGAGCTGTACGTAATGAAATGGCTCTGTTGATCCACACCATAGAGAAAGATGATTCTTGCTGGGAGAAAAGACTCAAATGTGGTAAGTATACATTATTTATTACAACAATTATTATTATTATTATTATCATTATTATTAAGAGCTGGGGCATTACCTCTATGTAAATGACATTCTCGCTTTTAAAAAGGAAACTTGTCAATATGTGAGATGCACTTTGGGTAATAGTAACATATCATGTTGTGCTGGGTCTGATGGTAGAGCAGTTATCAGGACTGAAGTTACTACCCAGGGTAAATAAAACAGTATTATTTTAATAGTTATGAAGAGGTTTTAGAATGTCTAATCTAGAATCAGGATAGACAGGACAGTCAGGGTGTTCATACTCAAGATTCATTTATATTTGTGTTTGCTTTCCTCTGTATGTTTAATTTTAATAAGTTTTTATTGGCGGGAAAAAGATAGAGAGAGAGAAAGAAAAATCAGTTAGGCTTAACATATATTAAAAATTAATATTTTAAGTAGATATTTTTAGAGACACCAGTCCTGATATGTAAACGCAGACCAGTAAGAGCGATCTATTTTGTATACAAGTTTCGTTTTGAGGTTCAACAGAGACATACTAGAGACACACTTGAAAAATTCTTGAAAAATCTATTATTTCATCATTTTTTTACTTGTTGCAGTGATGAAACTGTTCTTGATGGCTGTGAAGACGAGCAACCCAGTTGTGATGGAGAACATCACGTTGCCATGCCTACGCATCCTTCATCATCTAGTTAAACCTCCTCAGCCTACCAGCAAGAAGAACAAGGTACTTGTAAGAGAAGTGCCCTTCTTTACTTTATGTGTGATCATCTTGTCTTGCTCTCTCTCTCTCTCTCTCTCTCACCTTCTTTTTCACAATCTCTAGTTTTCCTTTCCATCTCTCTCTCCCTCTCTCTCTTGCACACGTTTTCCTTTCTCACTCTCTTTTTCATTTTGTCTTTCTCTCCCCCCACCCCCCCCCTTCAAATTTCTTTCTCTCACTTTCTCTTTCATAATCTTTTTTCCTTTCCATCTTTCTCTCACTCCCTCTTGAACACTTTCTCTATTTTCCTTTCTTACTCCATTTTTCTTTCCCCTTTTCACTCTCCTAATGTGCTAACATCATATTCATAGTGTAATTTCCATCTCTGTCTTGTCAGTGCAATATCAATCTTTTATTTAGTCAATCTGACCAACTCCATTCCAATTTTTGAAATATTGTTTGTCTTGCACTAGAACTAGAAAGTCTAGAAACACCTTTTTGTATGTTGAAAATATTTTAAAGTGTTATGTTCTGACATTCATTAGAGAGCATTTAGTGATATTGGTAAATGGATTTTGTGTATTCTCCGCAATCATATATTTAATGAATGCATATTTCCTTTTTCAAGCACCAATTCCATGAAACTGTATCAAGTTGGGAAAATCCCTCAAGGATGTTAGTGTATTTTTCTATTCTTTCTGTAGGAGAAGACAGTGGAGAATCTTAGCACAGTGAAGCCAGCTGGTAGTGACATCTACATCAACACTGCACAGTGGATGGGAGAGGGTCCTGTAGGATACACACAGTGGAAGACAAAGGTTCCTTCTAACAAGAACAGTAAGATATGGGATGGATTCGATTGAGAGGGGGGGGGGGCGATAGAGGGCTATGAGGAGAATCTGAGCACAGTTAAGCTGGCTGAAAGTGATATCTACATCAACA
Organism: Paracentrotus lividus; assembly: GCA_940671915.1. Classification (NCBI taxonomy): domain Eukaryota; kingdom Metazoa; phylum Echinodermata; class Echinoidea; order Camarodonta; family Echinidae; genus Paracentrotus; species Paracentrotus lividus. The sequence continues at coordinate 15,400,132 of CALNVZ010000649.1, read as the reverse complement.
CTGCTCAGTGGATGGGAGAGGGTCCCGATACTCACAGTGGTAAGATATAGAATGATTGTGGTTTTCCTTGTGGTGCAATTCCTATATGGCTCAACCTGCTTGGGAATAGACATTAAAGATACTGTTTTTGAGAGTTGATCCTGATTTTACTTCCTAACACCTTCCCATTTATAGAATTTTAAAGTTTGTTGTTCAGCATTTATAGAGCTATGCAGGTAAAACCACTTGTCATTCTTATATTATGTGTATCTGTTATGTCTTTTTCCATCTATAGCTGAATCCCCAGACACCAATGAGAAGAAGCTGCCCTCTCAGCAAGCTAGGGGGCGCTATCTAATGGAGAAGTATGGACGACGCTGGATGGCAAGCACCAAGAAGTTACCTGGTAGTCTGAACCTTGGAGGTACGACCTGGCTGTGTAAGGTTCTCTTCTCATCGTCATCAAGGGCAGCAAGACAGGTGGCTTCTAACATCGTAGAGAGCGTCTGTCAGGTTAGTTTTCATGTTTTCATTTTTGTTTGTGCCATTTTGTGGTTCATTTTTTATTAAATAACTGCTTCTTCACTTGTGTTGTTATTTATTTTCATTTTTTGTTTCAAAATTTCCCTAACTAACTGTTAATTAAACTTTGATATCCTTGGGATCCTGGCTTTGCATTTTTCAAAGTTTCATTATTTCTCCTCATTATTGCTTTGTGGTCCTTCTATCTCCCTCTCTCTCTCTTTTCTTCCATTTGTTACTGCCTTTAATGTTATGCAATGTCTTCAATTCTTTTCCTCTCTCTTTTTGATACCCTTAGCTTTCCCTTTCCTTTTTTTTTTCTTTCCCTTTCCATCTTTCTCACTCCTATTTTTCTTTTTCTCTCCTTTTCATTCAATCTCCTATGTTTGAAAATCTCTGTATCTTTCCTTTCTGTTTTGCTCATTCAAATCTCTACCTTTCACAATTATATTCATATTTATAAATATTCCCATAAATGTTGCATACATTTTTTGGTGTAGGTGTAAATTTATTCTTCTCTCATATCAATCATTCCTCAGGTATCAAGCCGTCGTCAGCAGATGTTGGACCTACTTACCAGCTACTTGGATCAGGTTGGACCAAGCGGAGAGAGTGCTCAGGAGTTCTTATCCCTGTATCAGAGACTTATCAAGGCAGATCACTGGAAGCTCTACCTAGCAGCTAAGGGTCTACTACCCCACCTGGCTGGACTGATTGCTAAGGTAAGAACATTGAAGATTTTCAGGTTGGATGACATAAGTTAAGCAACGATTGCTGCACAGCGATATGCTCCCTCTTATAGACCCACCAGGCCTACAATTATTGTATGGTGTGTTTTGTTTAATTTCTTGTTCTAACTCTAAAATTGTCTTGTATTTTATTTCAAAGACATTTTGTAATCTAGCTCTAAGTTAGAAATGCAGTCTTCCAAATATCATTGAAAATCAATTTTTAGCTCATCCGGCTCGAAGAGCCAGATGAGCTTATGCCGTGGCGTGGCGTACATCGTCCGTTGTCTGTCGTTCACAATTTCAAAATGCTTCTTCTTCGTCATTTCAAGTCTGATTTTAATTCTGTTTGCTCTATATGATAGCACAAGGTGGGGATTCAAAACTTGTAGGGCCTACACAGAATTTTGAAACTCCTTAAATATGCTATATGTGCATTTTGCAAAATTCACAAAAAATGCTTCTTCTTTATTTGTTTACTAATTTTGATTTTTTTTTTTTTTTTTTTTTTTTAAATCTGGTAGAGCTACATGAGGTTCACCAAACTTATACAGAATATTGAAATTTTGTCTAGAAAATTATTTATGCTAATTTAAGCGAAATTTATTCATAAATCACAAAATTTGCTTTTTTTTTCTTCATTTGTTGATCAATTTCAATTCTGTTTGCTTTATATGATAGCACTAGGTGGGGGTTACAAAATTTCACACAGAATTTTGAAACTCATTACGTATGCTAATTTATGCGCATTTTTAAAAATGCAACCAAAAAATTGTGTACTTATTTATTTGCTGACCAATTTTGATTTTTTTTTTTTGAATATTTTTTTTTTTTTTTTCTACCATCTGGCAGAGCTACATGAGGTTCACCAAATTACACAGAATTTTGACACAAAAATAATTTGATAATTTCTTGATTTATGCGAAATTTAAAAATCGTGTTTATTTCTTTGCGAGATGCCGGACGAACACCACATCATTGATGTGCTAGTTTAATCGATTGTGAGAGATTCAGAAGGTCCAGAAGAAAGTTCTGGAACAAATCCTGTTCAATGTGAATCGATTATGTACGTGTAACGTACATGTACCTCTCTTTACATGGATGTGTGCCTGTTGAAATAGATAATTTTCTAGATTATCAAATTCTCTCCATGCTATATCTTTTTGTTTTTACCAGGAAATTGATGTTCTATCAACCCTTGAGGAGACTACTTTGACCTCTGACCTCTCCCAGGGATATGCTCTCAAGATGCTCACTGGTAACAATGCTTGCCTTCATCTTGTTATTATCTTTTATTTTTAATCTCAGTTTTGTGACAAGCATAATTAATTCTTTTATATGGCTAGAATAAAAATACACAGAAAGTGTGAGTGGCAAGATTACCTTATAATAATGAGAATCTGTTCTTCATCACTACATTTCCTCTGTATTCCCCTTTAAAATTGTCCTGATTATATGTTTGCTCATCACACTTTGCATAGGTTTTACTTCAACTTTATTTTTTGTCAATTTTTGTCAAGTTCAGTCATATTAAAACTGACCAAGCTACACTTATTTGTCTCAAAAGGAATACATGTATCTCCAGCTGCACATGTTTGTCTCATGTATTTCATATATTTCATATTACATTTAGGTAATTTTTAATAATAATTGAATATATGCCCTTTCCTTGATACAGACCTGCTGGCCTCTTTCCTGGACGTATCCACCATCCGTCGTCACTACAAGGCCAAGCTCTTAGGACCAGTTCTTCATGGCTACCTGGCCCTGAGGAAGCTGGTGGTTCAACGTACCAAGCTAGTGGATGAGACTCAACAGACCCTCCTAGAACTCTTGGAGGAAATGACATCAGGTGACAATGGCAATAATTAATAACGTTCATATAGTCTTGACCAGGATCAAAATCACATCTGATTGTAATAAATTGAGCTCAGTAATACAGTATCTGAATGGAGATATTTAACCTCACATGATTGCAATCACTATGAAGTTGATCTTAGCCGTGACTCTACTTTGTATAGCCCTTTTCACATTATGATGTAACATCTCTGTATGCTTTCAATGAGCTATGAATTTTATTATTCCCAGCTTTAGCTGTTTTATATTTTGAGGGATAATGGTGATTGATAAGGAAGATGTGCCCATTCTATCTTCCTCCTATACATGTACACATATACATTCATTATACATTTTTTTTCATTGCATGTAGAACACTGCCATCTTTCTTACAGTGATGAGTATTTTTATTGAACCTAAACAAAATGATCAAGTAAGCTAATAATACTGCCATTGCATTAATGTTCTAATGATATATATTGTAATGTATCAACTTTAGGAACTGAGACAGAGACAAGGGCATTCATGGAGGTGTGTGTGGATACAGTGAAGCGATATGGACTGGAGGATCTGAGGACTCCGGTCTTCATATTTGAACGACTTTGCAGCATCATCTATCCTGTAAGTCTGAGTTTTATGATATGATGGTGCAGTGATGATTATAATGATGATAATGAAGGAAATGGAGACAATTAGGATGTAGATATGGTGATGATAATCATGATGAGAAAGGTGGTGATGATAATGGTGATGTTGACAACTACATGTACAATGATGATGAGTATGTTGACAAATTTGTGTATTTATGTTGATAAGGATATTTTTTGTTTGGTGATGGCATTTATTGTTAATGATACTGGGGGTGCTGTTGAAGTTATGTTGTTTTTGTTTATAACATAAATATCAGGGATCGAAATGATGGTTCATGTAAGATAATGTTAATGTGGTATCATTGATAAGATCATAGTAATAATAATGATAATGCTGATGATATTGTTGATAATCTGATTTCACTTATAATATTCTTCCTCATTT
>CALNVZ010000649.1:15317454-15395032 GCA_940671915.1 Paracentrotus lividus | reverse complement strand
AGAGTTCATTGAGTCTGTGGATAACACCAATGGTAAGGATATTCACCCTTATGGGCATATTTTATCAGGTACATGTATTCAATTGCAAATTGGCAACACTTGTATGTTTCATTTATGTATGTACTCTTGATAATAATTAATTTGTCTAAAATCTACTTTCTAGATATGAACTATTATTTGTTGCCATTTATTGCCAGTTTGTATGGGAAAAAAAATATTGATTTTGCTTGTGTCATAACATTACAAATTTCAGGATTTTGATGGTTCATTTCCTCCTTTATAAATATATTGTGTGCATAATCTTTTTCTTGTTCTGCTGATATATCTTATATAATTTCTAAGGCTCTGGTTTGCATTACTATTTGAATGTATTGTTGTTCATTATCTAGATAGTCAATCTTATTTTATTTATTTTCTCGTGTATTCTTAATATTTTGTAGATGAAGACACTAATGATGAAGAAGTATACAAGCTTGCCTCTGTGATGAGTGAATGTGATGGGTTAGCAGTCATGCTACACAGGTAAATTTGACACATAGACATATAAGTACTGTAAAACATGATAGATTTCCCGGAATTGAACTGTAACAAAGTGCAAAGAAAAATGACTGTATTGATAAATGTGTTTTGTGGCATGAAATTTTTACAAATATTGACCCCAGGTGAAGATTGCAATTAGTGTCATGCACACAAAAATTTCTGGTCAAGTTACATTATATAATTTGCAAGCAGATACCTGAAAAGGTTCTCATTATGTAGACTACATTTGTACACTCACTCCATTGCTAGAGATCAAAGTCTGTTTTGAAGTGCCAGCGCCATGCTAGTCATACCTGTACTGTGCAATTAGCACATGCCGTAACCAGGTGGTTAACATGTTCAGACTCTATGGTAACAGACTTTGCAGTCAACCCTGATTATCAAGTGAAAATTCAATGTCTCATAAGACCACAGCATTGTAATTTTCCACTTTTGTCATACGTTAGTACAAATATTTTCATGACAAAACAGTATGTATAATTGAAAGTTTAATTTGCCATAATTACAGAAAAATTATTTTACTTTCACATTTTTTTTTTTTTTTTTTTTTTTTTTGGGGGGGGGGGGCGCTGGTTGAGAGGTTATATCTTTGTACTAGATGTAGCTAGGACTTTTTAGGAAGGTATAATTTATTATTTTTATGGACTAGAACCAAGTTTTTAAAAACATACAATTTATGATTTACAAAAAGTTGGCCAGGACCTAAAATTAGCAAGTGAAGTGAAGCGATTCTTGCCAAATATATTTCAAACTTATTGAAATAAATTATTTTATAAGCTTTAGTTAATTACACCTTTACAATGCAAATAAAACATACTTCACTAATCTCTCTTTCAGGTTGGCATACCTGAATGATCTAGTGAGAGGTCAGCAGCTACTGATTGTCCTTCTGAAGCTTTTCAACTACAGTTCAAAGGTCAAAGCTAACCGTCAGCGTCTTATTGAACCAGGAATGCAGACACTTAACATCATGCTTGCTGTTCTTAATCGGGTTGGTATACTCCCTATCCAAACTTTCATTGATGATGTATCCATGCTATTCATACAGACTACACCTCATATGACAAGGATTACAGTCAGTATCTTTCAATTTCGTAATCATTCTCTCAAATCCTCCCACTTATATTCATGCTGATAAAAAAATATGAACAACTGTCTTTCTTCATGTAAAGCGAAGTTTCAAAATCTTTAAGTTGTAAGAATTTTTAATGCCCAGATATCGATAAATAGCATGCTCAGTAGGCCTAAACAATGTAGTGCCGATTTTCAGACACGTTTACCTTAAGTCTGTTGGAAATCTGTTAGATTGGCTGATAATAAATTTTTGTAAAGAAAAGATAAGAATCTTCCATAATATTTGAAACATTGGCAGGTATTCTCGAAGGGTGACTTAAGTTAGTAGGCCTGCTAAATACATATTTAGTAGCTATTACTTATTGCTATTGTCTCAAAAAATAGGATGACGTACTTAGTAGGCCTACTAACTTTAGTCACCCTTCGAGAATACCAGCCATAGTGTTTGGTAAAAATAGAAGTGTTTCTCAACCTGAAGACAATCTAGTTCCTCGGTAATACTGTTCATGTACTTCATAAAATTCACTATGTTTTGCAACAGGTGCTCCTGGCTGAACATGAGGAGCCAGGATCTGGAGGTGGAGCCACGGTTGCTGAGCAACTGCTGTCTATCATGGAAGTGATATTGATGGAGGCAAACAATGAGCCTCTGGAAGGAGGAAAGGTAAGTTTTATTGTAATTCTACAGGTATCCTATCGAAGGGAATATTGTTTATCAATGACATATTAAGGGAACCAAGTGGTATCTGTATCCTTAGGAGTTAGACAATTCATTAGTTAAATCTATTAATATGTTTACAGAAAGAAACTGTCAAGAATGTATTATTAACTCAAACCCAATTATACATTACGAGTTAGCTTGGAATAATTGCCCCTCTGGTCTAAATACATGTGTTCTCTACATGTCAAAGGCCATTAGCTGTTTGTGTAATAAAAAGATTAATAAAAGCAGGAAATTATTAAAATCTGACATGTGGAAGTTCAAAATAATCTAAGGGGCAAACACAAAGCTAGTATCTCCATTTTCATCTTTGAAATTGAAAACTACCTCTCTCCATTTTCTTGCAGCCCTCTGTGATTCTATCATGTGATAAGTCTCAGTTGGTGGCGCTCTTGGATCGTATCAACTCTCCGTTTGTTCGTAGCCATGCCAGCGTCCTACAGGGCTTGATGAGGATCATCCCATTCCTATCATTCGGTGAAGGAGATAAGATGCGTACCCTCATCAACCATTTCAAACCATACCTAGACTTTGACAAGTAAGTTACACTTTTCTTTTTAGTCTTTCTCATATTGTTTTGGCTTCCAGTCTGGCCTGGTGCCTTTTGATGAAACCCAGTTGGCTCTTTTGACTCAGGGATAGTAGTCTAGTTTCTTGAAATGAATATATTTCCTGAAGATTTTGAGCAGATGAAAGTAGCAGCTTGACTAAAATCAAGCTTATAATGTCTTTGTGTTCCTATGAAACATGCTATATGTCCACTGTTAAATGATATTTTCAAATGTGTTTTTGGCCATACATGTTGTGCTGTCATAGATATGTTCCATTCAGTGGATGATTCTTATAAAGTAGTCAGTATATGAAAATGTCAATGTTATGCAATAACCAAATCTGAATGTATGAATCTGTTGATTGAAAAATGATTTTAACATTATATTTATCATCTCTGCACTAATGTGATTTTCTTTGATGCAATTTTTTTATCAACAATAATTCGAGTGTATAAGACACTTTGAGGGGTGTTTTGTGGATATGCATGCTTCAAATATAATCCAGACTGTTATTCCGGCTATTTATTTTGGTTTTTGATAGATTTGATGGTGATCACTCCCAAGATGATGAGATTCATGTAGAAAGCTTCTGTGTCATCACAGCAGGTATAGAGGTAAGAATGAAATGACTTTACTACAATGTTGTTATGCTTTGTTGGTAACTTGATATGTCAGGCTATAATATTGCCAGAATAATGTTGCCATTGAAATAATGCTCGGGCAAAATTATTAGACCAAGCTCATTTTCTTTTCTGGGACAAGAGTGCTATTTGCATCAGTAACGCAAGGTCTATACTCACATGCCAATGATAATTGCTGAACAATGTGTAGAAATAGTTTTCTTACCACACAAAGCGAGAAACACACACACTGAAACCCTATGAAAAAAGAGCTTGGTCTATAATTTTCCGCGAGCTGTATAGCTGGAGCAAAATTCAACTGATCTTTTCTTAATAACTAGTCAGCTGTTATTAAATGTTTAAATTATAGTATGATCATAATTAAATGAAGATTTGTCTTTCTTATCTCGTCTCTATTTCATAGAACAATGTCAATGGTGTTCAGTTGAAGGATATGATGATAGAGGAAGGTATCGTTAAGGATGCTATCAAATATGTCAGCCGAAAGATCCCTCTGGCAAGCAAGTAAGTAATGATCTTGGTTTGTTCCTGAATTACACCTAGTCACTAGATTATCATTGTGATTCATTAATTGTACTCATTGTAAAGTTGTAAGAAAAAGGATCATCATGGTAATACTCAAGAATACCATGAAATTTGCTGGTGACAGAAATAAAGGCTTCTTAAACTCTTCTTAAGGTGAATGTTTTGCTTTGGAAAGAACCTTTGTTTTCAACTTTGCTTGTTTTATTGTTTATGTCTTAACTTTTCAGCCTTAGATTGATATCAATACAAGAACCTTTTAAATGCATGTACATGTACAAATTGTGTTTCACAAGAAAACTGTCTCCATGATTAAAGTGAACCATTACAACTTCAAGGTATTTCATCATTTGTTTTTACTTCAATCTTTTTTGTTTTTCTTTTTAATCTAGCCTTGACTCGCTGCCTTGGAAGGAGTTCTTATCCAAGCCTGCATTACCCTACGTTCTACGTATACTGACAGGACTGTGTACAGGCCATGCTAAGTCACAGGTAGGTGGAGTGAGATACATTTATGCCTACCAATGTGGGTGTGTAGTAGTCATTTTTATAAGAAAAAAGTAAGGTTGATAATAATGACGAGAGGAAAGATGTGGTGAAGATGTAGAGGTTGTTGTATTTGTTCATTGTGATATTTATGTGGAGATTAAAATGATATTTGAAATTTTCATGTAGACGACTTATCTGCTCCTACTGAGGATGATGTACATGTAGATGTGTGGATGAAAATAAGTGATAATTATGTTGAGTGGGAAGTGGATGGCAAGGATGGTGATGACGGCTATGGAGATGACAATGATGATGATGATTACATGTGTATACTTTTGAAGAAAATTAATGATTTTTTCTGTTGGATTGGGAAGTTGATAAAAGGGATGGTGATGAGCATGATGATGATGGGGGCAACAATGGCAAGTAGAGTGATTTTGACGGTTAGCATAAAAATGTGCTGGACTGATAAAAAGCGGTGGGGATAATAGAAAAAATACAATATAGATGATGATGTTGGTGCAAATTTGGAGTTCCATGCGAGTGTCAAATAGAAATAATGATGATGATCTTATAGTGGATACTCCAATTTATCACACCTCTCTCTTCCCCTCACAGCTTCTTGCAGGGAATGAGATAATCCCAGCCATTCATAAGATGGAGCAGATCTCATCTGAAGAAGGAATCGGATCACTCTCTGAGAACTTGATGGAAGCCCTCAAATCCAATCCGACGGTTGCTAAGAAGATAGATGAAGTCAGGACCAACACCAAAGCAGAGAAGAAGAGACTTGCAATGGCTATGAGGATGAAACAACTAGGAGCACTGGGCATGTCGGTAAGAAAGATATAGAGATGAAGTTAGAGAGAGAAAGAGAGAGATAGAGAGAGACGGAGAGAGAGTGACAGAGAGATAGACGGAGAGAGATAGTGACAGAGATAGAAAGAAATAGGGGATGGAGGGGAAATTACCATTTCTAAGAAGATAGATAAGGTCCGAACAAACATCATAGTAGAGAAGAAGAGACTTGCCATGGCAATGAGGATGAAGCAACTAGGAGCTCTGGGCATGTCGGTAAGAAAGGGATGGAGATAGAGTGAGAGGTAGAGAGAAAGATATAGACAGAGACATACATGAAGAGGAAAGAGAAAAGAGAATGAATGATAAGCAAACAGATGAACATACTTCGACTGAGCTTGAGAGAAGCTGGTATACATGTATGGGAAAGGAGGGTAGTGGTCTTAGAAGATAGAGATTTGAGGAAATTACCAGATAGAATTACATGGAAACGTTTACAAAATACACTATAGCTAGAAGGATTAGACAATGAGGGAGCGATTTAGAGAATAGGGAGAGAGCAGAAGAGGTTGCCCTTGGTCCTAAAAATGGGGATTCATGATAAATAATCTGAAGAGCTCTGGGTTGTGGGGATTCGGTTTATTGGAGTGAAAATAAACGAGGAAGAAATTTAGAAATGGAGGATAACAAGGAGATTAGTGACCATGGATTGTGAATGGTTGGAGCAAACTATATTTTAACCCCATCAAAGTTATAAAAATTTCATCCTTTACTTTCACCTTCTTGCAGACCAATGACAAGGGCCAAGTGACTGCTAAGAAGACAGTCTTCAAACAGATGGAGGAACTGATGGAAGAGACTGGTCTAACATGCTGTATATGTAGAGAGGGCTACAGATACCAACCTGAAAAGGTAAGGCGTTAATATTCATATTATGAATGAAAGCGCTGTAAAATATAAAAACAACAACAACAACATGTACCACTAAGTGAAATGGTATTTTTATGCTGCAATCAATATAGGGACGGCTCGTTTATTTTTTAAAAGGAATAGTAGTTTTAATATCGTTGTAACATTGCTGGACCGCCAATCAAATTAGAGGTCTCTATTGAAGTTACATGTACCATTGATGGTAAATTTTATGCAATGGGGCCCTGGGGACCTATGGTATTAGGTCATATCCAACGAACTTGGTTGTAAGGATTGAAAGCTCACCAAATGACACTAGCATCGATTTGATTTCGAACCGGGGATCTCCCTGGTACAAGAACCACTGCTGCTAACATCTATCATCCTTGAAGAACAAAGTGACATGTGTATATATGGAGTGATACACCTGTGGTTATAAAAAAAATATTTAAAGATATTTCTTCTTCTTCTTTTTTTCCAGGTGTTGGGGATTTACACATTCACCAAGTGTTCACCGTTAGAAGAGTTTGAAATCAAATCCCGCAAGACCCAGGGATATACAACTGTGTCTCACTTCAACATTGTGCACTACGACTGTCATGTAGCTGCAGTGAGGTGAGTAAAAGATTGGTGGAATAATAAAGAGAGGGAAGCATGGATTGAGGTAGGGAGAGAGTGGGATGCCTCAAAACTCATCTATTTCAGGGGATGTGTAGTACTTAACTTAATTAGAGGAGCCTGAACCTTTGAATGTTTTTAACAGAAATATGGCACTGTGTAATTGCTGTAAATCATCATCATCATCTGTTCATCAATATCTCAATCATCATTATCATCATCATTATCAACATCATCATTATAAACATCATCATCATCATCATCATGGGATCAAATAATGGGAGATTGAACCATTAAAGCCTAAGATAGCATATGTGTATCTCATTTTAATATCTATGTTTGCAACATGACAGCTACATGATGAGTGAGGAATGAATTGATACAGAGAGAGGTTAAATTGTTGAATGGAAAAGTTTAAAAAATAAACTGTAATTAGACCATTGGGTTAGGCAAAGAGAGGCACCAAAGAATTCAAAAACTATGTTTCTTTGATTGTTTTTATTCAGACACGCTCGTGGTCGTGAGGAATGGGAAAGTGCAGCCCTTCAGAATGCTAATACCAAGTGCAATGGACTCCTACCGCTGTGGGGACCCTCCGTACCAGAATCAGCTTTCGCAAGCTGCTTGGCGAGGTAAAAATCAAGATCAATTTATGCTACACTTAATCGGGAGGTCAGAGGTGCGACCCTCAGCGGCGTCACACAAAAAACCATTAAAAAGTGGGAGTTAAAAAAGAAAGGGATAGAGCAAAGTTGAACTGGCACTGCTCAGTGGCTACCAGGCCAAGATAAATTGGGCAAACAGAATTTCTGTTTTGCCTTTGTTTTAGAGTGTATTACAAGCTTGATGCTATACCTGATTTTTTTCACTGTGGAAAATTATAATGTTAGGTTTTACTTTTATATTTGTAGAAGGAAGTTTCATCCATAAATCTTTTTCCAATTTTAAATTTAAATGAAAATATGTACATGTCTAAATATTAAGTTGATATACATATATGTCTATTATCATGCATTAAATCTTACATTCCAATACATAATTGGTATTGAAATTAAAAGTGACCTACATGTATCTCTAAAAGTTGAAATGATTTATATTTATTTTAGAAGACATCTAAATCAATGCAGTCGAGTCAGTCCATAAAAATGGATTGATTCATTATAGCATATATATCTTTTTATGCTTTACGTTATTATTCCAGACATAATAGCTACCTGCAAGAATGCACTGGTCATCGTGAGCCTGCCCACCATGCGACCATACATGATCTCAAGCTTCTACTCCAGCGGTTCGGCTTTGAACGATCCTTCAGTGATGATAGCGGAGGCGGGGGACGACAGAGCAACGTTCATCTAATACCATATCTCATGCACATGGCTCTATATGTCATCAACACGTAAGTTAATTTTATGAAGCCCTAAAGAGAATTAAAGTGATCACATGAATTTTTAAGGAATTTTTTTTTTTTAATTCCCTATTTCATACACATGGCTCCCTCTGTCACCAACAAGTAAGTTGTATGTGTTAAACCCTTTTACTGAGCCCGCATATTTGAACGTCTCTTTATAACCATTTATTTAACTATATTATGAAATAAACAGAACCTTGAATTATTAGAATGATTGGACATTTTTCACTTTTAAATTTAAAAAAAAAAATTGTGGTAACCATGCTTGATAACCTACCAAAATATGTGTAAATTAAATGTGTATTCGAAGGAAAGAGAAAAACACTTTGATGAAGTATACAAGGTTTTCCTTGTCAGTGGCATATAAACCCTATAATACCATAGATAAATACCCCTCTTTGTCTTTCTTGCAGAACCCGGTCTGTTCCTAGAGAAGAAAAGAACCTCAATGCTCTCCTCAAGTCCTTACCCTCCAAGTGGGTTGAAGCCAGCTACGAAGTGGATGGTCCTTTCTACTACGCTGTGCTTCATGTTCATCTAATGCCTCCTGAGAAGTGGAAAGAGAATCGTTTGGTTATCCTCAAGCAGCTCCTGGTTGCAGCGCAGACTAGGCATGTCAGTCCTTCGGGAGCTACCATGTGAGTGCTAAACAGTGTCAACGTTTGCTTTGACGATGGTTGCTACAGTCATTAATTTGTCTAAGATGTGGGGTTAGGTTTGGGTTGTGCTAGTCTCTAATGACATGGTTAGGGTAATTTATTTATTTTTTTGAAGTTGTACATTTAGAAGTTAGAGATTGACCATGGAGCAATTGTTGCTGGAGCATACATGTACATGTGTTATGTCACACAACCCAAACGTTTAAAAAGTCTGCTTGCAGACCTGTCTATCTGGCATGAAAGCCTCCTCACACTTTGGTATTCTCTGCTTGTGAGGCTTGAATTGAACCACAATTCACTTTCGATATCAATGTTCATGTGACTGAACAGACATACAAGTTTGGACCGGCTTAATATCTGAAATTCCACCCACGATATTATAAGGTCATAGGCTGGCTGTACGTGTGCACTGGTCTAAAAGTACTAGCTCCAAACTAGGGAGAGTGTTTCTTTTAATATTAGTGGTTGATACTTCTAGATCTTTTTATTGTATATCTTCCTCGGTTGATTTTTGTTGCAGGTTGTCTGACAAGCAGGTGAAAGACTACAAGGTGTACAAGGGAACATTGGTTTTCTTTGGTCTGGTGGAAAGACTATATTCACTTCTACTCAAGGATATGACCCATACAACCGGTAACACATGGCCTGTCAACCTAGCTAGTTACATTAGGAACAACGATGAGATACTACTCAAGGCTGGCGACAAGGTCGGTATAGAGCCTCCATTTTGTTTGTCACCATTGTTTGTTGCTACAGCAGTCAAGCTCCCAAATTTTGTATCATAACCCTAACCCATCAACGTTCGAGGTCGGCCATTTCCAATAGGTTGGATACAGGAAGCATATAGTTCCCACTTTTGATTGGTTAACACAGGGGACAAAAAGAATGTAGGGTTAGACACTACCAGGGAGCCCCCTAATTTTTAATTTAGACCCCCAAAACTGGGAGCACAAATATGTATACTCAGACCATGAAGATAGAAATTTGAATTCCTTTTGATCAATATATGGCCTAACGTGGAAATAAGTCATGCTGAGTAATTTTTCTTTGAATGGTTATATTTATATTTGTTAAAAATATATATTTGAGGGGCTATAAAACCCGCTTTTCTTCCAAGACAAACCAATTTATTCTTGTGTAAGGTCAAAACATTGATTTCTGTATGTTAAGAAGGACTACCAGTACTCATTTAAAGTTTAAACTTCTTCTACTTACAGTTACTGCTGATGTATGAGGAAGACCTGTTACCATGCGAGTCCTTTGCAGAATTCTGTGATGTTGATGGTAAGTCCATATTGTTCTCATAGTTGATTATCATAGTTGTTATGCATTTATACCATACCAGAGCCCACCATTTCAGACGTTGGCCAACTTGGTTCAAGTAGGTTATAGTATGGCACATCTTTATTTGTTAGGCATGTCCAATATAAGAGGAACTGCCATGCTGTATCAAACTGTAAATGAGTTGGAAAAACTGTAATAAACTGCTCTGGACCACACTGTACCAGGAGCAGTAGTTTCAATAAACTGTACAAACACCCCTCAACACTGATCTACCACTAAAACCATCATACCGTACATGTACTACTAATGGAAATTATGCCTTGTAAAGGAATAAATATACAAATAGTTGTGCTCTTCATTTATGTTTATTTATTAATTTCCTGTCTTTTAAATTATTTTTGTAGGTCTCCTGAGCGATATACCAAACCCTGATCAGTTCCTGGCCGACACGCTCAAGTCTATTCCATAAATACTGCTTAATTTCCAGTCTTCATTTGTGCAGTGGACTTCAGTGTTATTGTGGAATAATATAGATGTGATTTCTTATTTCTTTTATCATCATAATTTATCAATTTTACCAGCTGTTTAATCTTTGTCAATCAATGATTTTGAACAGTGAAGGTAGAGTACTGAATCACATTGCATACCACTGAGACAGAGTCATATAGAAATACCAATGTTTGCAATAGCTTAAATGGCATCTTTGATATTAATCCACATATACAATGGGCCTTTTCAGTAAGGCTCACCAGTTGTGAAAAGTCATCTAATTTTCAATAATTTTACCCAAGATGAATATTACTTATATAAACTATAAAATAATATCACATAATACAATTAAAAAAAAAAAACAGGTCATTATGATGAAACCAAAATAGTCTAATTATAAATTTAGTGGTTGTTATTAGAATGATAGAATATACATCCATGCAATTTCCAAAAAAAAAATTGTTGTCACAGTTTTTATACTGTGAAACATTTAAGTAGGTATGTGGTTCTCTGAAATAATATTCAATAAAATTCAAAAGCTCTATATCTCAAGAGAAGATATGAATTTAATTTAGAAAACCTCAATTCTATTCCATTAAAAGAGTACTCTACTTTCACTGTGCCGGTAATTGAGATTTTAATTTTGCAAGCAAAGTATCCAACTGTATTTCATGGTCTTTCTTTTTTTTTAACACTGTAACTAATGTGGCAATTTATACATGTGTGTAGTATACATGTCTTAGTTCTTTGCTGTGTTTTTAAGCATGAAAACTCCTCCAAACAGAGGACAAATTGAAAGAAATTTAATAGTATAGTATCTTTATAGCACTAGATGTTAACTGTTTCTGCAAGCGTATGTTGCATGTGAAATTGTGCCAGGTATAAATGGATAAGTGCACATAAAATTTCTATAGATGTACATGTATAATTTTGACCGTTCATTTTGCACCCAAAATTTGTGTGCACCTTATTATTATTTTTGTGGTATTTGAGGAGAAGTTTAATTTTGTGAGAGATTGTTATTTGTAGAGTGGTCGTAGTATGTTAAGTTAAATCACAAAGAAATGTTTCATGTGGAAAGTCCTCGATCATTCTAGATTATAATGTATTTTACCCGTTTTCTAATAAAGCTTGATATGTGTGTGGTTCAAACCCATTGCATATATTAAAAGAACATTGAAATATCTCTCGGTATATTTCTGTTCATGATATATGATACTGTTGATATATTAGTACATGATTTTTAATTTTATTATTCATTTAACACACTTGCATATAGTTTTTATGTGAAAGATTTCTGTGACGATATTTACAAAATCGATAAAGTGTTTATTATGGATGATATATGTAGTATAATCAAGCAAATATTTAAGGCACAAATGCAGTAAGCCTCTTGTAGCGGGCACACAGACTTGTGTCAGTTGAGCAATTGAAGCCAAGTATACTTACATGCACATGTATTTTTATTAATCCTTAGCAGATATATCAGCCATATATTACTTAGACCATGTTTTGAATTTAAATATTCTTTTTGAAATCTGGCCTGAATGGCTATCTTAAATTAATACACATGAACATAATACTTTTCTCTTTGAATAGCTCATTTTATTCAATGCATTGTGACCTGTGAAGAATGTATACAACTTGTACTTTTGACCATGCACAGATCAAAATTTTCTTTGTGAATTTGAGCTTACATAGCTTCCTTGATATCAAAATAATTTCTTGAATGTTATGTGCATCAAAATTAGTAGCCTAGATTACATAGTGTGATAATGAAGCATATTATGTCATTATCATTGTAATGATAATTACATCACATATATCACATAATAAGAGTCATTATTGAGTGAACTTTATTTCCTATAGAATTCATAGCTTTCATTGCTTGTACGCAGATTTATCATGAATTATATGCTAGGTGTATTGCAGATTTAAATACTATTGTCATTGGGATTAAGATTATTAAGATTTGAATGACCAAAAGACCATGAAATACAGGTGTCAAGTGTTATACACATATTCATGTCTTGGTGTTTTGGGGTAAATATGGGTTTAGGATTTATGCAGTGAAGTTGCTTGTAATACAGTCTACTCCCTTTATAATGAGCTGAGATGAAATATTTTGTTATAACGAGTTGATTCTCTTATTCCCAATTTCATACATGTGCATATATGTCTATGTGCCTATAATTATGTTCTGCATAACAAGATTTTATAACAAGGTATTTGGCTTGGTCTGGAGCACCTCGTTATAATGAGAGTTGACTATATTACGACAACGTAAGGATTTAAAATCATGTGCAAATCTGTTGTTCGGAGGTATTGAAATGCTACGATGTTTACGCCTATTGATATTTACTCATGAATTATTCACTTTGTAGTATGTCAATTATCAAAGTAAGGTACAGGAATTTAAAGACGTACAGCTAAATTGCTGGTACTTTAGTCTGTAAAGCAAGGCCAGAAAATACACAAAATTTACCTTATCAGTGCTGTTCCAAACTGTTCGGCAGTAATACCCATTACCAAGTAACTTTGATAATGTAGTTTCTATTTGTAGCATGTCGTGATTGAAATGGTGTAGTGATATCTTTATTCACATTAAATTGTACTTTGCTTGCAAAACAAATGTAATCAAACTACAATGTTTTTTTGTTATTTATTTCATGTGAGATCTGATGTATGGACCATGTATGCTGATGTGTGTTATGATATTCAATTATGATATTTACAGAAATCATATTTTTAAGGCAAGAGAATTTAGTCATTTGAGGAGAGTAAAAACGTAGGAATCAGTTAAATTGTATGAAACAGAAAAATAAGAGAAATTGATCAATAAAAGTTTTGAGGAAAATTTAATAAATAATAAACTTATGAGCACTTGAAAGTTTAGATCACTAACACTATTACTCACATTGGCAACTTGCCAAATATTTGTTATGTCACACATGAACAACTCTATTTGGTGGACAAAAAATATCAAAAATATTTCTTTTTTCCTCATTTGTATGGGAGTACGAACTCTTCATTCATGATTTTATTTTTTGAAATCTGTATTACAGGTCCACCCATGAAAAGAATATTATATCTTCTGACAGAATTGATGAAAGAGACAATAATGTGCAAAATTATAAATGGGGAAGTTGTTCATGTATGACATGGCACATATTGATCGCATTGCCAATGGGGAGATCTCCATAGCATTAGTGATCTCAACATTCAAATGCTCATAACTTGTTTAGTATTTATCAAGTTTCATTCTTTCATTGCTCAGTTTCTTTGATTTGTCTGCGTCATAATTTTACTGAATCCTGAGGTTAATTCTCCTGTAAGGTATTTTCACAGTCCACTCCCATTATAATGAGCACACATACAAGATTTCATTATAACAATGCAATTCTCCTGGTCAAAATTTCAATTGTACACGTGTGTGTGTGTCTGTTTGCTCAATATAACAATATTTTGTTATAACAAGGTACTGTATTCGTTGTTATTATCGCGTGATTAATTTTTCACGAGGAGCGGCCTCGATATGTTCACAGGTTCTTAAATTCGCGCTGCATGTTCGTAAGCTGGCAATTGAACTCATTCAATACAAGCATAGGAAATCATGCCTATATATTCGCGGGTTTTTTAATTTGCGCCTGCCGCTCTTTGCGCGAAATCCGCGAAAATTAATGTACCGCAAATATTTCCATGAATACAGTAATTGACTTGGTCTCCTGAGCATCTTGTTATGACAGGAGTGGACTAAAGCAATAATGCACTTTTTTTAAATACAAAATAAATAAAAACGGGTTAATTGGGACTTTTTTTTTTAGTGTTAAAAAAAAACTAAGTACATGTATGTCATGAAGATGGCGGTGAAGAAATGCCCCCTTTTATTCAGTATGTTAATCAGATTGTAAATTGGAAAATGAGATCTTGACTTTTCTTCCCCATCCAATAACCCCAACCCTAAGACATCTGTGATGGATAAGTCAATGCAAAATCAGTCAAAACTCCAGCGGCTTTGGCACAAATTTTGAAAAACAGTACAATTGTAGCCCATTCTTTAAATGCCTACTGTTTCCATAGAGCCCTTTAATCAAGGCAGACATTTTTTGTTTGTGGATTGTTTAAATCATAATGCCTGGGCAAAAAATGTCCGCCCTTAAACATGGGGCAATATGAAAACGGTAAACGTTTATAACCTAGTCTATATTGTAGTGAGTTGTTTTTCAGAATTGTACCTGGTGAGATAGTACCTTTAATTATCAACATTTGTGGATTTTTAAAAACTGTGGATCAATCAATTACAATATTTGGAATCCAGTTAACATGCCTTACTTGTTGGTATGTCTGGCAAGCCTTCAGTTTGTCAAAAACAACCTTTGTTTAAAGGTAGTGTCAGCCTTTTGCAGGCAAAAATATTAAATTTCTAGTTTTTGAGAGGATATAGTAGTATACCCATGACTATATCTTCCCACAACATGATTAAGCTCAAATGTGTATGTTTGTCATTATATTGCGATTATCAAAATTCATTCCTATTTTTTCGAACCTCGAAAAATATACCGCACGGTGCGAACCACTGACCGCTAGCGCAGAGAATAATGCACGCTGATGCGCCGTGTGTATATTGCTGTGTGCGGTCCGTGTCGCACGCGCTGTAATATCAACGATGTTGATGGAGAGCTGGTCAAGATTGGTAGTCAGATTTTCGTTTCGTATTACTGATCAAGGCAACCTATGACAGTAAGATTGAATAGACAGTATAGGTCGATCATATTCTACAGTTATGCCAAGTTGCATTAGTTTTCGCAATTTGTGAAAAAGGCTGATACTACCTTTAAGAAGTATGCATAATGTACACTGTGAAATAAATATTCTCACATTTTAAATAATTTCTTGGTGACTTTAATTGCTTCAGTATTACAAACAGTGCATTCCAATAGAACACCAAACATGATCACTTCTATGACAGGAAATTATACAACACAATCTCAAAACAAACCAACATATTAAGAAAATGACCCTCACAACAGCTTTAAAGTTTGAAAGATACAAACGTACATGTATAACATAACTAAACAAATTTCCATTATAGACAGAGCTGCCAACCTTACTACACTACAACATTCCAGCAAATCATATTTACTGAAAATCTAGTTTTTCATGGAAATCCTAAATCATAGAATAATAACCTTCAGGCCACTCCTTTTATAATGAGCACATACAAAAGATATTTTATACCAATGTAATTCCCTGGGCCATATTTCTAACATGTGCACATATGTGTGTGTTCCTATTTGTTCAGTATAACACGATTGTGTTATAACGAGGTAACAATGTACTGTATAAGCCAATATTTTCGCAATTTTAGACTAGTTGGGGAAATTCGCGAGAGCAAAATTTCGCGATTTTGGTGATGACTTCATTACTATAAATAGCCTTGTACTGAAGAGGAAATTTTCGCGATTACCAACTCACGAAAATAAAGTCACCACGAAAATAACCACTTATACAGTAATTGGCTTGGTCTTAAATATCTCATTATATTGTGAGTGGACTGCACTGGATGTAAAAAAAAAATCAGATTTTTCAATGAAATCTTCATTTATATCAAAATTCACAATGGATTTAATACTCCGAATGGTTCTACTCAGCAATCGTGCATACAAAGACTATTAGAGGAAAAATACATTACGCAAAAGCATAAAACAAAAGTACCTCACAATTACAAGTACTGCCATTTATAAAGAAAATATGTGTACTCAACAGAAGATAAACAAAGAAATGTAAATATCACGGCACCAAATGACAGAAAGATAGATGTCAGTAGCGTGAACCTACTTGAAAAATATTCATATAGGAATTGGAAAAGTAATTATGATATGAAGAGAAAGAAAATAAATGTCCTGTACACAATAACATATACCTAGGATTTTAAATACCCAACACATTTTAATGGACAGACTTGCAAATTCATCCCTTCATACGTGTATAGATATTCATAAGTTAGTATACATCCAATTATAATGCATTTCAAAATATCATATATGGAAAAATAAAGTGTTATCATTTCTAGGAAATCGCCACTAAATTACCCATTACTTGTCAAATATATAGGAACATATTCTTACTACTATTAATTAGTCTCAACTTTTGAAACCCCCAGGTTTGCATTTAGCAGCAAAGCTATTCAACGGCATCGTTAAATGCGCTTTTTATGAAAAATAAAACTGGGTCAGTAACCAATTAGCATTGTTATTTAACATTTGCAATTTATCGCAAACCTTTGTGTTATGGAGCCCTGATATTTTTATCTATCATACTTGTGCATTCATGCTCTCAAACTAATATCGATAATACCAATATGGTCTTAATACTTTTCATATTTTAAAAGTAGTCTTGAGCTCTCATGATAGAGGAAAATACATTTTAAAATTTTAACTTATCTTCATGTACATGTACTTTGAATGTAGAAATTAATAATACCGGTACTATACACATAAGCACAGGAAACATGTGTGATAAAACTTGATAAACATTGCAATAACTTAACTATTAAGTTTTGTATGAGTAAATATTAAGACCATATTTCTCAATTTTGTACACATTTTAGCTGGTCCCAAGTTACAAAATCATGATTTACGTGTAATAAGTGAGCTTAAGATTACCTTTATTTGGATTCAAGTTTCTATTGGATACACATAATACATTCAAGTACATGTACCATGTCTGTCTAATAGTGTATGTCTCTTACAGTGAAAAAAAAAAAATTTCCTCTAGCCTAGAGTAAACATTG
Source organism: Paracentrotus lividus (assembly GCA_940671915.1). Classification (NCBI taxonomy): domain Eukaryota; kingdom Metazoa; phylum Echinodermata; class Echinoidea; order Camarodonta; family Echinidae; genus Paracentrotus; species Paracentrotus lividus. Next base: position 15,377,536 of record CALNVZ010000649.1, on the reverse strand, counting down.
TCAAGGTTACCAAATGGTGCAATGAACTTGTATGAAGTCAAGGCCTGGGATGAACTCGAATTTTCATTATTTGAATATTTAATAGAGAAGGTATTCAAATAGTTTAAATTACACTCAATAAACACAATTGTTTCTTCATATGGAAAGGTACTACCAATAAGGGCATCATAAAGTAACACTGAATCAATTTTAGACAAATACTAAAAAAAGGTGGCAATCAAATACAAATCATTGATCAATATTTTCGAGTATCAGTCCCAAGCTAGTCAAGAGTGAATATGAACTTTCATGTGATTTGAAATACGCTGCAATGTTGTTGTGGTATCACACTTGGCATTTAATGCCAGGAATATATAAAACAAAAATAAACACAACGATGCTTAAAATTCTCAAGTTGTTCAACTTACCCCTAAAACAATTCCTCTGTTTTATGGGTTATTATATACATTTATATAATGTTTTTAATGTTTTTAATGTTTTTTAATGTTGACAATTTGAAGAAGAAAAGTTGAGCTTATTGACCTTATTTAGTCCCTCCACACGCTAAAAAACCTAACCCTGTTCTAAATCATCTATTCATACAAAGCTATAAGATACATAAGCCCCACTCCTGATAGAAGACCAGCAATCTCCATGATACTCTGTTTAAGGGTGGTATCCCCCAAGAGTTCAGGGATGACGGTGACGGTAGCTATGTAGATGAAGCCTCCAGCAGTGATGGGTAGCACCCATACTGAGGTAGCATCCCCCGCTCCTTCGGCTAGGAGGGCACAGACACACCCTGCCATGGCTCCAACGGCTGTCAATAGCTGCAGGTACATCGCCTGTTGGGATGAGGAAATGACAATATTAATAACGCGAATATTAACAGCAGTAATAAAAACAACAGTAATAAATACAATGATAATAAAGTACAGATCTGCTCCCTGCCAAGTCTCAATCGGCCGTCAGCAGTTGTAGGTACATGGCCTGTTGGGATGAGAGTGATAACAAGCATAATAGCAACAATAATAATGATAAACAAATACTGTACACTACTAACAATAATAATAATAATTGAACACAAATTTATCCTGCCAAGGTAGATCACCTGTTAAGTAGAGGATGTGTTATTTAATTGTTTTTGTTGTTGCTTTTTTGGAGCAGAAATACATTTATAACACTTTGCCAATTTTAAAGCTTTTAAAGACTATAAATTTCATGTATTGACAAACCATTCATATTCATGTTTAGCATTAATGTACTTTGTAAAATGGAAGCACATTTACCTGTTTACAAATTGGAATCAGTATTTAACCCATATATTTCATGGAATAATAGAGTACTAGAACTTGCATAACTTCCTGTTTTTACATCCAGACTACTATAGGATTGCAAAGTCAGTAAAAACTGTTACAAATGGCACAACCTCTACCAATTTAGAAGTATTCAATTCAAGAAAAGAAAAGATCGTGTACCTTTCTATTGTTACATCCTGACTGCTCTAGGATAGGACAGTCGGTAAGAAAATGTCACCAATGGCACAATACTATCCAAATTTAAATAATTCAATTTTAAAACAATCAAAGAAGGTGTACCTTTCTTTTGTTACAACCTGACTGCACGAGGATAGCAAAATCACCAATCTCATGAGGAACTTCATGCAGGAGAATGGTGATGGTGGTGACGATGCCGACATTACGACCGGCCAGGAATGAGGCACCGATGGCAAGACCGTCTGTGAAGTTATGTGTGCAGTCAGCCACAAGGTTGAGGTAAGCAGAAACTTTAACAGGTTCATCTTCTGTTTAGCAAAATGGTAATAATTAAATTGTTGTTGATGTGATCTTCATGTACTCCAGATAACATTGATAGTTAACGACGCTTTAAAAAATGGGATACACCACTCTGAGTTTTAACAAAAACAATAAGAAAGATAAGACTATTAAATCTTTAATATTGATAGTTGAGATCAATTTAACACTTTTTCTAATTCTCTTTCTGTAAACATCTGGTAATTATGTGTTTTCTTCTCAACATATTTCTTTTGAGAGAGGTGTAATATAAAGATCGTAAACTATCTATTGATGTTGAAGATAACATCTAAACAACAAAAAGTCAATTATGACAGAATTTTTACTGTGACTCCAATAATTAAAGGTATTTTATTTTCATCTGAATAAAAATAAGGTTAAAATATCCTTGACCCAGAGGGATTCCAACCAGCAATATCTGCCTTCATCAGGGGAAGTGAGTTGACCACATTATAATCTCTGTTCCATGGAGAAGACACAAGGTATTAGGAACAAATATCCCAGGGCTCTTCAGTTTTACTTATTAACATTCGGTCCACAGGAAGAAATAGGCTATGAAGGTTATAATAGGCTTCATAATATTTTTTTTTAATTATTATTATTAATTATTTTTAAAACTCTTTACCTTCTTCCTTGGCACTGACAACGTCCTTTCCAGCCTTATCTTTCTCTCCAGTCTTTCTTTGTCGTACTTTTGAAGAACCTCCATTAGTAGAGTCTTTTACAGGTCCCTCATCCTCTACTTTAGCTTTCTTGGTAGGACCATGGCTGTGTGAATGTGCGCCATCTCCTTTCACCAATCGAACAAATTTTTCCACCAGAAGAAATATGATTATTCCAGCCAGCACCCAAAAACCTAAAGGAAAGAGAGAGGAGAATATTGTCAACCATGAATCTTCGAAATTTCAATATGAAGAGTACAATGCATTCTGGAAAGGAGGATGTTTGGAAGGGTTACCATTTCATTTGGAAGAGAACATGACATGCACTGACAAAAACGATTGACAATTGGAGTACTAGAAGTGCGAGGAGTTCACTGTGCACAATCACTTCATCAGGTACATGTCGGATTTAAAAAGAACCTTCATTATCATCCTCATCTTTTATTAAATTATAGATGGTAACAGAGATCACAGCACTTCCGTATCGAGAGAGGCTGAGAGTTCTAGATCTTCACTCACTACATTATAGAAGAAGGAGAGGTGACGCCATAACAGTGTTCAAAATCTTCAAGGGAATGGTGAGACTGGACCCAAGTCAGTTTTTCACCTTATCTACTTACTCAACAACTACGTGTAGAGGTCACTCCCTAAAAATCTTCAAGGAGAGGTCCCGCCTAGAGGTCAGAAAGTGTTTCTTCAGCAACAGAGTGGTGGAAGACTGGAACAGACTACCCCAAGAAATAATTGACTCAAATTCTATAGATGTCTTCAAAACACGACTGGATAAACACTGGAAGACTGAGCGTTTCAACCTCTCATTACCAAAACATCTTGAACCCATGCACATGTGCAAATACTAAAGTAATGACAAAATCAAAGTAAAGATAGACTAGACCGAGGATCACAGGATCTACCTCTTCTCGTATCCAGATGATGATGATGATGATGATGATGATGATGACTCAGTCTGTTCTGCAGCCAGTAAGTTAGAAAACCTTTTCCTTCATCCTTTTTTTAAACAAAAATATTTAGACTCTAGCTTTTTTTTAAGCATTTATTGAGATTTATTATCTTACAATATTTAAGCAGTTACAATACATGCAGTCAAATGATGATGATACATGACTAGATTTAAATATTAATAAGATCATGGGATTATCCAATTAACGTTAGACTCTAGGTCAAGATTTAAAAACAAAATAAAAATCTGACACTTTAACTGACTTAATTACGTCTAAAACTTTTTAATACCGCATTAGAAAGATCAAAACTTACCAACAAGCATCGGGCCAGAATGATCATGGTCATGGCCACCATGACTGTGGTCATGACTGTGTTCATGTGCATGATCATGCCCATGATCACCGTGACTGTGTGGCGAGAGAGAGTGCGGAATCAAATGCAAGAACGCATCGCCGAGCAGTCCACCGGATGCGAAGCTCAGCAAAACTTTGAGCAGTGACTCCTGTCCTTCGCGCCCCTTGTCCAGCGGGATGAAAAACAGGATCACAAACGGGGCAGCGGAGATCAAAACTGTAGCTCCTAGAGCGTCTGTCCAAACATTTCCTTCGTAAGATTTAACTCCAGCGGATTCTGCGTGGGAATGCCCATGGCTATGTCCAGTTTCTGCTTCATTGTGACCATGGGCGCTGTTGTAAACGCATAAAATTAGAAACAATAAGCAGACGATACGGAATCGCGTCTTTCGCACGGAGGCTGCCATATTGAACAATGGACGTGGCTTTTTAAATCCAACCTCATCTCCAGGCAATTTACCAGTTCGGAAGTGTTCAGGGGTAGATCTACACAGGACAAGAAAATCAACCGTTAAAAACTACCATAAGCGAATGGAAATTACATGCATTCGTAAATATTTTAAAGAATATAATACATTTATATATGTTAATGGTCATTTTAACATTAAATAATGCTGAATATTTGTGGGAAATAATACAAAACGAGTGGAACTAGCTTGTCGGGTCGTCATTATGTGACGTAGGTTGCACTGCTGGTAGGTTGACTATCATAGTAGTACACGACAACATAATCCAGCACAAGGGGGTGGGGGGGGGGAGGGGGTATGTCTATGGGGGGACTTACAATGAGATGTTGTTGAATTTGACTTCAGATCACTCAGTGACAAACAAAACGTTTTGGATATAGCGATATTGGCGAACTTGACAATGATTTTTAGGGGGGAAATATATACACTGTATATAATATAGGTCTATTAGTATGCAAATGACTACACTGCAAAAACACCGGTGTTAAATATATGCAACACCAAGCTGGTGTTAAACTTGTGGTGTTAGATTTTGGAATTAGTTTGCTCTCTATACACCACTTGGTGTCAATACAAATTCTGAAAAACCACTTTGTTGAAATTTCTGCAGGTAAAAGTAATATCATTTGATATATTTTAATTATAGGCTAGATATCATAAACACAATAGCATCAAACTTAATATTTTTTCAGTTAACGAAGTTAACTAACTGAATATGTTTAAACACAAAAAGCTGGTATTAGTTAACACCGGTCCAGCATTTATATGCATCCACACCGATTTGTGTTAAATTAACACCAACAAGAATCAAATTAACCAACAAGAATCATACCAACACCGAATCGTATCAGATTGAAATTAACGGCATGAAAAGTGTCAAATTAACTCCAGAATATGGTGTTGAAATAACACCCATTATTTTTAGTAATGTATTTTAACATAAAAAATGATGTTAGTATAACACCAGTGGGTTTGAACGGATATAGATTCCGGGCCGGTATTTGATTGCGGTGGTGTTAAATTTAACACCCCAGCCGTACTGTGCAGAAAGGCGCACTACTAGTATATTTTTGCCATAGAGGGTATAGTGCCCTTCATGCGGCATTTACTCTTAGACGTACAGAAATCATGAGTTTTTGGCACGGATATTTTGAATTTGTCTGCTCCAATCTATTATTTTTGTTTTGCTTTGTTTGTTTGCTGTTGTTGATGTTGTTGTTTTCTTCTTCTTCCAATTCGGAGTTTTTCTGGTTCCACCCAAACAATACTATGATAATATACAACAGTAATAAAATTTTAGGAATTACGTTTAAGAAGGTTAAGCAATATTTTAGTCAATAATTTTGCATATCGTCTGTTGGGAGCCATAAGGGCGTTATTGCATCTTATAGATGTTCCGTTGAGAGCCATAAGGGCGCTATTACTGTACAAAGTCAATGGTAATAGCGCCCTTCCAGGCCCGTAACCAGGGGGGGGGGTTCGGGGGGTTCGAACGAACCCCCCCCCCCCCCCCGCTGGCGACCAGAGGTCCGCTTTACAAAAAAAACCAAAAAAAAATGGATAAATTTTTTTTTTTGCTTATCAATTTCTTTGGGGCCGATCTTAGCCTACCCCTATAGCTATATAGCTAATATATCCCTTACAAAAATGTCCTGTGGTAATCCTGTGGTAATGTCCTGTGGTAATCCTGTGGTAATTACCACAGGACATTTATACACACGAATCCTGTGGTAAAATTGGGACATTTTTACCACACGAATCCTGTGGTAAAATGGGACATTTACCACATGAATTACCACACGAATCCTGTGGTAAAATTGGGACATTTTTACCACACGAATCCTGTGGTAAAATTGGGACATTACCACATGGATTACCACACGAATCCTGTGTGTAATTGGGTACATTACCACACGAATCCGTTGGGTAACATTGGGACATTACACACGAATTACCACACGAATCCTGTGGTAAAATTGGGAAACTTTAACACACGAATCCTGTTGGTAAAATTGGGATCTTACCACACGAGACATTACCACACGAATCACCTGTGGTAAAATTGGGACATTTACCACACGATTACCACACGAATGCTGTGGTAAAATTGGGACATTACCACATGGATTACACACGAATCCTGTGGTAAAATTGGGACATTAACCACATAAATTACCACACGAATCCTGTGGTAAATATGTGGACATTACCATGCATGAATTACCACACGAATCCTGTGGGTAAAATTGGGACATTACCACACAAATTCGTGTGGTAAAAAAAATTATATCCACACACCCATTACCACACAAAGGTTACCCACAGGATTACCACAACACCGTTACCAACGAGGATTACCACATCAAAGTACCACACTCGCCGTTACCACAGATTACCACACGCCGTTACCACAGGATACCCACACCGATACACACGCATTACCACAGGAATACGCACCCGTTACCACGGAATACCGCACACACTATAAGAATACCACACCTGATATATATACCAAATTTTTGCAAAAAATATTTTGGGTCACAGTTAGTTATTTCTTTATTTCTTGATGATAAGGCAAATTTCATAATTATCGCTCTCGATGTTACTCTGTGTTTAGGAAATACAATTTCCCGAAAAGAAAATACATCAATATGCATTGAATTACTGTTTGTTAAGGTAAACTTCAAAAAAATACTGATTTGTGCATACCAAATCGATTTTATGCAAAGAGGAGCTAATTACCATAATAACCACATGAAAATACCACAGGAATACCAACACGACTTCTACACTTCAGCGAGAGGAAACTTGCACTTGGTGTAAATGCACTTTCTAATGCCCATTTGTGTCTAATCCCTCTTGGTTGTTTGACTACAATCAGTTGGTCAATTACCATTTGGTCTAATTAATTCTCATTTGGTCTATAATTGTCCCTACCTGGAAAGCCAGTAGGCCTACACACCGGGAAACTAAAACCAAAAATATTGTTTAAGAACTACTGTCAACACTCATGCTCATATATCCACATAAACACCACACACGCACACACACACACACATACACAAATTATATAATAGTTAGTGGTATTTTGATCCTGTGGTAACAAGTATATTGGTATTTCTTGTTGTGTATTATACCACACGACTCTTGGTATATTACCACTATTATATTCAATGTGGTATGAACCAACCTTTCACACAAAACACACACACACACACACACACACCCACACACACTCCATACACTATCACCACGCACACACACCACCTACACATTATTGCGGTATATTCCTGTTATACATTCATGTTCTGTATGTCAGTATGTGGTAGGTACAGTGTGTGGATGTGTGGTACTCATGTATGATACTGACAGTGGCAATCTGCTCTGGTATTGTTGTTTGAATTAAACAATGACTATATGAATGTTACACATATTCTTTGTGGTATGAAATATATTCCCGCCTGTTGTTTTTTGTGCTCTTATTTACGCGTACCATATGATACCACAGACACCATTTGAAATACCACATATTACCACAACATTTCCTGTGTGGTCAATGAGATCTTTCTGTGGCATTTTATGTGGTAATATAGGTAAGTACTTACAGTCTGTGTCAAATAAAATGGTACAGTATTGGAAAATATATATTTTTGATGTATGCATACATTTCCATGGGTATGAGATATATTCCTGATGTATTTTTTGATTTAATTTAGGTACCACAGAATACCATAGGTACCCATTTTCATTTACCACAGCACGACTCAGCTATATTACCACACTGCATTTCCACTGGAAGTATTAGATATTTCATAGTGCGGGTACTTTGTGTGAGATACTATTGATGTTGGTCCTGCTGTGTACCACAGGAATACCACAGGATACCCATTATCAATTACCACATAAACATCTGTTATTACCAACACATTTTCCCTAAGGATTATGAGATCTTTTCCATTGCCGAGATAGTTGTGTTGTCGAAGGTAAATAAGGTACTGACAGGGGAACACAATACGCAAACCAGGACGGCCCATTAGTTTTTCAATCTTTCCCTACCAGCGACTCCGGTTTTCTCAGGGGGGCATTAATTATTTTCTGCTTTTGCCGGCCGCCGGCCAGGCGGGTTCGGACCGCAGTGGCTCAAGTTATTTTTTCGGGGGCGGACGTCTTTCGACCGTCATGAAATGTTACCGCACAATTCCTGTGATATGGACATTGATTGTTCTGTTGCAGTATTTTGTGTTTGTAATTCTGAGGTAATTTAGGTTCCACGAGGGAATACCAAAAAGAGTACCTGATTTGGTTCATACCACACAGACTCGCCTATATTACACAACTCATTGTCCCGGATAGGCTAGTGTAGAATGTTCATGTTGGCTACGTTGCGCTGCTCTCTCTCTGGTGCCACAGGGTCTACCACAGACCACCAACTATCGATGACAATAACTCTGATGTTATATTACCACCACATATGTGCATGTTGGTCATGACGATCTCTGCCCCATGGGGTGATTCGCCACGTGGCGACAAAGCAGGTCAGTGTGGTAATTTACGGTAGCCACAGGGAAATATCCACATGCAACAAAAATCCCAGTTATATTTTACATTTGAGCCACGACAAAGCCTGTCTATAACAACACCATTACCTGTGGTATGAGGAATGTCTTCCTGTTGGTTATCTTTGTGTTGGGTAATATGATGGTACTACAGGTAATACCAGACAAGACCAGCCCATTGTTTATTTTCACACCGACTCCATGAATATTTACCCCACTCGATGTTCCCCGATGATTAGTGAGATATTCCTGTTGTATTTTGGCTGTTCTGTACCATTTAGGTGTAATTTTGATATTGCGCCGATTCGACAGTGTAAACACGACAGGGTTACCCATCTGTCATTCAACACACACGGACTCTATATCTACCCGACCAGCTCATTGCTGTGATATCTAGACTGCATCTGTGCGTAACTTTTGTGGTACTTTTGGGTTGTGCCATCGGAATACACAGACACCCCATTTCATTACACATACACGCTGGTGTATATTACATACCATTCCTGTGGTATGAGATCTTCCCATGGTATTTGTGTGAATTTAGGTACCACAGATTACGAATTACTGCTGATCCCAGACACCGCATTTTGAATTACCACAGACAACTCTGTTAGTAACAACACATTACCTGTGTATGAGTTCTCTCCGTGTGGTATTTGATGTGTTAATATAGGGAATGCTACAGGATAGCCACAGACACCATGAGGCATTTTCATTCCACCACGACTCCATGAAATGTTACCCCACATTTCCATTGTGTGATATAGACTTTCGTTGTATTTTGTGGTTCCTGTAGATTAGGTAATTTAGGTCTCACTAGGAATCTACCACAGGTACCCGCTTTTCAATTACCACACGAACTCTCATATTTACCACACTCATTTCTGTAGTTTTAATTATTCATTGGTACTTTGGGGGCCTATTGATGGGTACACTCTAGGGGTGTTCAGTAGGAATTATCTACAGACAGCCCATATCATTGATAATTTTTGTTTTTTTTTTTTTGTTTATATGTTTTTTTTTTGTTCCCGGCATAACTCTATTGTTCATATTACCAACACACATTTTCTGTGGTACTGAGATCTTCCTGTACGTTGGTAATATTCTTTGATGGTTAATAGCTAGCCACAGGAATACAACATACACCCATGGTTCCAGACTCAGGGTTACCCCGTACTCTATGTAATTACTCAACACAGTTCCATTGTGGTATGAGATATTTCCTGTGGGTATTTTGTGTGGGTAATATTGGTCACTCGCGCTACCACAGGAATTTACCAAAGAATCTAAAGTATTATTACCCACACAATTCCATGTGGTCATGAGAGTCTTCCTTTAGTGGTATATTCTGGTTGTTGGGTAATGTTTTATTAGCCTACGCAGGAGAAAATACCACAGGCACCAATTTTCGGTTCACGCACACGACAATCCTTATGGTATATTACGCACACAGATTCCTTTGGTATATTGAGGTATCCTTAGTGGTAATGTGTGTGGTAAACCCATGCTTACCACAGCGAAATTACCTGACAGGACAAGATTTTTGTCTAAGGGATGGTTACCTCTTCTTGAGGCAAAGAGGCAGAAAAACTTGTTGAAGCCTACCCCCCCCCCCCCGCCGCTTTATCGCCGGCAGCAGCGTCACGTTGGGAATAAAAGTTTTTGGAACTGTACCTTTTTGCTCGTCAATCCGGTTCGTGACGTGAAAAAATTTTGAAGTGTACTTTTTGATCGACTACTTTTGCAGATTTCGACACCTCACCGTAAAAAATCCTAGTTACGTGGGCCTGCCCTTCTGGATCCGGAAATAAGAACAGTCCATGATCTGAGCAAGGTAGCGCCCTTCTGGCTCCAAGTCGACGATATTATACTTTTCTTTGGGGGTTGTTGTGTACAGTTTGTTTTATTAAGAGTGTAAAACGTACCGTCGTCTGTCATGTCCCAGCACGAACTTGAAAGGTGTGGATGGATATTTTATCTGACACCTCGATCCATTGGGGTAGTCGAAATTCATCACGCCACAGTGCAATGATGCGGAAATATTATAGTGAGCATAAATGCGTGGTGGGGGTCCAGGGGTGTACTGGTACGACGTGCGCCGCGCCCACATTTTTTTTTTTTATTATTATTATTTTTTTTTATTTATTTATTTTTAATCACGCTTTGAACGTAGGCACCAACTTGAGCTGACATAATAATACCAGACAGTTTTCAGCTGTACCCATGCATTCCCTAGTTTCAAATTCTGGATCTGCCGCTCTATATTTCCTATATACTTTATTGATTATTGTAACTTTTTTCCCATCAAGGTATATGTAGGATGTGAGCCTATGCATATGCCGATTCGGATATAGCTGTGGCGTACGTACACCTCACTGTGTATGCACAACCATGAGCTAATTTTTGAGGGAGCTTAATAAACTCTAATATACTCGGCTTCTTCTCAGACATAATAGGCGTGATCATGGCTGGTCTAAACGGTGCTGGGGTGTTCCCCCTTCCCCTTGGTCCGGCAATAAATAGACCTATTAATACATTTGTCTTTATCGACTTGGAAACGAGTCATGTATACAGCAGTGATCGACCGAAGATTATTGAAATATGCTTGTTTGCAATCCACCGCACCGAATTACTTCATCGGGATATCCGCAGATCGATAGAATATGCCGAATATTTCTCGGATGGATACGCCGTGCGCAAGGTATCATTGCCCAGAATAATCGACAAATTGTCCCTTTGCCTGGACCCAAGAAAAATCACGAGTCCCGACTCTTCTCGCCTCACCAAGTTGGACAAGTCCAGAATCGACACAAACAAGAAGTTACCTTTCAATAAAGATGTGATCATGATGTTGAATGTCTTTTTGAGTCGACAAGAGCCACCCGTTTGCCTGGTTGCCCACGACGGGAGCAAGTTCGACTACCCCATATTAAGATCAGAACTATATTTTTCGCAACTATCTACTACAATAGACCCTTCACTAGACGTATATTGTGTGGATTCGTTGATCGGTTTCAGGGCTGGCTTTAAATCCGGACGAGAGGACAGGGAACTCTCATATTCTCTCAAACATATCTACAAGAGAACATTTGGTAAGGAACCACCGCACATTCGTTCTGCTGAAAATGGTGTTGTATCTCTGATCAAGGTCCTACTCCCGAAGATGCCCGAGTTCGTTCCGTGGGCTGACAAAAACTCTTCAAAGTTCAAGGATTATGGGATGTATTACACCTGAACACATCAAACTTACTTTACTTTAATCCTTCGATGGTATAGGCCTATCATGCCTATAGGAGTATAGGACGATGCCTGTTCATCGATTATTATTTGTTGGTATACATTCCTGATGTGTATACATTTATTTTTCATCGTCTCATCGTGTCGAAAGAGTGGGAAAGGACAAGGTTTGAAACTAGTTTACGGTGAGGTTGCATTGATGACACTGTCCGGAAGGCAACATAAACAATTAAACATGAACCTGAAAAGGAAAATTCTCCAATCTGTCTTTGTATAAAAGAAAAACCATATCATAATTAACTGTACAGATCCTCAGTTTTGGAAGGACTACTGTAACAGGCCAAGAAAACAGTTTATTCTGAAATGTGAATTTTATCGATTTTCACAAAACATTGGTGTTCAGACAGTGGTGTGTGAATGTAGGAACCCAATCAGAGTATAAAAGCCAACTATATTTGGTGTATATATATTGCTGGAATTTCGACATACCTTTCTTTCTGTTTTTAGCTCATCCGGCTCGAAGAGCCAGATGAGGCTATGCCGTGACGCGGCGTCCGTCGTCCGTCGATCGTCTGTCGTCTGTCGACCATGTCGTCCGTCCACAATTTCAAAATGCGTCTTCGTCATTTCAAGTCCGATTTCAATTCTGTTTACTTTATATGATAGCACTAGGTGGGGGATTTAAAACTTCTACACAGAATTTTGAAACTCATTAAATATGCTAATTTATGCGCATTTTTCAAAATTCACAAAAATGCTTCTTTATTTGTTGACCGATTTTGATTTTTTTTTTTTTCATTCGGAAGAGCTACATGAGGTTCACCAAACTTCCACACAGAATTTTGAAATTTTGTCTAGAAAATTATTTATGCTAATTTATACGAAATTTATTCATAAATTAAAAAAATTGCTTCTTTTTTCATTTCAACTCCGATTTCAATTCCGTTTGCTTTATATGATAGCACTAGAGGCGGGGGATTCAAAACTATGCGCATTTTTCAAAATTCACAAAAAAATTCCTCTTCTTTATTTGTTGACCTATTTTGATTTTTTTTTTTTTTTTTTTTTTTTTTTAAATCTGGTAGAGCTACATGAGGTTCACCAAACTTGTACACAGAATTTTGAATTTTTGTCTAGAAAATTATTTATGCGAATTTATGCGAAATTTATTTATAAATCACAAAAAATTGCTTCTTCTCCTTCATTTGTTGATAAATTTCAATACTGTTTGCTTTATATAATAACACTAGGTGTGGGTTAATAAAGTTCCACACAGAATGTTTGAAACTCATTAAATATGCTAATTTATGCACATTTTTAAAAATTCAACAAAAGATGTTGTATTTATTTATTTGTTGACCGATTTTGTTTTTTTTTTTTTTTTTTTTTTTTTTTTTTTTTTAATATCTGGTAGAGCTACATGAGGTTTACCAAACTACACAGAATTTTTTAATTTTGACAAGAAGATAATTTATATTGATTTATGCGAAATTTAAAAATCATATTTATTTCCTTGCGAGATGCCGGACCAGTGGCTGGCCGGCCAGCACCACATTATTGATGTGCTAGTTTGTTTGTTTTGTTTGTTTTTTTTTTTATTTACGTCACTAATATTTTGATTTGGCAGTAGAGTTCTTCATCACACAAAATAATTTATATTAATCAATATCTATAATCTACTTGCAGGGGCTTCGGGGCCGGAGAGGGGGCTCCGGTCCTCATTTTTTTTATGAGTAAACGTAAACACTAAAGTGCACCATCTAATTGTTATTATTTGCATGTTTAGCCCCAATCTTCCACTCAGATCCCGGCTACTTATTTTCTTGTGCATGCACAGCATGCGTGTAAATATGTACAAAAGTTTTAGCCGGCGTGACCTGAAAATTTTTGGGGGTGTACACAAATCAGACATAATAGTTTGGGGGCCTCATGAAATTATCTTAAAGGTATTTTGTTCTGCATTACCTTCATTAAAGAGATTAGTGATCTAACAAAGTATAAGATGCATTGCTATATAAAGAAACTATATTTGTGGAATATCATTAAAAAATAAGTTCTAACACAATTTTTTAGTTTATTTGTTTGATTGTTTTGTTGTCGTTGTTTGTTTTACATTATTAAAATCTTGTCATCAGTGCAGTGGTCATAATTAATTTCATTCTTACCCGTGTTTCAACCTTTTAGTTGGTCAGCTCACAAAAGCATAGTTTGAATCATTCAGTCGTATCAATGTCCATTTTGTAAAATCATGTTCAATGAACACTGATTGACAAGTAACGATTCCATTATGGTGATATTTCAGGCAACAACTGGCGAATGTAAGGGAAAAGAAAATATAAGAAAACTGACTTTTAACAAATTTTTGTTACATTATACGGACTGGCTTATACAGTGCTTATCGAAAAAGGGTAATCCATTTTTGAAGGGGCCATATTCCCAGCTCATCTACACTGTCCGTCATAAAGGTTGAATTTTTTTTCCGCTATAGCGACATGATTTTGCTCCTGCTTTAATTTCTTGAATAATTTATGTTTGTCCCTGTTTTTATTTTCTGGGACCCTGGCTATATTTTGAACATTCTCCCAACCCTTCACGGAGATATTTTTCCCCAAAAGTTTTGTCAACCCCCATGTTGCCCATTTTTGTCATTTTTTTCTCATTTTTGGGGCACCTTTTTGTTTACCCGGCCGATTAAGCCCCCCTCAGTCCTACCCCCAGGAAACTCGTCTGAGGTGTACTGTTTATATTGGGTTTTAAGTTAAATCTAGATTTATGGGGAAAGGCTTGGGTCTCTTGTCTAGGGGAGGGGTTGAAGTAAAAAACGTGATTGGTGAAAATTCGGACTATTTTATTCCGCCTTTATGCTAGACACAAAAGACATACAAAACAACTTTTCACCCTTAATTAATATAATTTTCCCCTAATTTTCTTATTAAGATTGATGACAAGGTTGTAAATGGTAACTATTGATGATATTTTATTTTGATTTATGTTTGGATGATATTTTACAATACAATTTAGGGAAGATAGAAATTTCCATGGTGTAAAAATGAATAAAATCAATTGTGAACCCCAATCAAAATAAATTTTGACCCCTCCCCTAGTCAAACTAGTCTGGCCTGTAACCATATAACTAGATTTAACTTAAAGAACAATAACAACTCTACACCTCAGACATGTTTCCTTTGGGTAAGAATGAGGGTGCCTTGTGGGTCGCGTAAACAAAAAAGGGCCCCCAAAATAAGTAAAAATGACAAAAATTGCCATCTTCTGGGGGTGGCAAAGTTTTTGGAAGAAAAATCCCTGTGAAGGGTTGAGAGAACGTCCAAGATATAGCCAGGATCCCGGAAAGTGAAAGTGGTAACCAACACATTCAAGTAATTACAGCCGGAGCAACATAACGTCGTTGAAGCCAGAAAAAAAAAATCCACCTTTATGACGAACAGTGTATTTTGGATGATTATTTATACCATATAATTAAAGATTAATTCATAACCTTTACAATGATATCTTTCTTGAATCATAAATGCCACACTCTAAAAACTGAAGTGCTGTTTTTAGCACTTCAGAGGCTGAAATCAGCACTTTTTAAGAGCTTGTATAGTGACTGCACATAAAGTGCTGTTTTCGCACGTTCACGTGAGCTGAAATTTCAGCAAAAATGGTGTGACTTCGTTAGGATTCGAACCTGGGTCCCCTGGATGAGAAGCGCTTACGAGCACGTTAGACCAATTCACATCTCACGATTGCTAGCAGATCATGTTGTTTCATGATGAAATTTCTTCAAAGTTGCCATAATTATCTACTGTGCTTTCATAATTCAATCAAGTTAGGGAGATCTAATTTGGTCTATTGGTAACATCAGCGGTATTCTTCCATGCATAGGTGAACCCGGTTCGAATCCCATACCGACCATGAACATTTTTTTTGTTGATAAATTAGCACTTGGGCAAGTGCTAAAACAGCAATTGAGGTGCTGATTTAGCACTTTAAGTGCAGTCACTATACAAGCACCCATTAATTAGCACTTCAGTTTTTAGATTGTACGCTTTACCGAATAAATTGCAAATGAAGGTGGTAGGTACAAACTCCATTTTTTCATCCTTTTTTTTTTTTCAAAGGACGAAAGACTTACTAAACACAACACAAAAAGAAAGTTCCCCCTATTTCAGATATCAATAATTTTTGAACCAGGAGGAATTTTAAAAATCTAATTATATGTCCATGTAGGGAATTTAATTAGCTACCATAGGAGCGAATTTTAGGAAAAATAATTGAGTCACGCTTCAGTGATTAATGGTTGAATGCAAAAATGTCCTTTTTTTGAAGTTCACAAGCCTGAAATCACAACTTTGATTCAATGGGGATTTTTGTGAAAATAAAATCAAAAGTACTCCCCAACAAGAATCGTTATATTCAATCAAAGTAAGAATTTGAATTTTAGTCCATACGTGACAAAAGGGTTTATCCAGTCTCACGTGCTTACTGAAGCATGAAATTTTGAATAAATGCCATATAGGATCATTGACATATGCCCAAAGAATATAAATAAAAACCCAAAAATGTTATAGAGATGGTTTCTAGATCATAAAATTACTACAAAGGCTCTTCGTAATTATAAAATGGCATATTTTTTGGTTGATTGATGGGTTCATTCAACCGTGAATGGATGGATATTGGTTGCATACACTTCCAAAACAGGAATTCCCTCACAGTTTATCGATTATACCATGGCAAAGAAGTAAAAATCGCAGTTTGGGCAATTTTTGCTGCATGCTCACTCAACCGTGAAATTTGAAGCAAATTTCGTTTCCGTATGTTGGGAAGCACGTTTTGCATACATTCTGACGTGTAAATTGTTTAAAATCTGAAAATGGGTCCGATGTCATTGAATCAAAGTTGTGATTTTAGGCTTGTGAACTTCAAAAAATGACATTTTTTTATTATATAAATTAATCACTGAAGCATGACTTGATGATTTTTCCTGAAATTCGCTTCTATGGTAGCTAATTAAATTCCCTACATGGACATATAATTAGATTTTTAAAATTCCTCCTGATTCAAAAATTATTGATATCTGAAATAGGGGGAACTTTCTTTTTGTGTTGTGTTTAGATGCTTTCAAAAGAGTCACCATCGCACGCAATCCCATCCAATGATCTGGGACAACAGGGACAGCGTTCACTTAATCTTCTTTCATTTTCTTAAATACTTGGGAAATGGATTCTGTACTGTTATCTTCTTTTGCAATTTACTCAGTTATGCTTTACATTCATAATTCAATGGAAACATATGTTACATATGAACAGCAAAAACAAATGAACTTGGTATATGGGCCCTGCATGTAAAGATGGATTACCTTTTTTATACGCACTGTATAATCTGCAATAGGCCGATTATTATGATAATACCTTTAATACATAGTAACGAGATATTCAAACAAGCTGTTATATTAAAGAATGATCTGCAATATTTGGAATCCAGTGTGCATGCATTAGTTGTTGATATCGTGCAAACATGTCGCTCGCCCGACATAGCAACACCTACTTATGCAAAATGGATTAAAAAAAAGTTTAGTTTATTCTTTGATAACCGTTTGTTTGAACATTTCGTTTCGATGTAGAATTTAACGCATGGATATAAATTATAATCATAAGACTGGCCAGTGGTTGTCTTATGTCCTATACCTTTATATCGATTTCTTATTCTGTCATTAGTGTCATTGTCTGTTCATTTTCAATATTATTACTTTTGAAGCCCTTATTTTTGCAAGTTGTTGCATCAAAGGTCACCAGCAGGCGCGTACCCAGGGGAACGGAGTGGGCGCGCGCCCCCCGTTAAAAAAAATTCAGCTCGCATTGTTGAATAAGATAAGTATCTGCTTAATAAGCTTTGCACAAAAATGAAAACGCTTAAAAGTTTATGTTCTCAGGTTGATATATAAGATAAAAAAATCGGCTTGCTCTTCGCGCTCGCATTGTTTAAGGAGATAAGTATCTTCTTTATAGAAGTAGCAAAAAAAAACCCTCAAAATGCAACGTTTTCGGGTTAATACATTTAAAAAAAATGGGATCGCGCTTCGCGCTCGCATTTTTCAATGAGATTTGTATCTTCTATATGAGTAGCACAAAAAGCGCTTAAAATGCATTGTTTTCAGATTGATACAGCCATGATTTTTGGCTCGCGCTTCGCGCTCGCATTATTCAATGAACAAAAAAATACACTTTTTCAGGTTAATATAGCCAATTTTTTCGGCTCGCGCTTCGCGCCTGCCCCCCCCCCCCCCCCCCCCCGCTTATCGCTCGGCCAGTGTGACGCTCCAAATTAATTTTCGATTGCGCCCCCCGTTTGAGTTAAATCATGGATACGCCACTGACCAGCATGCATATTTTAAATGATTCCGGAATGAAAGTTATGATTTGCATACAGTGAAAACCTAAATTTGTCTAAATAGATTGCAACTGTTGGTTACAGTGGTTGTTATAAAAAGCGGGTCAGGTGTGCGCTTTACTGTATTGTGCAACTCAAGCTGATGAACTAGTTTACTTAAGCCCGTCTCACACTGTGCGATTTGCTGCGATGCGATTTTTTGAAAAACTGTTATATTATTTAATATGGACATTCAAACAAGGAAATGAATGCTGTCCAAAGTTCTTGGTATTCCTGTAAATAATAAAATTGTAATTCACGGCTATTACGAACCCATTTCTCTGTATAAAATCAAATTATTTCTATATCGCAGTGACGTCACAGCGATCTTGCGATTTTAAGCTAATTTGACATTCTCTCCCAATTAATGGATCGCATTGGGAAAAAATTTCGCTTGCATTGTTCTTATACATTTTCTGCGTCTCATAAGATCATTTTGAATGTTGGAATTTGTCACATTTAAGGAAAATTGCCATTTGTTCCAAAAATCGCATCGCAGCAAATCGCACAGTGTGAGGCGGGCTTTATTGTGGTATCTCACTTCGCGGAGACGGATTCGAGATGAATAATTAGGACTTATTTGAGACAGTTTCGAAATTTGTCGCGGAGACGTTTTATTAGAGACGTATCCGATACTTTTTTTTCCGCCGCGGAGACGTCTCCGCGACGGAAAAAGTATCAGAGACGTCTCCGCGACGGAAAAAAAAGTATCGGAGACGTCTCCGCGACGTCCACACGACAAATTTCAAAACCGTCTCCGAGAAGTGAGATACCATCATTATCAGTAGCGGACGCAGACCGGAGTCACACAATGAACTTACCGGGCCCATGCGTAAACATAATAGAGCCGCTTTTGTCCCCAGACAATCGGGCCCCCGAAATGCATTCAATTCAATTTTCTTGGATCCGCTCCTGCATTATTAGAATTTATGATCTTACGATCTTCCACACGCCCATCATGCAACGAGGTGTTCAATTGAGCCTATCGAATAATGAACAATACTCAGACTCAAACTCAAACAAAGTTGAGTTGGCATACATTATTTTGTGCTAAACATCTGGCAAAACTCTAAGAAGCTTTTAGATTGCCAAGAGCAAGTTTTTTTTTTCAAACAAAAATATGCATAAAATTTGAACATGCTTGTATGCTAGGTCTCTTGACCAAAAAAAAAAAAAGCTATTCATGTTCTAAAATGTTCTTCTGGCACTTCTTTTATTCCCCGCGTGCCTGAAATAGAATAGGAAGGCGTAGGAGTCTGATTCAGGATGCCATGACGCACACACAACATTATCATTATAGCCACCATTTTTTTTCTATCATTAAGGAATACAACTGAATATTCGGACCCTAAGCTAACTGCTGCAGAACTGCAACAAAAACAACAACAACAACAAAAATTTGCTCATTTTGATAAAACTTCGAAATCATCAGTAACAAATGCAATGTCTGGTTCAAAAGGATTCAGCATTAATAGCTTTGTGTTCATTGATTTGGAGACGAGTCATTTGTACCCAACTGATCGCCCTACAATCACCGAAATGAGTTTGATTGCCATCAACCGTAAAGGACTTCTACACCATGATGTTGTAAGGTCCCTAAATTCTGCAGGGACAGGAGGAGACACATTTAAGTTGTCTAAGGTATCATTGCCTAGAATCATGGATAAACTAACCTTCTGCCTGGACCCAAGAAAATACACAAGTCCACAATCCTCTAGCCTCACCAAGTTGGACAAGCAGAATCTCGATGAGAACAAGAAGTTACCGTTCAACGAAGGTGTAGTCTTGATGTTGACTACCTTTTTAAGTCGACAGGAGTCACCAATCTGTCTGGTTGCTCATAACGGAAACAGGTTCGACTTCCCTATACTCAGGTCAGAACTATCGCGACTTTCTACTGTGTCAGAGGATCCTTTTCAAGATGTGTATTGCGTGGACACCTTGATTGGGTTCAGAGCTGGATTTACAACCGGGAAGAAAGAGGTTAAGAAGGTTTCTGCATCCGTACTTCCAGAACCAGTCCGTCCATTGAAACGAGAGAGGTCCGACTATGATAACCCATCAGGAATATCATTTCAGAGATCAGGTTGCTTGGACCAACAGACCAGACGCAGAGACGCACTGCCCGACATTTCTGCTGAGGACCTTACTGATGCCCCTGTCCAGGGGTGGACAACGTCTACAATTTTGCCCAGGAATCTCTTTTCTGACCTGGGTATCAACCAGTCCCTCCTACCAGAACGTGACCGACCCCAACTCCAAAACCAGCGAGCTGAGGCTTCTCATTCATCACCGTCCGTCATTCCCTCTCTTCTGGATAATATGACACCCCAATGGAACTTCCAAAGCTACCCCACCCCACCGACCCCGCCCCTCAAGAAAGTACAATCTGAGCCGTGTTATCGCATGAGTAATCGCGGTAACCATGGTAACACCAAACCTAAGCGAGTCTCTTATTCTCAAGTCAACATCTTCAAGAGAACCTTTGGGAGGGAGCCACCGAATTCCCATTCTGCTGAAGATGATGCTGTGTCTCTGATCAAGATCCTTCTTCCGAAGATGCCTGAGTTTGTTTCTTGGTCTGATATATATGCTACACCGTTCAAGAATTGCAAGCTTTATTACACCCCAGAATAAACGAGAGTTAGCTAATCAACAATGATCAATTGCCGATTGATTGGAATAGAAGGAATTGTTGCTGTTTAAATAATTGATGGATATTTGTATATAACATGAAATATACATTCATTTAATTATGCTTTTGTTTATTGTTGAGACACTTCTTTTCAGCCAGGCCTGACAAATTTTCATGTATGTTTATTTTACGCTTCGTATTCATGCCAAACTTTATGAATATTCTTAATTAACTACAGTAGAGGCCAGAAGTTTACATACACCTAGAAAATTCAATGGAAATTGTACACTTGGCAAACATTATAAAAATTACTTTATCTTAAGAAATATCTGGGCTATAATGACAAATTTGGTATCAAACGACCAAAACATTTCATATGTAAGATCAATTTGTCGCCCCTACTTTTAACCTCAATTTGGCGACCCCATAGTTTAATGTTGAGTTGGCGCCCCCTAAACTTAAGATCGAAATGGCGCCAATATAATTATATATGTTTTACGTCAATTTGGCGTCCCCTAAGTGCAAGATCAATATGGCGCCTTTTAGTTTAAGGTCAATTTGGTGTCAATTAAGGTTCAAGTAAATTTGGCGACCCTACGTTTAAGCTCAATTGGACGCCCCTTAGTTTAATTTCGAATTGGCGCCTCCCTAAATATAAGATAGAAATAGTGCCCCTAAGTTTAAGTTTAATTTCTCGACCCTTAGTTTCAGGTCAATTTGGCACCCCCCCCCCTTAGTTGCAGGTCAATTTAGCATCCCCAAGTTTCAGGTCAATTTCGCGCCCCTATACGTTTAAATTCAATTCCCCCCTTAGAGGACTATTCTTGGTCACGCGTGACCAAAATTATGAAAAATCTTAACTTTAATTGGCTATAACTGAAAAAGTTTTTAAAGATATACTGATTTTAATGTTTATATTATACTAACATATTTTGATGGCTATCATTTGGAAATATTGTTTGATGTTTACAATATTGCATGTTCAAGGTCAGAGTTCAAAAGAAGTGGGTCACGTGTGTGACTTCACAAAACGGCATGATTTTGTCGGAAAGTTCAATTTCATTTTGAAATTCCTGTGAGTTTTAAAATGATGAAATGTTCTTATTGCTGTAGGATATGCAATATGGATCTGTTAACCAAGAAGTACCACTGGATAGGAGTTATCTCTGAAATTTCCTTTTTTATCTATTATTTTATATCGTGATATCGGGTCACGTGTGTGACATATAGCAAAATGTACAGGAAATGAAAATATTATACAAATACAGTTAATGTACATTTTGAGCAATTATTACTATATTATCAGCTGTGGGTTATATTCAAACGTGAGTGACACGACATTTGGACTGATAGAAGGGCGCATATCTTTGCACTTGTAGGTTATGAATGGATCATGACTACCATATTATGTTTAATGTAGGAGTGGCATGTGTCATTACCAGTTGATTTGAATTTTATAATTGGTCCTGGAAATTATGATTAAAAAACAGTGCGTGAGTGACACGACAGAGAAAAGACATGGGTTTCTGACCATCATTGGTTATGGTTGGATTTGTGCCTAAGTAGATCTCTAAGGGTACCATAAGTGCTGGTATATGTATATGAATAGTGTACCTCTCTGACATTTATTGTGTTTATCAATCATTCCCTCTCTGTGGAAAATGGTCCACCTCTATGTGTCGTGAGTGACACGACATCCAAAATGTGAGTGACACGACCCGTGCCTTAAATTCAACATTTCAAGTAAATAACTAAATTCAAATTACCTGTATTTATATGCCATGTTAGAGTAGTCCATAAAAATTACTTTAAGCAAAAAAAAAATCTGACAAAAGTGATTGGCATTAAGAATAAGAGGCATTTAAAGCACCATAGTCCCATACGTGCAAATTCCTGTTTGCTTAATTATTCAGCGTAAGAAAACTGGATCACATAATTTTTTAACTTAAAGAATTGTTTGTATTGTAAAGAAGCTTTTGTGTTGATTTCAGATCCTAATTTGCATTTTCAAAGGCACAGCGCCACATTAAAAATTCAGCTAAATGTCCCACTTAGTCTGAATATGACCTGTGGTAAAAACTTTTATGAACTTAACCCTAATCAGACTGGGGTATTTTGGTAGCTGTCGAGACTGGGGGAAGTGGGGAGTGGTCCATGATGGCCCTCCCCCTAAGATCTCAGTTGCTGATCGCGCGAGCGCACCGAAAATTTGCAAGATGGTTGTGTGAAATGTAAATTACAAGACTGCACTGTTAAATTTTCCGAGATAATATTTATTCATTCTATATGAATTAATTATGCTAATTTATGCATTAAATCAAAGGTACTTTTTGCTCTAATTGACAAAATAAAGCTTCTGGAATGCTAATTTTGTGTGTATATATTTCTTATAGGATTCCTAACAACTGTAGCCCCCTACTGGGAAAAAAATTGGTATTGAAATCAATTTCTTATGTATTTCATTGTTTTATGAATTTCTTATGTATTTCTTTGTTTTTTTCGCAAAAATTATTGCAGAAACATTTTGGAGCATAGTAATGCTAAAATGAATTAATTTCAGCCAATAAAAAGTGAAAATATTCAGACCTTTAAGACCAGTGTGGGCCAGTGGGTCACGTGGGTGACTAATATTTTTGCTAAGTAATAATCAAATTAAAACTTTTCATGGATTCATATTTGGTGAAATGCAAGGTACATTAAATCTAGCTTTTTAGAAAAAATAATAATAATAATACCAGAGCCATGGTTAAGGCGGGACTAAACTTTTTGTGTTTCCTTGAACGTGTGACATTGAAGGTAATCAACTTCCATAGTTAATTATCTTAATATAATCAATTTAACAACACAATTTTTTTGGTTAGATTAAAGGTAATAGAGGTAAATAATAATATAATGACAATAATCAAAGTAAGGAAGTCAGCATATCCAATCCAGTCAGGGTTGAAAATAAAAATGATATTTTATGTACCATTTTTCTATCTAATTATTATATTTATTAATTTATGCAAATGAGCATGAAAAGTGGCAAAAATCACGAAAAAATTCAGTTCATGAAACTTCAGACATTGCTCTATTTGAATATGCAGCTTAATATCTAGAGGCAAAAACTTTATTTCGTCCCAAAAAGGTTCACTTTTCGGGTCGATTTGGTGCCCCCTAATTAAAGATCGAACTGTTATTTATGTTTTAAGTAAATTTTGCACTCATGATATATTTACATTACCTTTAGGTTTTACACAATGAACTACAATATTTGAAATTCGGTTTGTATACATTTTGTTGCTGTATGGTACGAACATGTCACCTACCCGACATAGCAACAACTACTTATGCAAGCTAGATTCCAAATATTGTAGTTCGTTCTTTGATATGATAACCGTTTGTTTTTATGTCTTCCCTTTGTATAGATTTCGTACTCTTGTTATTATTTTGTTACTCTTTGAAACCCTGTATTGTTGCCTCAGAGGTCACCAGCATCGTAATTTAGATTCCGGAATGACAGTTCTATACTATATGATATGGCATAGGCCTACAGAGAAAAAAAAAACTCTGTCTAAATAAATTACAGTTGTTTGTTACAGTGGTTATTGTCAAAAGCGGGTCAAGTGTGCGGGGTTTTTTTTGCACCATTCATGCACTCTGAACGTGCTGAATAGACCAGTTTACTAACATATTCAAATTTTATGCATACGTTTTCCTGGCAATATAGTATTCAAACAACCTGTAAGAAAAGAATGAACTACAATACTTGGAATCCAGTTTGCATACAGTAATTGTTGCTATGGCAAGCCTCAGGCAAGCTTTCAGGTTGTCAAGAACAACCTTTGTTCAAAAAGTATGCATAAAATGTTAATATGATAGGAAAGTGGTCTATTGATCTTATCGAAGAATGAACAATAGGGGAGACCGGGGAAAAATGTAACACGGGGCAATTGTAACAGGGGCTCCCATTCCTAGCAGAAACACGCTGTAAACTCAAAATTTGTACAGAGCATGCGTATTACATCACTCCACATGCTGTATGAGTGTTAGCAGATTTAACGGTTCGTGGAACTTTCTACAGCAGAAAAACCGTTTTTTGAGCAGGAAAATAATATTTCAAATTACCCATTGTTTTTCTTCTGGACATATATGTGGATGAGCTACGGCTGTCATTTTTATATATTTAGATATTATGTTCTTAGGCCATATTTTGCTAACGTTTCAACGATGAATACATAAGCTAAGATAGAAAAAAATCTCTCCAAATATGGTCGCCTCTGTCAGGGGCAATTGTAACAAGCTGTTACAATTGCCCCTAAAGGACCATTTCTGTTAAAGTAACTCCCGTAGGAACTCGCGCGGTATTAAGCAGCTTTCCGCTGCATCAACAACAAGCTAATATGTGATGCGTCACGTCGAAAGGAGAGACTAATCGCGATTTTTGAAATCCATTTTATTTGATATTATTGATCTCTGATTTATTGGCCTTGTTAAGTTTGATATATAACCCGACTGTAAGAGTAAATAGAAGTGGAGATATTAGCCTCTGAACGCGAGGAGAATTGTGTGGTCTTGGAAATCAAATCAAGAGAGAAAACGTGTCTTCGAAGTTTGACTTCCGTTTGACTCCGAGCCAGAAAATAAGACCATTTTGTCACCGGCTCTACTCACCGAAATGCCCTAGCAACCACTTTTTTACAAAGGTGAAAACGATTGACCAATGAGGAGGCTGCATTCAGGTATACAGAGAACAATACTCGTCGCGTCACGCATGATCGAGGCAAACGCAGCAAGCGATGTTGTCTAAAATAACATTCAATCTTCTCAAAAAAAGACAACTAAATTTGGTTAGTTGTTTTATATTCTTCGTCAATAAATAAAAACGTCATGTTCTTTCTAATTGTTTAAGAAAAGTCCGCTCTTTTAAGAAAAGACGTTTACCAATCCTGGCGCTAAATTAGTTAGAACAAAAACTATTTAAAAACCTTTTGGGGTTTTATTCCGATGTTTGCGTGCGTTCTTTGAATGTCAATGCGCGTATACTCTTACTCATTATAAAGCGAGTCATTTTGATCTGAACTCTGTTGGAAAATTTCGAAATAATAATGGTCTATAGACTAAATTATTTTGTACAGGGGTTTATGCATTTTGTTTATATTCTTTGAATAAGTATATGATAGAGATAAGCCTCCAAAAATGTTTTAAGAAATATTTGCGCGCTCACACGAATGTATATTAGAATTTCTCTGATCACGTTTTATGAGTGCGCTAGGTTAGCTTAAGACAATGAAATAAAAACGTAAATGATTTGCTCGATCTCGTCTTTTATTGATCAACCTGTTACCAGTAATTAAGAAGATATTAATAATTTTTAGAAATGAATTATTTTAAGAGTAAATCGTATTTTGTTTCGTCGTGTTTAGTAAAAACGCTACTTTCTTAAACACGTTACTTTTGTAAAATAAACTGCAGAAGACTTTAACCTAAATACTTGTATCAGAAGTATTATCACGTCACTCCTTTTGTATGCTCTATGTTTCCCTGATGGAACCAAATTTGTTAATAGGGAGGTTTTAATTTCCCATCAGGACAACAGATATCGCGGCCCTTAAAATAAAAATGCTGAAATTAACATTCATTGGATCCAGATAGCTAAGTCAAACAATAAGTAGCTTTTCCCCACATAACCCCCCCCCCCCCCTCTCCCCACCGATTGTTAGATTTGACATTCGTTTGCGTGCTCCGCTATCCCGCGGATGAAACAGCTTTATTCATAGCAGGTTGTGGCATCGCACGCAAAATTTCTGAGTGCAGCTAAAGAGAGTTTAGTTCGCTATTCGCTCACAAAAACGAAACAAAAATCCAATTGAAATCACACATAATGACAAAGCCATGCGTTGCTAAGGGCGGAGCTAAACGGAGAGGGGAAATGAGCGTGGACGTCGCTTGTTGTCGGAAAAAAATTATGACCGAAAAAAACACTCGCCGAAAAACTGCTTTTTTACCACTTTCCCGCGTTACCATTTTCACTCATGTTTTTAACTGAGCAAAGATGAAGCATGGTAAGCACCAGAAAATCACAAAAAAAATTTCCTCAAAATTTTGACTTTTTTATTAGTTTGTCGATTTACTCAGATCTTTGATCTGCGACTTCTCTCTCATTTCGACAAGACGTATCACATATATAACCAATCAGGGGCCACGGAGCTTTTTGAAAGTGGAGGGGCTGAGCGGCAAGGGGGTTGGGGTGGGGGGGGGGGCTGAACAGGGTAAGAATTAGAAATGTATGGTCATTTGTCCGTTTTTGTACACGTTTGCTGGGACGAGAAGTGGGGGGGGGGGATTAGAAAGAGAATTGCATAACTTTGAACATACTGTCCAATACGTTTTGTTGAAAAGGCAAAAAAATAATGATTTAGTCCGAAAAAGGGGTGTCTTTAGTTTGTTTATATTTGTTTCATTGTAATCAGAGCCTCTAGTTTTTTTTCTTTTTTGTTTTTTAATAATTTATATCACATTTACTAGAACGAAAAAGTAACAAAATATGAAGAGAGTGAACAGTTAGGTTTTTTAATGCCAAATAGTAAATAGGAGTAGACTTGGAAATAAATAAAAACAGCAAAAGAGTAGCCTCGTCAGATAAGCTCAAGCATCAGAACTTCATAACTTTGAATGAATTATCAATTATAATGCTTTACAAAAACAAAAGGTAACCATATCTATAAGCTCAGAAAGGGGGATTAAATAACTTTGAACATATCTGTCCAATACGTTTTGTTAGAAAGGCAAAGAAATATTGATTTTGTCCGAAAAAGTGCCTCTAGTTTGTTTATCATTTGTTTCATTGTAATCAGAGCCTCAAGTTTTTTTTAATTCTTGTTGTTTTGATAATTTATATCATTTTACTAGAGAACTTCATAACTTCATATGTCTGAATGTATAGTCAATTATAGTGCTATGTTTACAATTACAAAAGATAACCTTATCTATGAGTTCAAACATGAGAATTAGATATTAGATAACTGTGAACCTATAATTTGATTTGATTTGATTTTATTTTATTTGTCGATTATACATGGTATAAAACAAAAAAGAAAAACCGACAGGATATCCCATGAAATCCAAAAAGGCTTATTTTATAGGGTCCTATAAAATGAGAAAGAGATTACGGACCCCCCCCCCCTGATTTGCTTTTTCTTATTTAAAAAAACCCACACACATTAAAAGAGAGAAAGAAGAGAGAGGAAGGGAGGAAAATTGAGAGGAGGAGGAAAGAGAGAGAGGGGAAGGGCAGATAGGAAAGTAAAAAGGTAAAGATGGAGTGAAAGAAGAAAAAAGAAAGAAAGAAAAAAAGGAAGAGGAGAGAGAGAGAGAGAGAGAGGGGGGGGGAGAGATGGGAGCCCCCATAAAAGATTAAGATATATTTTCAATATGATACCTGAAAATATACGTCCAATGCGTTTTGTTAACAGGGCAAAGAAATATTGATTTTGCCAGAAAAAAAAAGGGGCGTAAATTTTTAAGATTGATTTTACAACAAAAAAAAAGCTGTCATTTTTTTTTTACTTCTTATCAGAAATGTATCACTTTATTTGGAAAAGAATGTGTTAAAGTCAAAAGGCGTAGGCCTAATATAAAGTGTTATACCACAGTTGTCAGTTTAAAGATATATTGAGTAGGTACAAAGTAGATAAAGAACCAAAATATGAATTCATGAAGGTTCTATAGTTCTACAGTTAAAGGGTGAAGCCCCAGCAACCTTTAAAAAAAATTTTTTTAAAAAAAGGATCATAACTTTTGCCCCATATCATGAATATAACAAGTGGAAAACATAATATAAATGAGTCAAGCATTGTCATGTTTTATTATAATTAGCTTATGTGGTTAATGATGTTTAAATCTTGGATCTGTCAAATGCATAGCTTTGATAATTTCATGTGTTACAATTGCCCCGTACGTCTGTTACAATTGCCCCTGGACACGGGGCAATTGTAACACTCGACCTCTTGTTTTGAAATGGTAATGGCTTCAAAATAACTTGTTGTACTTAGCCCAAACCTATTCATATGTCAAGCTAAGATATGCATATTTCATTTTATTTAATTTTAAGCAAGTATTTGGCTTTAATAAAGTTGATAGGTTAAATTTGGAAAAAACTGTTACAATTGTCCCTGGTCTCCCCTACTCAGAGTCAAACATGTCAAAGTTGAGTTTGCATAGGCCTTCATTATTTTGTGCTAAACATCTGGCAAACCTGTAGGCCTACCTCTGAGAAGCTTTTAAATTGTCAAGAACAAACAGCGTTCCAAACAAAAGTATTCATAAAATTTGAATATGCTAGTGTGCTACGTCTATTGGCTTAAACAAAGCTATTCATATTCTAAAAATGTTCTTCTGGTATTCCCCGCGAGCCTTAAATAGAATTAGAAGGCGTAACTAACAAAGTCATGCTCTGACGCACAAACAAATATATCACTACAGCCACCAAATTTGTTTCTTCCATTGAGGGATACAACTGAATTTTTGGACCCTGAGCTAATTGCTGCAGAACTGCATCAAATATTTTACTGTGCTCATTTTGATAAAACTTCGAAATCATCAGTAACTATGGAAATGGCTGGTGCAAAAGGATTCACCATAAACATGATAAATAGCTTTGTGTTCTTTGATTTGGAGACGAGTCATTTGTTCCCAACAGATCGCCCTACAATCACTGAAATGAGTTTGGTTGCCATCAACCGTAAAGGACTTCTACATCCTGATGTTGTAAGTTCTCTGCATTCTGCAGGGATAGGAGGAGACATGTTTAATTTGTC
Organism: Paracentrotus lividus; assembly: GCA_940671915.1. Lineage (NCBI taxonomy): Eukaryota > Metazoa > Echinodermata > Echinoidea > Camarodonta > Echinidae > Paracentrotus > Paracentrotus lividus. Next base: position 15,347,643 of record CALNVZ010000649.1, on the reverse strand, counting down.
TAAAGTGTCCTTGCCCAGAATCATGGATAAATTAACCCTCTGCCTAGACCCAAGAAAATACATAAGTTCAAAATCCATGAGCCTCACCAAGTTGGACAAACGAAACCTCGACGAGAACAAAAAGCTACCATTCAACAAAGGTGTAGTCTTGATGTTGACTACCTTTTTAAGTCGACAGGAGGCACCAGTCTGTCTGGTTGCTCATAACGGAAACAGGTTCGACTTCCCAATACTCAGGTCAGAACTATCGCGACTTTCTACCGTGTCAGAGGATCCTTTACAAGATGTGTATTGCGTGGACACTTTGATTGGTTTCAGAGCTGCTTTTACAACCGGGAAGAAAGAGGTTAGGAAGGTTTGTGCATGCGTACCTCCAGAACCAGTTCGTCCGCTGAAACGAGTGAGGTCCGACTATGATGAAACATCAGGAATGTTGAACTTCCAAAATTACTCCACCCCTCCGACCCCGCCCCTCAAGAAAGTACAATCTGAGCCGTGTTACCGCACGAGTAATCGCGGTAACCATGGTAACACCAAACCCGAGCGAGTCTCTTATTCTCAAGTCAACATCTTCAAGAGAACATTTGGGAGGGAGCCACCGAATTCCCATTCTGCTGAAGATGATGCTGTGTCTCTGATCAAGATCCTTCTCCCGAAGATGCCTGAGTTCGTTTCTTGGTCTGATGTAAATGCTGCACCATTCAAGAACTGCAAGCTTTATTACACCCCAGAATAAACGAGACTTAGCTAATCAACAATGATCAATTGCCGATTGATTGGAATAGAAGGAAATGTTGCTGTTTAAATAATTGATGAATATTTTGTGTATAACTTGAAAATATACATTAATTTATTATGTTTTTGTTTATTGTTAAGACACTTCTTTTCAGCCAGGCCTGACAAATACTACATGTATATGTTTATTTTACGCTTCGCCTTCATGCAAAACTTAAGTTTATGGATATTTTTTAATCAACTATATATAGTTTTTAAATTTAACGTAAAAAAAAAAAAAAAAAAAAAAAACGTTTGTAATCTGGAAAATGTGTCAGAATACGAAACAATATTTCAAGGAAATTGTTCAGTCTGAAATATTTAGCAAGAATATGGCAACATAATTTATGATGAGTTTTAGGAGTATACAACTTTTGAAATAATTACATTAATTCGTAAATAATGATTGCAGTGTAATATTTATATAATATTGGATGCACTTGAGTGCAATATGAGATATATTCCATTCATCAGTATGAATATTGCAAGAGTCGAAGACGAGTGCAATATTCATACTGATGAATGGAATATATCTCATATTGCACGAAAGAAATCCAATATTATTATTATTATACATACAAACCATTCTCCATGGCAACAGCAACGCTATCAGTTTAAACACAAAAAGAGGTTTACTCTCCTGTATCAAATCTACCTGAAGGAGAAATTCAAATGATCAATCTATTATGACGTCAATTGTTGCTCCGCGTATCCATTGTTATAGTAAGCGGTTGTGCTATTATGACGTCCATTGTTGCTCCGCGTATCCATTGTTAAAGTTGTTGTGCGCAGCATTTTACTGGCATCGCGGAGTGCAATATTGTAACAATAATGCACTCCTTTTCTTCATTGATATGGGTAATGTAGAATACATAGGACATACATTATGCTAACAATATTGAACGCCGACAAACAAACATCTGGAAGAGTATTAATACATGGTTTTAATGTATCGAAAAAGAGACTTAAACGTGTAATAATACAAGGTGTTTCGCCATCATAGATTACCAGTTGGCATGAGCCTCCTCTATTTTTTTTTCTTCATTTTTCTATTTTTTTAGGATCACACATTGAAAATTGTTGTCTACGCCCCTGAATATTTTCGAATTTTCCATATATGCCAGGGGTATATGCCCCTCTAATATCTCCATATCCTAGATCCATCGCTATCAGATTACGAATAATCAAAATAATAGGTTTTAAATCACACTTCCATATGATTAGATTAGATGATAGCACATGTATACTGACATTTGTATTTGTATGTACGTTTGCATAGTATGAACATGGTAGATGTTGAAACTAATATTATTTCCCAATAGGATTTATAAATGATATCAAGTTAACCCATTCAAGGAAAATCATCACTTTTTTTCAGAATCTTACCTTGAATTATCTGTTCGATGCTTTCTAATGATTAATTCTTTGTTATTTTGATTAGTGAATATGGGTAATAGACTTGAAAATTAATTGTTATGTAACGTTTTAAAGTGAGTAGCATTTTTGCGATTTTATAATTCTTTGACTTACATGGACCTTTGTAAATTTTTATGTACGCGAAGAATCATTAAGCCCAGCGCACACATTGCGATGCGATTGCACTAAGATCCGATTGCAACAAATTGCCAATCGCATCGCAGTGCAATCGCATCGCAGGCCCAGCGCAAGTATTATGTTCTAGTTGTCTTCATTGCCAAAGCGCTGCATATCACCATGGTACCCGATCCTCTTTATACGCGCAGGCGGCGCAGTAATACATCCATCTCTTAGCCAATCTGATTGGCTGAATATATTACAAAATCGCAGGAAAATCGCAGGAAGATTGACATGTCAATTGTCTGAGATTTTGGTCTGCGATTCTTCTGCAACAATCGCATGATCGCAGTTGCAGCGTGTTGCAGGTTGGCGCACACACTGCAATTTGTTTGCAATCGGATCTTAGTGCAATCGCCATCGCAATGTGTGCGCTGGGCTTTAGTTCTAACCTTAAATGATACAAATTATTAGTATTTTCATTGTGAATGCGAGTGCCTTCAAGTTAGATTATCATTTTATTTTTTTTATAGTAATGCTGCTATTCTCTTTTGCCATGAGACGGATTTGAGACTAGTCACGGAGAAGTTTCAGAGACGTCTCATGAGTCGAGGGAAAATTCGAACAAAAGTATTCACACTATGAGATTTCTTCCATCCTAATGACGTCTCCAACTATATATGATATTCCACTTTCAAAAAAAAAAAAAAAAAAAAAAAAAAAAAAAAAATAAAAATTTTTGGTTGGGTAATAACTAGATGGCTGAAGAGACTATTCTATGATGATCATGGCTATAGAATCAGAAAAACAATAGATTAAATCGACCAATACAATTGGGCTCATATGTTGACTTGGCAGTATCTTTTATGAATGTATCGAAATTTAGCAGCACATTTATTGTCACCTATGAGTCCAGTGGCTTATCCTTGCGGGGCACAGGGGACGCCCCCCCCTACCTATATTTGAAAATCACTCATTGACTGTACATGTTAAAATCATAAAAAGTTCGGCGCCCCCCCCCATTCTCTGAAATCCTGGATCCGCCATGTATATCTTGTACTTCATTCACTCTAAAAATGAATATTGAATGCATGGCCCGAATGACCCTGAATTGAAATGTATTCCTGTATTTGTTTGGACGGTAGATGTAGTCTATGACAATGTATGTGCCACATAAAGTATGATGGCGGTGCCAAGTCTGCGCTACAAATAGGATCTCGTATTTTATTACAAAGTAAATATTATTTTGAAGAATCATCAATGTTATTTCGTTCTTCATATTCTAATGATCAGTGAACAAAAATTTCAAAAATATTCACAAGAACAATGTTTTTTATTTTACGATTCAGACGGGCTTGTCATTTTGTGTAGCAAAACTGAATAGTGCCCATGTCTGCGCACTCATCTTCATTTTGCACGCAATTCAAGCCATGAAGTTTCCGACTTTCTTTTTTGACAATGATTGAATTTTCAGGGTAGCAAATGAAACTTGCTGAAACTCATTTTTAATCAATTATTTTCGCATTTTTTGGTTTCAAAATGGATTGTTGAGGCAGAACCTGCAACAAAAAAGCGTATTCCGTACTTTCTATCTCTTTCTTGCTTCTTAAGGGGGTACTAAGATCTATAGATGTCTATGAATGCACATCACCATCATGCCATAACTAATCGCACCTGTCTTCATAGAAAACATTTAATTGTCCAATGAATTGTCTATGTCCCTCATTTACCAGAACGAATGCCTTTGGTGCAGGGATGACACATGTCAAAAGTTTGGCATATTTACCTTGTTTTCTATTGAAAATAATTGAATAATAAAAGGTTTTCAGGTCGACAGGTGGATGGAGATTGACATTTTTATGATCTGAATTAATTATTAGATCAATTTAATGAGTTTGGTACCCCTTATCCAAATGAAAAAGACAAAAATACGCTTTTAGGTTGGCAGTACTGTTGAGGTCAAGATTGAAAATTGGTGTCAGTTTGATGTTTTGTTCTATGAAAATCGCGCATTTACGTGGGTGCGCAGACATAGGCACTGCGCAGACTTGGGGCACCTTACCATACTGCCTATGTGCAGCTAGATCAAAACATCGGTATTCCCAATTTACCGAATCTGGATTTCCTGTACATCCTGCCCACAGTTGACAATGTTTACAGGAAATGAGTCCCAAAGTCTCACATGTCATTCTTTCTGACACAATTATTTTATTTCATAACATTAACTTTTTAAACAATTTTTTGGATTTTCAACATGGTACGTTTACACTTTTTGTTTGTCAATTCCCAGTACGCATTGACTTCATCATCATTATTAAATGTCGCAATGATATGCAATAAATCAATTACAGTGACATAAATCAAACACAAGGGAAGTTTGTTGAGTGATATAGATTAATAATGAAGAGTAACGACTATGACATAAGTAAAATTTTAGTAACTAGCATTAGTAATATGTATAATGAAAGAGTAACCCCCCACCCCCCCCCCCAAAAATAGAGCTTGACAGGTCCCGTAGATATAAAATGTACATAAAAATTATTTCTGTATATATAGTCTTCGTTTTTTATACTGAATACTTATGTCAATTCTTATTTGTTATGTTAATTTTATGTATATATACATTTACTGTTACATTTTCTTTGTTTTCTTTTGCTATGTTTGTATTGAAGATAATCCGAAATGCGGATATTTTGTTTCAATAAATTTGATTTGATTTGATTTGATTTGATTTGATTTGATTTGATTTGTATCCTTTGTACCAATTAGGGGTCGCGGAGCGTTTTTGAAAGAGGCCTGAACATCGCGTGTTTACTGAAAACATAGGAGTTGAAAGCCCCGCCCCCCCCCAAATCTGGTTCCGTGGCCTCTTCATAACCACACTATATTGTGAAGCGCCATGATATTGTGAAGTATAAATATATTGTGATTATATTATAAATAAGGACATATTTCGTTTTTAATCGAAACTACATAAGTAATGATATTCTTCCTTATATCAAAAGTGTTCATAATTCTTGGACCCTATACATTTAGATAAATAATTTCAAATCTTGAGTACGTCGCAATTTCACTTAAATAACATTGTTACTTGCCGGGGGGGGGGGGGGTAGGGGCAGTTTGGTTTCATCTGGTAAAGTGTATACAGTTCATCCCAGAAGGAAAAAAAACAGAACCCGAATTGTCGGTCATTTTTCTCTACAGATACAAGCAAAATAATGAAATATTAATTTAATGCGCCATTTTAAAGTTCAATAATTATTCTTCTTTCTTTTGACACCAAAGTGTAACACATTCGTGTTCAAAACCAAGTTCCCCCAAATGAGTTGGCGTAGAACAACAAAGAAAAATTAAACTTTGAAATAGTGGATTTAATATTTTGCTTGCATTTTAAGAGCAAACAATTGCGCTTAATCTGGGACACCATGTATATTTGACATGATGGTAAAGGGATGTTTTTCGGGAGTGTTTTTCACTTATGTCTGAAACTTGATTTTCTTTAGGATTTACTTCTCCTTCTTCATTTTGTCAAATCATCAACTTTGTTTGAAAGGCCGCCGCAATCTCAAACTCTGGAGCTTGGAGCTCAATTCTGCATAGAATCCTCAAGGAACCATGGATGCTGATACCGAGGCACCTCGAAGTAAAATTAGTCTACATCAAAGTAAAAAAAATAAATAAATATTATACGTAGATCGAGCAAGGAATTTGAACACTTAATAATGCATTTAGGAAAGTGTGGAATTAAAATTAACGACCCTTGAATTTTTTACATTTAATATCTGATCCAAAATAGTAATGAAGTACATTATCTTGAATTCGATCTTTTTACAAAGTTTTAAGAAATTACCCTTCACGGATTCTGCAAAGACTATATATCGACAGACGCTCGCAAATCTGTGAAAAGCGGTACGTATCCATGGTTATTTTTGCTTTGTAATTTCATGTAATTTAACTTGGTGAATTCAGATTATTTAAGAATGAGTATAATAAGTTTATCACTAATTCTCTGGCCAAAATTTCATATGTTTATAATGTAGTGGGTCTAGAAAATGAAGGTAGTCAATGGTGAGTGGACGAGTTGTGAATAAAGTAAGAGTTGACTTGCAGCGGATGTGTTGAGAGCGGGTTGTTCTCGGCATCAGTCACGGGGGTCGCGCCCCGGTTGTGGGGACCGTGCGATCGATGTTTACTTTGTCTAGCGAGCAGCAGCGAGGAAAGTTCAAAAGAATATTAAATTCCGCGGGAAACATGAGCGATCAATGGCGAGGTGAAAGAGGTTAATCTTTTTGTCGATCCCTGTGTCAACCCCAAAAGTTACGAAAATTGGTAGAAACATCTCGGTATTGTGATATGATCAAATTGTTCTGTGTAACGTAGCCCCGGGACGCCGCCTGAAGTAAACATATACATCTGGCCAAGCTCACCGTCTTCCCCAATAAAACCATGAAATTCAACCCCCAAAAAATGTGAAATGATACACATACATGCAATGCCAATTACCTAAGCATACCAACCGGAATATGGTGAATAAAAACAGACGTGAAATAGTCCAAGAATAAGAAGATTTGGGGGGTTTTCGTCAGTATCGTAAATTTGGCCCGATTCGCCATATTGATAAAGCTGAATAAAAACGGGACCCTGGAGTAGCCTTAATCAGAGACGTTCTTTTTGTATAATTTGTAAGTTTCGTTACGAAAATAGGGCTGATGAAGGAAAATGGGCTCAAAAACTAAAATAACAAATAATTCATGACTACTAATGTAAGTAATCTTTTTGTTTTGGTTAATACCATGTAATGGAATAAAAATAAAATTATGATTGTAATGACTTGTCTAAAGACTAATCATGGCAATATCCATGACGCATGCGTATTAAAAAGACAAACCTACGATCACGATTGTTCTACTCGGGAAGTTTGGAAATTTTGACCCCAAAATTACATATAAGAAGATTCACACAACGAAGACGATAGTTTTCCGGAACGATTCGTAAGTATATATTGCAATAATATAAGCTGTTTTTATAACTAGAAGTAAGGTATCGTCCGGAAATGTATGTAATTCGAAGTGACATCGCCCGTCGGATTTCAAATAAGCGTAGCCCGCAAACTTCGTGTGCGGGCTAATCGTAGTAATGTGTAACGATGAAATAACAGAGTGCGACATCGCGACATTAGTCATTACTACTAAGTTAGTACTAGGCACCTTGGTACTAGGCTAATTTCTGTTTTCTTTTTTTCAGGAAAATGTTGGCAGTGTGAACAAGGTCTACATCTTCACCATTGTTGGGAGTGTGAACACAACATTGAACAAACATATCATGGGTTAAGAAACAGTAAATCAAAGACATAATTCTGCCAAGTTGCAAAATACATGTGAGTGTCTTAAACCTGGTGTATAGTTTTGGTAACAAAAAAGGAATCGGCATAAAACCGATTAAATATAGTCTCATGTTGTTCACATTGCACTAAAAGAATATGTGTGAGAGATTTTGTGATATTCCTTTCACGATTTCCGGTGAATTTCAGTGAAATGTTTGAATCCAAACACAATTTGTAAGGCCAAGTAAAAAAATAAACATGTTGATCGTCGGACTTTTCAAAAAAGTTGATGAGGGAGGCCTTATTATTTTATTTGTTATTTTTTTTCCAAAAATGGCTGCCGCGTCAAAGATGGCCGCCATATTCATATTTGAAGAAGATTTAATGCTGCTTTTAGTTTAAGGTGCAATGCAGGTCCACAAATGAAGATATACATGTATCATATTGTCCACTTGTCGAGTCAGTTGCCAATATCAATCAGTATTTTGCGAGCTTGAATGACAAGTGATCAGTGAGAGATTTTACAACATGTAGATCAGGGGTTTTCAAACTGTGGGGTGCAAGACTTTGTCAGAATTTATTAACGGTACTGATGAATTGCTTAATTGGGGTCACCACCAGTCCTTGTTATGAACAAAGTTTAGTTGGTCTGGGGTCATGAACAAAATGTTTGGGAACCCCTGATGTATATTTGATTGCACAACTCATTCAGTCCACACAGACACTGTTTATATAAAATTTTCTTATGCTTTTTATAATGTTTCATTGCCGTCATGTGTTAGTTATAATAACTGACATGGCGCTTCATATTCGTTTGAGCCTAACCGATCGATTATATGTCTCGAAATACTTAATAGGTGATAAATACCTAACATGAAGCTGGGAAGAAAATTAAACATAAAATTAAATAATAAATAAAAAGTGATATTGTTATTACAGTCTAAAGCTTCTCTATACACAATCACATGTAAAACAACGATGAATACCTATAGTATACTTGGTAAACTAATTGAAGAAGAAAAAACAAAAAAAACAAAAAACAAACAAACAAACAAAAAAAACAAAACAAAACAAAACAAATAACAAAAAAATCGAGGCGGCACCAAAAATCGATGCGGGCGGGGACGATCAACATGTTTATTTTTTTACTTGGCCGAACGGTTTTTGAGACCTTTGCTGGGTTGTCCAGTCCCCCGAACTTCCCGCATGAATGGAGCGTAGCGATCTGTGTGTATCACCCACACAAGAGAATCCCCATTGGTTTTCCATGTGAACGCCTAGTGCACACTGAGATGAGTCGGATCCCCGACTTATCTTTTTTTATACGTGTATCGTGAAATAAAGACACTAGAACGAGATTCCATGTAATATAACTTTCTTTGTTACAGTTATAGTATTCAGTCTTTCATATTATCTAACTGTGAATCCAAATTAAATGTTTCCTTCTCCCAACACTATACACCAGCTTTAATGTAAATTGTAGTTTTGTGCAGTGAAACCTTTTTAAACACTGCATGTCTTGAACAAAACGACCCTCGCAAAGTGTGGTTCCACCCACATTTTTCTTTTCATCAGATGTTTTCAATACTTTGTAGGGTTTATTTGCATATCTCATGATTGATAAATTTTCTGATGAATATCTTTTTAAAGTGCTTTTTGCCTTGGAATACACTAGGTTGCAAAGAGAATTATCATATGAAATTGCAGAATAAGAAGCAAATTTTTCTAGATGGGATATCAGTTAGAACACTTACTTTATAATGCCATATTTAACTTGGTTATTTAGAATAAACTAAGTTAGTTTCAACGTCAATGGAAATATGGCATCTCTATTCGCTGAAAAAAACAAAAACAAACAATAGGCCCTACAAAATTGTAACTTGTTATGAGCTGGCGGGTAACGTATAGGCCGAATGAATATTCTGTGACAACTATCATTGTAGTCGCCCTCTTACTCAGTAAGAGGGCAGACGGGTTAATGATGCTTATATTACAGGTATATGATGCTTATATTACAGGTATATGATGCTTATATTACAGGTATATGATGCTTATATTACAGGTATATGATGCAATTATATTAAGTTTCTTTCCATCATTTTCCCTGACTGCCACATGTAGGTCATCCATCCCTGAACCTGCATCAGATGGAGTGAAACGTTATGACCCGGTCCATACTGATGCAGTCCTGTCTGTCAGTTGCTATGGCAACAATGGATTTCTTTCAGCTGGAGCAGATCAGGTCTGTACTAGATCAAAATTTTAAAAGCATTGAATTTTGTCACTAATGTCCCCTTTATAAATCCAATTGCATACGGGCAGTTCCAAGGTAACGGAGTGACATTCAGAAGCAACATTTCAGCATTCAAACAAGTTTATCATCCAAGCTTTAATCTTTATTTTAAAAAGAAATGGTTCATGCCAAAGCTGATGGTACCCTCTTTTGTCAAAATGGATACATGTTTTTCATAGTGATCCCTCTTTAATTAATGAGATATGAATATTCATAATCATGGTTACGAGAGTGACGCAAAATGGACATGCATATTTGAGCATAAAACATTTTGCTTAAGATCTGTGAAATTTAAATGGCTATCACAATTTTGAGTTATTGATTGGATTCTATATTATTCTAGGTATAAATATGCCACCTTGCATAAAGAAATTGGCTGAATATTTTGTTAATTAATGACTTAAAACTTGAACCCTTGTCTCGTTACGGAGTGACGGTTACGGAGTGACGTCTGGTTTCCCGGTCTTTTTCGTGAGGAAAAATGCATTATAAAGAAATATTAATACCAAATTTTGGTTGGAGTAGACCATGACAATTATATTAAGCAAAAAAATTGGCAAAAAGTGACGAGATATAAGAATTAGAGGCATTTAAAGCCCCATAGTCCATAACATGCAAATTTTGGGTTTGATCAATTATTTCAGTCGCAAGAATATGAATCACAAATTTTTAACTTAAATGAATGGTTGTATTGTAAAGAAGCCTTTGTGGTAATTCAGATCCTAATTACATTTTCAAAGGCACAGCGGCACATTGAAATTTCAGCTCCATGTCCTGTTTTGCTTGGAACTGCCATACCATACATTTTTTTAAAATTTTAAGCATAGTTTAATATTGTTTAACGAACAGGAAGAAAACTTAATGATATTCACAGTGATGATATGGAAAACCTAATCATTTTCTGCATCACACATGTATGTTTCCACAACGGGTTTCTAGCAACTGTGGAGAAAACTGGATGGATGTGACACACTGTCGTGATTGTTGTAATGGTGGATTGCCACAGCAGTGACTTCTTGCATAAAAGTCTCATTGATAACAAATCAGAATGGTTGTTTGAAATCTGTAGTTTATTGTAACTTTTTATGTTACAGGGCACAGATGTTTTACAGATTCCAGGCAAATAACAATTTTCTCATCTTTTTTTACTAGGCCATTGTATCATACCATTGGCAAGAGGGCAGAATATTACAGAAATGGATGGGACATACCAGAGATGTAACAAAGGTAATATTATATTTCAAGCGGCTTTTAGATAATAATTTAAGTGGAATTTGAACTGTAGATATATCAAGATGTCATTTGTTTTTTTTAAAAATTGAAAAGGCATTTTTAACGAATCCACCCTCTTTCATTGGCAAGTTCAAAACACATGGCCATTCTAGCTTATGAAAAGTTACTGCAAATACGTAACTTTATGGATATTGACAACTCTCATATGCATACAGAGGCCTTATGGTGAGAAAATATCTTAGGACATTTTACAAGGTTTCCGTATTTCTCTTTGCTCATTATTCAAATGAATATGTTAAATAAAGATAAGGAATTTATTCATTTGTCTCCAATGGTAGAAACACTTGCAACTGCATTGTGACGCTGGTGCAGGTTATGACGCTGGTTTAGCAATCCAGAGATTGTGGGTTCAAATCCCACCCATGCAGCATGTGATTTTTTTTTTCACAGCTGTCTGGCCTCAATCTTTCACACTGCAGTTGCATGTGTTTCTACCATTGGAGACAAACGTCCAACGGCTAAAACCATTTACATTTAAATACAATGTTTTCTATTGAAAAGTTCCGTAGTTTACTTTTATTTGTAGTTTTGAGCATTAAGTGAACTCTGTTTGATACTGTTAAAGTGTGTATAGATCTTCTTCACTACCAAAACTAAAGATTAACTTTGTATAATTTGAGCATTCAAATGTACATCCCTTGCATAAAGACATTTACAATGATGATTATGTACTTACAGGTGATCTATTCTCCTGCTATGAATTGTGTATTCAGTGGATCACGGGACAGGACTGCCAAAATGTGGACAAGAGAGGGAGCTGCAGCGGTTAGCTTTGTCGGCCATAATCTTGTTGTCAATGGGCTTGCTGCAGGTATACCCAATATACCTTGTAATTGATATGAAAGTACGGAGAAATAAAGCTCCTCTGTTCTCAACTGCGGAGGCGTGAAGAGAAGAGACATCTTGTATACCTTTAACCCGGGGGGTCACTCACCACATGATGTGCTACGCATGTGTGTCCCCAAAAAGCGTCGAAAAGGGTCTGTTTACAGCCTTTCGGCGGCGTCGACGCTTTCCTTAAAATATGGGTGTTTTTTATGCCTCCGCCACCGAAGGTGGTGCCGGAGGCATTATGTTTTCGGGTTGTCCGTCCGTCCGTACGTCCCGTTTGCTCGTTATCGCGATATCTCAAGAACCAATTAAGATATCAACTCCAAACATGGGGATACTATGTACCCCCATAGGAAGATGATCTGATTAGATTTTGGAGTATGTAGGTCAAAGGTCAAAGTCACGGAGGTCAAAAATAGTGAAATTCTATGTATTGAGTTCGTTATCGCGATATCTCAAGAACCATTTGAGATATGAGCTTCAAACTTAGTTGTAGTATTTACCACCATAGGAAGATGATCTGATTAGATTATGGAGTATGTAGGTCAAAGGTCACAGAGGTCAAATAGTGAAATTCTATGTATTGAGTTCGTTATCGCGATATCCTAAGAACCATTTGAGATATGAGCTTCAAACTTAGTTGTAGTATTTACCACCATAGGAAGATGATCTGATTAGATTATGGATTATATAGGTCAAAGGTCGAGGGTCACAGAGGTCAAGATGTGAAAAATCCATGTATTGAGTTTGTCATCGCGATATCTCGGGAACCAATTAAGATGTAAACTTCAAATTTAAGGGTAGTATCTATCACCAGAGGAATATGGTCTGATTAGGTTTAGGGTCACAAGGTCAAAGGTCAAGGTCAAAAAGTCATGCTATATAAAAGCAAAATGAATAGATGAAAGTGTGATATTTTTCTGATCTGGCAATGGCGGAGGCATATATTTTGACCGCGCGCGGTCGAGGATTCATCTTGTTAAATTTCAATCGCCATTTTCATAAAATTAGGGGTGTTTTCAGCAGAAATTGCTGTTTTGAGGTTAAAATTTCACAGTGTTTTCGCCATTTAGGGTATTTTTTTTCCAGTCTGACGTCGAAAATGGGTGCAAATTTGACTTCATGCAATGAGACGTTTAGGGTCCATTTTCTGGGTGCAGGGACACGCATGGGTAGCACTTTTTTCTTTGAGTGACCCCCCCCCCCCCCCCCCCCCGGGACCTTTAAATTCCTCTTGTTAGGAAAAGAATTAAAGGCACTTTGGCTGTTTAACATTGTTATTTTAATTTTTTGTCAAGTCTCGAGAAAAAGAAAATAAAATTTCTCATTAATTCAAAGGAGAATTTCTATTTTGTCTAAGATTTTTTTTTTGTTGAAATGGTTATTCATAGTTTTCATCACTTATCATGAATGCCTTTCTGATGATAGTAGTTAAAATTTATTTAACACTAAATGTAATATGGTGTTTCTAAGCGTATCGTTTTAACTTATTATTTCACAGTGGATGTGTCGAGGCGACTGTGCACTGGAGGACGGGATAACTCAGTCAGATTGTGGGACACCGTGACGGGTGCGTGTATCCGAGAAGTCACAACCTCACGCAACCTAGTGACGCACATGGTGACGATACCCAGGACGGAGACGGTCATACAGGCCAGTGAAGATAAGTCCATTAGGTGAGAGAACTTGGTACTTCATGCATGTTTATATTGGCCAGAGGAGCAATATACTGGTGTTTGTAATGGCTGGAGTAGCAACATACTGGTGGTTTGGGGTGGGGGGAAGCGGCAAGAGGCATATACCCAGTAATTTTGTGAAACCTAACATTTGCCCACGTTGACCCTCTATTGTGGAATGCTATCCCTGCTCACCTGAAAATTCCCTCAAAATATCCCCAGTTTAAAGGCCTACTCAAAACACAAATTTCTCTGTTTTTTTTGTATGTCTTTTCCTTACCTTATTTTGTAAGCATTGGCTGTGATATGTGCTATAACCGAACACTAATATTGATTATTGAACATACATATGTTAAAATAACAATATTCATTATGATCTGCTTGATCAAATCTGCCTCCACTAATAAACAGAAAAATGGATGTTTGGAGTAGGTCCATAATGAATCCAGATTTATTATTTTCACTGTAATTTTTAGTTGTATTTAAATTCAATTTCGTTGTTCTTTCTTTCTGTTCATAATACATGTATGTTCTCCTGTTTTGAATGTGGTTTATCATAGTCTTAAATTCTTATTTCATTTGCTGTTTTTATGAAAATTTAGAATAAATTTTGAACTTTAAACATAGGATATGGGACACAAGGACTCTTGAAGAGAGCAGCGTATCCAACAGGAAGAGTTACATTCAGACCTGTTGTGATATCAGCTTAGACGGGACGTATTGCCTTTCTTGCAGCAATGGCTTCAGTGGACAGGGCTGTGAAGCATCAGTGAGTACAGTATCAGTTTTCCCCTGGACAATTACCCCAGGACAACTACCCCCAGAAATAGGGTTAGGGTTAGATGGTAGGGTAGGGGGTAGTTGTTTGGAGTTGTTTTCCTGGAACTCCTGTTGTGAATTCAGCTCAAACAGAATTATTGCCTTTCTTGCATCAATGGCTTCAGTGGACAGGGCTGTGAAGCATCAGTGAGTACCATATCAGTTTCCCCTTGGACATTTAACCACAGGACAACTACCTCCCAGAAATGTGGTTAGTGATAGGAGAAGGGTTAGATTGTAGCCTTCTTGCGAGGGTAGTTGCCTGGGTTTAGTTTTTTTTTGGTTGTGTCGTGGAACCCCTGTTGTGATGTCAGCACAAACAGGAATTAATGCCTTTCTTGCAGCAACAGCTTCAATGGACAGGGCCGTGAAGCATCAGTGAGTATCGTATCAGTTTTTTCCTGGACAATTACCCTAAGAATGAAGTACCCCCAGAAATATGGTTAGGGTTAGACTATGTTAGCGTAGGGGGTTGTTGTCCTGGTACTGTTGTTGTGATTTCAGCACAAACAGGAATTAATGCCTTTCTTGCAGCAATGGCTTCAATGGACATTGTTGTAATGCATCAGTGAATACAGCCTTTTTTAAAACACGTTTTATTAAGAAGGAAAAGACTGGCGCTTCTGGGAGGGCATATTTCAGTGATTGAATAGTAAAACCAAATGAAATAGGTAGCTGCATACATGTCTGCTTTTTAAAACAAATTCTGATGTTCTGAACAGTTTTTATGCCTCCGCCACCGAAGGTGGTGCCGGAGGCATTATGTTTTCGGGTTGTCCGTCCGTCCGTCCGTCCGTACGTCCGTCCGTCTCTGGCACGGTAGGCCTTGACCTAGGCCTGAGCAGGGATATTGGATTGAAGAATGATGGTAGTCATTGATGATTTTGTACGTCCGTCCCGTTTTCGTTCTCGCGATAACTTAAGAACGTTTGAGGATCACTTCACAAACTTGGATCATGTATGCATTGGTAGGGACAATGATCTGATTAGACTTTGGTGTCATTAGGTCAAAGGTCAAAGGTCACGGAGGTCATTGTATGCATGAAAACGGCTCATTCTCGCCATAACTTAAAAACCGTTTGACGGGTCAACTTCAAACTTGGGTAATGTGTGCCTATGGGAGGGGCAATGAACTGATTAGATTTTAGGGTCATGAGGTCAAAGGTCAAAGGTCACAGATGTCATTGTATACTGTGAAAATGGTTCGTTCTCGCTAATTTAAGAACTGTGGACGGGTCAACTTCAAACTTGAGTAATGTGTGCATATGGGAGGGGCAATGAACTGATTAGATTTTGGGGTCAAAGGTAAAGGTCACAGGTCATGTGTACGTGAAATGGCTCTCGTTCTTGCGATAACTTAAGAACGTTTGAGGGATCAACTTCAAACTTGGATCATATTTACATATGGGAGGACAATGAATTATCAGAATTTAGAGTCATGAGGTCAAAGTTCAAAGGCCACAGAGGACATTGTGTACGTGAAAATGGCTTGTTCTTGCGATAACTTAAGAACAGTTTGATGGATGAACATCAAACTTGGGTCATGTGTGCATATGGTAGGGAAATGATTTATTATATTTTGAGGTCAAGGGTCACAGACGTCATTGTATACATGAAAATGGCACGTTCTTGCTGTAACTTCTGAACCGTTTTATGGATCAACTTCAAACTTGGGTTCGTGGGAGGAAAGATGAACTGATTAGATTTTTGAGGTGCAGAATCAAAGGTCACTGGTTATTTATGTAAAACTCGTTTGGCAATTTCTGAAGGACTTTGACAGATCAACTTAAACATGTTTATCCTTTTATTACATCAGTAGCCATCCTTCCTGAGTTGGAAATAATTCTGATGATACAACTTTAATAGATTTGGGGTCAATATCTCAAAGATGTCATGGTATAAATGGATGATAAAAACTCAACATGCGCATGCCTTTTTTTTCCGATGTGGCAATACGGAGGCATGCCTTCCGACCGTGCGCGGTCGAAGATTCATCTAGTTCATATTTGAAATTACAGTATAATATTTGTTTATGGCACAAAAGGGCAAAAACTAGAATTACGATGCATAACAAATGATCAGTGTGTTACTACTGAAATTTTCCTCCATGGACGCTATGTGACGACGTTGTAAACCATAATGTTTGGTGTCATTTGGTCTTTAGCCCCAAGATTCAGTTGCTTTCTATGAAAGAAAAATCAAGAATGATACAATAACACATTTAATATCTTCAACATGTAAGATTACTTCCTTACTTTAATATTGCATCTCTTGTCAACCCCTAATCCAGCTCTGGGATGTAAGGAGCTTGAAAGACCCCCTGCAAGAGTTCAGAGGTCACAGTCAGACTGCCAGCGGCTGTTGCTTCATCCCACAATGCAATTCCATTCCGATGTTTGTCACATGTTCTCATGATCAAACTGTGAAACTTTGGAATCAGTCCACAAGAGGTAAGCGTAGTGTGTAGTATTTAACTCTCAAATAAAATTGATGCTTTATCTTGCTTTTCACTTGGCAATTACAAAGTTTTCTTGCGAATTATTTTGGCATGAAGTATTTATTCATGATGCGTGATACTTCGTATGAATAAAAATGAAAACTTTTTTTTCCCCATCATAACTACTACCCGTGTATGCCTTTAGCATATTGAAGACTGGGCCTGTCTTCACTCGAGCTGAGGTCTGTGGAAAATGTGTGTTATAGCAACATCAGCTCATCTTCAACAGGTCAAGAAAAAAACCACTTATAGTCCGAAGTAGAGGAAAAATTACAATACCCCTCCTTTCAAAATTTTTTTTTTTTTTAATAGATCTTTCCTTGCTAAATAGCCTCTTCCCTCCCACTTTTAAATCTCTCTCTTTTCTGTCATGTTTTTTTTTTCTTTCTCACTTTCACTCCCTTCTCTTTACCATTATTATTTCCTCTGTTACTCTTTTACCCGATCCTTTCTTTGTTGTTTTTTTATCTTGTATGTAGATTGCCTCTGTACAGTAACGTTATCCGGATCCAAACAGCTCACGTCAATATCAGCTAGTGCAGATGGAAGGTAAAGTTAATTGCCTCGAAATGGTGTAATGTTTTGTAATTCAACATATTAACTCACCTTCTCTGGTTTAAACATCTGCCTTCTTAATATAGCCTAGGTTAGTTTGATAGGTTTATATCCTCTTGTTTTAACAGCAGCTGGTCCAATTCTCTGTTTGTCTAATACCACATGGGCTATACCCATTTGGTCTACTAACAATTAGGTCTAAGTTCTCCTTGGTCCAATACATACTTGGTCTAATTCTCACTTGGTTTACTTGCCAATTTGTCTACTGGCCAAATTGTCTAATTGCATATTGGTCTAATTCCCAAATGAATATTTAGTTTATTACCCGTTTGGTACTGGAAGTGACCAATTGGTGTTAGACCAAGTGGATATTAGACAAAATGGATATTAGACAAAATGGTAAGTAGGCAAAGTGATAATTAGGCGAACTGGTTGTAGACGAAATGGAATTAGACCATGTATTGATGAGACCAAACATACTTAGTCAAAGTGGGTTTAGACCGATTGGCAATTTACTGTTTGATACAGTAGTGTCATAGTGGGGAACTGACATTTGCTTCTTTGACAATTTTTCTGGGCTTTATTTCCTCTAAGATGTAGGGTTAGGCTTAAGGTTGCATTACGGTTTTATTGAAGGTTTAGGGTTAGGTTTAAGGGTAAAGTTTGTTATTTGATTATTGTGAGGGATTGACCGCGGAAGAATTGTCACAGAGCAAATGTCATGAACTCCTCAAAGGTGGTCATAGGCAATAACCAATATTTGACAATTTGGCATCAAATAATGTCTGAATATAATTTAAAAGATTATTAAGTTTAGATTGAATAAAACTTAGAATTATTTGCAATCATCAAATAGTTAATACACATTGTAATAGGTCTGTGCCCACTTTTACTTAAGTTATTGACTTTTGTATGAAATTACTTATGCAATCATAATTTTATTTCTCTAGAAGCAACAATATTCTTTATCATATCCCCAGGCATTATCCTATTTAATTGTGCTGTTTACATTGTACTAAGCTAATGCTGGCATCCTCATGTTCATGTTCTTTGAAATGAAATAGGATAAAAGAATAAATTTTGTGTACTTTCCAGTACATTGTGACAAAATGACGTATGAATGTGCCATGAAAATGGTTAAAAACACCTCAAATCTAAGCTTTATTTTTCTTCTTGTAGCATCTGTGTTGGAAGTTTTGAAACTGGAGTTCACATCCTCTCCCTCGTCGAGACCAGCAATGGATTGTGGGACATGAAACCAGTTGCTCAGTACTGAGAAGAGTTTCTTTGTCGACTTTCAACGTAAGGTCATTGTGGACTTCTTTTTTTTATTTCGGAGAGAGTAACTCATTAGAGGAATAGAATAAGAATCTTTCGTGTTTCACAGTACTTGCCAACTTTCAAAGAAGAATCATTGAAGAATGGGTTTTCCGAGAGAATAGTAGCTCATTAGAGGAAGCAGATGAGAATCATTCATTTTCCACAGTACTTGCCGACTTTCAAAGTAAAAACGATGCTGAATGGATTTCCAGGAAAGTAGCCAAGAATCCATTTTACTCTCCGGAGTACTTCAAGAAGATTACCACTAGGTCATTTTTAGTACTTTATGTATGTTACATGCAGAAGAAGTCTGATTATTGTAAAACAAGAAATGTTGGAGTGCATGTTACTTTGCATGAAAGTAAAAAATGCCCACGAAATGCATTGTGCTTTTGTGTACACAATGCATTGATTGCCAGTACAAGTAATTTGTTGATGGTCCGCAATTCGCCAAAGTTTCATGTCGCGAGAAAGTCTGTTGGCTCCAATTCACAAAAATTTGATTTTACAAATGTTTCTGGTTGTACAGTAATCCACATTACCAAAATTATGTCATGAATTGCTAGTACTGGTTGAATAAGATCTTTGCATTTCTTATTGAAATGTTTATCCTTCAGTGTTTGGGGACTGTAGACTAGAGAAAGAGCCAATTCAGACATAAAATCCTTTACACACATGAATTTTAGTATATTTAGCAATATAGGAAGAATAATGTGTTGCCACTTTTTAGGAGAAAACCCGATCAAATGAGCCTTAACATAATTCCCTTCATGAAAGGGTTAAGTCTTTATCATGGTTGTAGTAAAAATTTATTGTGATTGTTTTACTTGCCTTGAGTAGTATCACAGAATAATCACTAATTTGTCATTTCGAAAAGTGTGTATGCATAGTATTCAGCCAGTTTTCTTATTCATACTAATCACCTTGATAAATATTTTGTAGAAATGCCATGGTAGTCAATACAACTAGTCCATTTCTAGATTTTAAGAGATTACAATATGATAAGATAAGGAATTTAATGAGGTAAACTGATCTCAAATAGTTATGAATATAAGTATTAAAAATAATACAATTATTTTAAGCATGCCAAAAGCAAAACATGAGATCAGTCGGTGGTCAGTTGCAAGACTACTGCGTCAAAATGCTGATGGCAGCTGAATGAGCCTCTTTTTTTTTTTAACTAGAAGGGAAGGACCATAATGCCGTGAAATTTTGATACTACTACAGTCCATTCCAGATACGCTACAAGATTTCATTATAACAAGACATTTCACATTATCCAAATTTTTGCAAATCTAATGGGACTGTATTCTGAACTCCAGTCCTGTTTAAATCGGACAATAGGATTGCCGCATTGAAATTAGGCAATCATATTGTCCAATTGAACTTGGACTGAGGTTTAATTCTAAAATGTGGTTCATATTATTGGCCGAAGTGTTTACTATTATACATCTTGTTATAATAACAAGATTTGATTATACTAGCGAGGTTTTAAGCTCCTTGTTATGACTTAAGTGGACTGTAGTTAGGAGGAATTAACATTCTAAACATTTCATATCTGATCCTCCATATATCAAAGTTTCTTGTAAATTCCAGTCGTAGACAAGCCATAAATATGCAGTGGCCTTTATTTAGACAATGTTTTTTTTATATTGTATATCTCCATTATTAGGCCTATTGCAAATTATTATTTGTTGTTGTTGAAATACCTTTTTCAAGTGCTAAGTGATTTTGAGTTACTGGTAGTTGTCTAAGGTAGCCAAAAACTGACAATAATCATTTTGAAAATAGGTGCAGCTGGTATGTATAAAACCAGCATCTTCATTATGTAAAATCCTTCTGCCCATAGCATGTGGAAAATGAATGTTAAGTTGATGTGATGCTATAGTGATTTTTCTTTTGTATTTTGTTCAATGAATGGCTATCATTGCTAGCACAAAAGTTGTAAATACATTAGTGCATCAGATATTAAAATCTGCCTTTAAGATTGTAAACTGTGCTTATAAACCGATCACCTTGAAAAGAATATGGAAAAGTGCAATATGTTGGTTGCTTCAAAAGGAAATGGGGGGGGGGGGGGGGGGGGGGGGCTCCATGCTCGTGCATACCCTAAATATATGGGCTCCTTATAGTTAAAAAGCCCTGTGGGTTTTTTTTTTTCTAACAATGTTTATGTACCTTAAATCATGAAAACCGAATTGTTAGGTCAAATTTTGGTGGAAACCTTTTTCAAGCCATTAAGATATTCAAATAGCAGGACATTTACTTTTACTACATTGAGAATCGTATTGATTTGAAGTCTATGCTCTTTTTTGGACATATTTTACTCAGACTGTTTATTCAGCTCGCTCATTTATAATGGTTGTCAATGTGTCAGAGTCTCGTTTATAGAGGTGTGTTTTTTAATATAAATATATGCATCATTTTACAGCACATTCGGTTTTCAAATTGCTTAAAAATGTTTCAGATGAAAGTCTGATAAAATTTTATTGAGAAGTGAATATATGTATATATATGAAATTAAAAGAATAATGCAAATTTGAAACTGCAATTTCTATGCATTTCTTATTGAAGTTAGTGCTAAAATGACGTTACAGTCCACTCCCTTTAAAATGAGGTGCTCAGGACCATGACAAGTAACTTGTTATAAAGAAATCTTGCTATGGGCATGTTTTAAAGTACTGCCAGGAAAATGCCTTGGAAAAAAAATCCTACATTTTTGCACTTTAGAATGGGAGTAGACTGTATCAAAATTGTAAACACTTGCTACCTATATCATTTCCATCCTTACTCTTACTATCATCATGAGTACCATCCTTGTCAGTAGTATCACAATCATTACAATTGTCATAATTAATATGAGCAGTAGGTTCAGTATCACATTAACACCATTATCACTATCAGCATCAACATAATTACCATCGGTAGTAGTAGGTTTATATGTTGTTGCTTGCTTCATGAGCTGAATAATCATCATTCTCATACTTAATCACTATCTTCACTACTAGTCCTCCATATCTCGCATCATAATCATTGTTATTATCACTATTGTTACATCAGTTTAATCATCAACATCTGTGATCATCATTCAATCGATCCATTATCATCATCTTCATCATTCATCCATCATTATCATCATTGTCATTGTCATCATTACCATCATCACATCATCAATATCATTGTCGTTGTCATCATCATCACATCATCAACATCATTGTCGTTGTCATCATTACCATTCATCATCACATCATCAACATCATTGTTGTTGTCATCATTACCATCATCATCACATCAACATCATTGTTGTTGTCATCATCACATCATCATCGACATCACTGCCGTTGTCATCATCATTACCATCATCATCAACATCATAATCATCATCATCATCATCCTTATCAACATCATTGTCGTTATCATCATTACCATCATCATCAACATCATAACCATCATCATCATCATCCTTATCAACAACATCATCATCATCATCATCAACATCGTTGTCATGACACAACATTTACTCCAGGCTTTATTTCATTTACGATACTTGTTATATCTGGGGTAGTCTAGTTCTAGACTGTTGAGAAGCTTTTGTTGAATAACCCTCTAGATGGCGCATTCTCCCACTCAACCATTCAACCCACAGATCATTTCCTTCACTCCTTCACCTACCCACCAGTAGGTGAAGGAGTGAAGAAAATGATGTGTGGGTTGAGTGGGAGAATGCGCCATCTAGCGGGTTATTCAACAAAAGCTTCTCAACAGTCCAGAACTAGACTAGGTCTGGGGTTGCAATCGGGTATAGGGTAAGGTCTGAAAATGGTTACTGAACTAGTGTATGGAATCTACAGCGGGGTATGTTTTCTCGGAAAAAATGTCACGGAATCCTTCGTCATCATCATCTCTTAAAATCTATCCTAATTCAGTACTTCTCAAGAAACAAATTGATCAGAAACACATTTGTTGCATGTATCTAGAATGTTTTAGTCAAAAATGTATATTGTTACATACAAAATAGACGGTACAATAAATATGTTACAGATATCATGGCATATGTATACTTATCAACTTGTAATAAAGATATTATAAACATTTAAAAAATTGTACATCTGACATATAAATCTAATGATACAGTACATGAATGTGCAATATATGGATAATGTTACTAGTTTCCGTGTACATTAACAAGGTATGATAAAATGAATTGATATATCTTAATGTGCATTTTTGGCAAGATCTACTTGTACGATGATATAATCTAAAAGAAAACTAGAATCTTTTTGCCTCCCTCTTTGATGGTAGTGGTGGAGTAGCCTTCTCTTACATTCACAAACTTGTTGAGTAATTTGGGAGATTCCAATCCTACAAAGCAATAATATATAAATGTTTATTATTTAAAATATCTCAACCTTAAATGTTAATCCTAATTTACCTTGCACCCATGTGCCCTCTCAGATATACTGTAATCTTGGAAATATTTGCGGATTTCGCACAAAGATCGGTAAGCGCAAATTAAAAGACCATGAATACAGGAGCATGCTTTGCATGTATTGGGAGTGTTCATTTGCATGCTTACGAACATGCAGCGCGTTAAGAACCTGCGAACATTCTTTTAGACTGCTCAGCGCAAAAAATTAATCGCGCAAAAATAACAGCGAATACAATAGATCATTATGCATTTGTTTAGCCTGAATTTTACAATTTAAGTGCTAGTACGTACACGATACTCTAATTAGCATTGAAAAGCAAATTTAATTAAAAGAATTAAAAGACCCATGAATACAGGAGCATGCTTTGCATGTATTGGGAGTGTTCATTTGCATGCTTACGAACATGCAGCGCGTTAAGAACCTGCGAACATTCTTTTAGGCTGCTCAGCGCAAAAATTTAATCGCGCAAAAATAACAGCGAATACAATAGATCATTATGCATTTGTTTAGCCTGAATTTTACAATTTAAATGCTAGTACGTACACGATACTCTAATTAGCTTTAAAAGCAAATTTTCTATTTCACCAATATACCGGTACTTGATTAACACTATATCAATCATTTTCTTGAAGTTGAGTAAAACGATTAGAACAAAGACTTATCACAAACATTATCTTGTTGCCAGCAACGAATGGTCAAAATACATGTTAAAACTTTTCCAATAATTATAATCCTTAAAAGCTGCAGATACAATAAAATTTTCCAACCTACTTCAAGAATGATTCTAAAAATTGCTCATGATTTGAAATTTCATCAATATCAAAACTTACAAAATCCAGTTCATGGACATACAATGAAAAATTGAATCATTTTTTTTTCCCCTCTAATTTTATATCATTATTTACAGTGTAATATTGCTGATGTATGTCAAACATTTTGCTGCATGAAAAATAACTGAAAATAATTTATATCTACAGGTATATGTAAATCTGTTTCTGAGCTGTATTTATTGAAAAATAGAAATGAGATATCATCCCTAATAAAACTTCATCAAAGCAATTTACCACAAGAGAAATTAAATACAAATTGTCCTAGAAATCCATCACAGCTTTAAAACATTCAAACTGTATCTTTTTTTTTTCTCTTTTTTTTTAAATAGAATAACAAGTTACTGTTTTCTGGAATTTTTTCTTGCATATCCCTCAACTTATAAGGCAGAATCAAGGAAATACAAAGGGCTTGCTGCGTTATTCCTTGGATGGATTGAGCTTTATATGAGTACTCACAATTATGGATGATCATCATGATATCATGATCATCTGACAAATGTAATCACTTCAAGAAAAAATCTTTAAAAATTCAGCCTGAATGCCGATCATGCTATGTCATCATAGTAATTTATGACATACATGTAGTTTTTGGCCAGCCAAACTGCACGCTGCAAATACATGTACATGTAGCCAACACAAGGAAGCACAAATGGCCCTGTTGTTGATTAAGGGCCCATCTAATCTTTGGGACATGATTATTTTGCCAATTTGATTACTCATTATTTATGTGATTCCTTTAGCAAAATCCAAATCTACATTTAATTTCTTAAAAAAGTGGTAATTTCTTCAGTCGTAGAACTTATGTTTTAATCATTTATCACCAGGACTCCTGTTTACATTTTATCTATGTATCATTGGCACATTTTAAACCTCTATTCATCAAATAATTTACGTCTTGTCTTGCGAGGCTTGTAGTAGAGCTCGACATCCTTGTATTGAGTGGCATTTATGTCGGCCCAATTCACAAACTCCTCCACTCTTGGAAGAAGAACATTGATCAAAGACGCCACGTCGTCCTCGGCAGAATGAGAATTCAGTGGTTCCCTGCCGAACGTCCTCTTAAAGATGTTGATGAGAGAGTAAGAGATCTTTTGAGATTTGCCCCCAGAGGAGTGGTACTGTTGGTTGGTTTTTCTTGGGGGCGGTGGAGGGGATGGACGCTTGCTGAAGGTCCGTTGGGATGTGGTATCCGAGGTGTCATAAGGATTGTTTTCTGCAGAAGTGGACTTGTGTTGGGGTGTGTTGTCAGAGGAGCAACAGGGGATGTTATCTGCAGAAGTAGAGTGCTCTTGGGGTACATTGTCTAAGGAGTTACAAGCATGATTCTCAATGGTATTAGAGGGAAGAGGAACCAGGTCCTGAGCACCAGATCCTCCAGAGATTTGAGGTTGAATCGATGATGAAGATGAAGCGAGAGTGGAACATGTAGTAGTCGAGTTAGATCCTGACACAGCAGCAATACTTGCATCTACTGATGAAGACCCAACACCATTGCTCTCTGGGGAAGGAGAAGACTCATCAAGACCTCTCTTTTGTGGAAATGATCCTCTTGATGTTTCACAATTAGGCAACTTTCGTTTCAGTGAAAAGGTCTCTGTATTGGAGAAAATTGTCTCCCTTGCAGTTGCAAAGTCATCTCTGAAGCCCACCCAAGAGTCAGCGCAATAAAGATCAATAAACGGTTCTTCTTCAGTAAGCCGCGACAGTTCTGTCCTTAACATGGGGTAGTCAAATTTGTTCCCGTTGTGCGCGACCAGACAAATTGGCGACTCTTGCCGACTCAGGAAGATCTTCAGCATTGAGATGACATCCTCATCAAGCTTCATCTTCTTGCTCTCACCAAGATTGAGGTTGTCCAATTTGGTGAGCCAAAAAGTCTCAGGACTTGTGTGCTTCCTTGGGTCCAGGCACAGGGTCAGTTTGTCAACGACTCTTGGGAATGATATCCTGGACAGGTCGTACGTTGCGTCCTCGTTCCTTGCACGGTTCACCGAGGTGAGGACATCCGGGTGAAGCAGTCCTGTGCGGTGGACAGCAAACAAGCTCATTTCAATTATCGTTGGCCGATCGCTGCTGACAAGATGGCTCGTCTCCAAGTCCAGGAAAACAAAGCTATTAATCATAAACCTTGCTGCACTATCCATTGTTACTGATGATGAAGTTGATGCCTTTGAAAAAATTGGCCACATAATACACCTTTCCTATCATGTATTCATGGCAATGTTCAAACTTCCAAGTCCAGGATCATAAGATGGAATCGTTGCTTTGATTGCATGTGGGGGCAAGATACACAATTTTACTTGTATCAATCCAGATCCACTAGGCCTATATAATTTCATCATAAAAATGTTCTGTTTTAGGCCTACACAGCTGCAATGGCCTGCGATCATTGATCATGTAAATTAATCTCAACTCAATTCGTCAAATTAGAGTTCTCACAACTTGTCAATGATTCTTTCATAGTTTTATTCAGTTCTGCCTTCTGGTTCTACTTCTAGTAGCCTACTGTCCCTGACCATGCTGACAACCATTGCCCTCAAACTTCCATCTCAAAATCAACAGGCTGTTTCAGTCTCAACTCATTTTAGCATGTTATTAACCAGTTCGTGACAGCGTTTAGTAGGCCTACAATATACATGTACAATGTATGCAAAGAGACAGTGAGTCAGCAGCACCGCGAAAAAATGTTGCTCTTTATTTATTTATAATTTCAACACTCCATAGCCGTGATCATGATATGACGTTGGTAGTCGCGCCTGTGTGACATCAGTCAACTGAAGATGGTCATCACTATCAATCACATCAAGTGATTCTCCAGTCAATTAATCCCGAAATGTCTTTCAAAACATCTCAGTCTCACCAACACAACAAATGGCGAACACCTTTGCTATTGCGCAATACACATCACCGCGTCATGACGCTAGCCTTCTTTCATCATGATCATAACACACAAACAAATGGCATGGCAAGCTACAACACGCAAGATGCACGGTGAATCGGGGATTACCCGAAAAAAAGTTGTCTGGCCTCAGTCGCTACTCGGGCGAATCGATGTCACTCTGGGGGCCGGGGGGGGGGGGGGAGGGATATCAAGGGGTCTGGATAGCACAGTACACAATGTATGGAACAAGGGCAATTTCCAAACTAGACAGAGATGCCCTTCACAAAACATGTCATCTTTAATTTTTTTTCATCTAGAGGGATCTAGGCCTACTCATATTTTGTGTTGTTTGTAATACTAGTAGGCCTATATCAAATGATAAATTACTTTTATGTGCAAAATGTTCAGGTGCTTCAGATTTTTATTGACACCAAGTGACTTTGTATCAACGCTAATGGGCGATTCCATTTCACCTCTTTTTGACATGAAAACAAAATAATATTTGTGTGAATGATGGTGATCCTCATTTAGTAGCAGAAGGGATATATAGAAATGAAAAATAGTATCGTGTAGGACAGAAAAAAAAACAACAAAGAAACAAAACCAACAAAAGCATGGTATCCTCCATAATTCTAACAATGGAGTTTATTAAAAGATAAGTGTGGCAAATTTAACACCAGCGTTTTTGCAGTGTATAAAATCTAAATTGATCTGAAAAATATGTCAAAAAAGTGGTAGGCCTACATATTTTCTATTGGCACTTATCTAATATTGAAATCTAACACCTATGCTGTATATTAATAAGATTTTGGATAGCAGTTCAAGTTCAGTTTATTTTCCAACATGAAAGGGTTTCAGGTATCATTCATCAGGTATTTATTTATGACAATGGTTCGTACATTAGGCCCTATGCCTATATATAGGTTTTTATCCACGTGGTCTAACAGCAGTTGGTCAATATGTCTAATAGCCAAGTGGTCTAATGGCCTTTTCGTCATTTCCAAAAGAATATTAATTGGTATATTTCCAGTCTGTTTAAAGGAATCGACCAAGTGATGTTAGACCAATTGGAAATTAGACAAAATGGACATTAGACCAAATGAGAATTAGACGGGATTGTAACTAGGCAAAGTGACAACTAGACCAAAAGTTAATTAGACAAACTGGCTGTAGACGAAATGGAATTATACCATGTGGGATGGGGCCAAACGGACATTAGTCAAAGTGGGTTTAGACCAACTGGCAATTTACTATTATGCTTAGGCTTATATACATGATGACTGTGTCGGAGTAGGCTTATACCACAAACTCGCAGTGATGGTTCCAGGATTTAAAAGTAAGGGGGCGGCAGCCCGAAAATTGGGGGAAAAAAGGGGCCAACATTTTGTTTTAGACATACATGTATTGTAGGAGTTGTATAGGCCTACAATCCATTAAAAAACAAACAAACAATAAGGGATGCGCGTATGCACCCCGCTTACATGGTAGGGCGAGGTTATAATAAATAAAGTTTTGAGTTGAATAAAATCTTTTGATAAAACCATATAAGAGGTCAGGGTCAAGCCCCAATTTTATCACCGTCAACAGACCACGAATCGGCCTATATAACAAAACTCCTCTAACTAGGTCAGCGGATTTCCACCACCGATATACTACCGGTCCAATATTGGTGCAGTTCGTGAATGCGTAGTGGTACGGCATGCAGACTTCAACTCGGGACCTGCACAGTGTCATGACATGATGGAGATGGAAAAGAAACGAGTTTCTCTAGCTTCTTTGGAGCAAATGCCCAAGAGTGAACTGGCAAAACATGGCTATTTCACCTCAGAACAAGCCGAGTTGAATTTCAGCTTGAGTCCTGGTATGGTCGCTCTTTCCTCAGGTCGACCAGGCGAAGAACTACTTCGCAAATCGTCGCTGCTGTTCAAGAAGGCGGTTCAACAGCGATTCGTAAGTGTACCGTACAGTGCCATTGTTTATCTTCTAGAAATTCGTACGAGCGAATTCTGGTTTCATCTTTCCTCCGACTGTTTTTCCAGCTCTTGTAATTTCGATCATAGAGCATTATGTTTAAAACTGAGGGTAAAATGACGGAGGGTCGGCCGAGGGTTCATCTGCCGCTTGATGAATTAGAGAATATGCCGAAGTTGGAGAGAGAAAAATATAGATATTTCGCTCATGAATTTCGTCATCACGGCTTGATATCGCCCGACATCACCGCCATGTTCGCCGGAGCTCCGGGGGAGATGATCCTCCAGAGAACCGCTGGAATGGTACAGAAGGCAACAGTAAAACGAATGGTATAATATACTGACTGCAATTTATTACTGCTGCTTTTCTCAAAATATTGGGATCCTTATGTTTTGAAAATGTGATTTTTATGTTTTTAAAATTGTTGATGCATTGCTGTATGACTATGATTTATCATGTTTATGAGGATTAATATTCCTTGATAAAAAATGATTTAAAAAATGGCTCTGGGGGAAGGGGGGTATGGGGAGGGGTGGGGCGTGCATGCCCATGGGCGAATTTTCATAATGTTAACTTATCAAAAATAAATTGGCAAATTGCTAGATTGTTGGACCTAAACATAACTTAACATCCATCATCCTAAGAGTAAGACTTAGAAATAAATTGCTGCTTTTTCCCACATTGGTAATCATATTTTAAAAAAAAAATGTAACTGGAAGATGAATAACACTACCCCTCTGGCCCTACAATCCAATTCACTTTTTGCAACCTGAAAATAGAGGAATTCTTTTCAGTTGCGAATCCAGAAAGCCGAGGGGAGGGGGGGGAGGGCGGCAGTGCCCCCTTTATTTTTTTAGAATAACCCATTCAGCATGTTGATATATTTCCACCCCCTCTCCTTCCAAATTCTTGATCCAATATGCTGATCTTTTTGCTACGAGTGTCAATCCGAGGTGACAATCTGCACATGTACTACTGGCATGACACATTCGCTGATTGGCGCAGACAACAGGAACCAATTAACGAGAGAATTGCAGTATTGCAATAAGTCTCATGATATCCCTTTACCAGATTAGTAGGCAGAAATATTCCACCGTTCTCGGGATATTTTCTAATATTTTCTAATATTTATTTTGTTTTAATATTTTCCCATCGACCGGTGG
>CALNVZ010000649.1:15285857-15316213 GCA_940671915.1 Paracentrotus lividus | reverse complement strand
GAATACTACGATGTTCAGTCGCTTATTTTGTGAGCATTCAGTGTTTAACCAATGCAATCCCAAAATAGCGACTGAATCCTTCGGTCTACCAGATTAGATGCATAGGATCCTTTAATCACCTGTACATAATACATTGATACTGGCTGCAGTGGCAGATACAGCTCACAGAAAATAGGGGAGGGGGTCCCTGCCAAAATATTTCTGATTTTAACACGAGCAGTCAATAAGTGGTTTTTAAATAGGAGGGGGTGGAAGCGTCCCCTCCAACCCTGCCTGAATTTGCCACTGTACTCGAAGAGTTCAATAGCCTAGAATCCTTAAATTGTTTCCTATATCTCTCAAGAACTACTATAATGTGTCTGTTATAATACTCCCATGCAATGCTTAAAATCTGGTACAGGGGTATCATATATGTTTTTGTTATAAATACCGTACCATGAAATGCCCTTAGCACATGTATATAGTCTGGTACAGTAATATATCATATGTTTCTGTTCTAAGACCCTTATGCAATGCTTGTCTTGTAGTAACTATATAGTCGGGTACAGGGAATACTCCCATGCAAATCTCATAGTAATTATATAGTCGAGCACAGGTTATACTCCCATGCAATGCTCATAGTAACTATAAACCGTAGTCGGACACAGGGAATGCTCCCATGCAATGCTTGAAGTAACTATATAGTCCAGCACAGGGAATACTCCCATGCAATGCTCGTAGCAACTATATAGTCGGGCACAGGGAATACTCCTATGCCGTGCTCGTAGTAACTATATAGGCGAGCACAGGGAATATTATTTTGCCATGCTGGTAGTAACTATATAGTCTGGTACAGGGAATACTCCCATGCAAAGCTCATAGTAATTATATAGTCGAGCACAGGTTATACTCCCATGCAATGCTCATAGTAACTATATACCGTAGTCGGGCACAGGGAATGCTCTCATGCAATGCTTGAAGTAACTATATAGTCTAGCACAGGGAATACTCCCATGCAATGCTCGTAGCAACTATATAGTCGGGCACAGGGAATATTCTTGTGCAATGCTGGTATAAAATTAAACTATATAATCTGGCCACCTAAGGGAAAACTCCATCGCAATGCTAAAGTAACTTATAGTCCGGCACAGGGAATACCCCATGCAATACTGGTAACATATAGTCGGCCACAGGGAAACCCCATGTCAGTGCTCTAAGTAACTATATAGTCAAGCACAGGGAATCTCCCATGCAATGGCTTGGAGTTAAAAGGTACATGTAGTTTGGCACAGAGATGCAATGGGCCTTGATCCTGGGTCAAATGAATGCCATGATCATGGTTTATTGATTAGACGAACAGCTTTGTATGGTAAGGAACACAATACAAGAATATACACTCATACTGGACATATCGAGTGAGAGAAATTTCAATAAAAGAAACCAATTTTATTACATTTTTTTTACATTTTCATATTAATTTTCTAGTGAAGTTTTTTCTGACACACTCGGGCTAATATTGCATGGTGGTTTGTATTGCATACAATAAGAAAAGTGTATACATTTGGGGCAATTCCACGTAACTGACGTTACAGACACAACCAGATAATTTTCTACATTCTTTGTGTTGTAGTTTAATAAATAAGAATACCTGGGTCTTCAATAATATATAATACTTTATAAGTTAGTGTAGAGCAGGCGTTGTATAAAAAAATTCTACCAAACATCATTTTCCATTGAACGCCAAGCAAAAACGTGTCGGTAACTGACGTTACAGAAGGACCATGCCAAAATCAGGGTGTTTGATCAAATCTAAATATCTCATGTCCCGACGTGTTTATAATGATAAGTCATTATGACATCATTCCTAGGTCTTCATGAACCATTTGCAAAATAAAAGAGATTTTCATAATTTTTGTTTATGCTGGGGAAACTTTGTGAAGACATGTCGGTAACTGACGTTACGTAACTGACGTTACCTTACATCTTCCATAGACTTACTCATGTAAATCCCAATTTTGATCGGATCCAAAATAATTTTGTTTTCCTGGCTTTTGAGAATTATGTGTTTGATATGATATCATACTGTGTTCTAGGCAACAGATTGGCAAATAAGAAGTAATGTAATCATTTTCCTATTATTTAGCTAAAACTTTTCTGTGAACATGACAGTTGTACACATACATTTCGTATAGGGTTTGTACAGAATATTTTGAAGAAATTTTATTTCTTACTACAGTTGTACTATTCCATCACTTATATATTGGAATATGTTACTATTAAGATATCAGAAACTCTAAAATGTTCTTTTGAATGATTAATACGCGTAGGATGTCCCACACATGCATTTTTGTGTAGTGCATGTGAATATTGGCAGAATTGGGTTCACTTATCATTTCTTGATTCTAAATCCTTACAGCACACAACAATTCCTAGGTGAATTGTTATCAACCTTTTGAAAATCACTTTTAAACAGTTTCTTCCTCAATTCAAACTTAATGTATGAACAGTGATTTCCATTTAACTCATTTTGTCCAATGTTATGATCAGTAGTAATAAAATACTGAATTTCAAAGCTGGGTATTGAAATTTGTTGAAAATTGCTGTTAGTCTTTGGCATTAAAATGAAAGCCTGTCAAAGTAAAGTGTTTGTTCTGTGCTTTGTTCTATCAAAAATCGCGTACATCCAGCAGATGCACAGACATACATGTAGGAGCTTTGATCAAACTTTTTTTTTTTCTTTTTTCTTCTTCATTTATGTATTATAAAAATACAGAGAAAAGTTTTTGAATACAACCAAAAATTGTATGTACATTTATCATAACATTCAAACTTGTTTGCTCATATTCCAAATACAGAATATATAGCAATGGATCCCGATCACATCAATAGATAATTACTGAAAATCTAAAGTAGATTTGGAGGGGCTTAGGCCTATATGAATATGTACACGACATGGCTTTTCCCAACTCATAAATCATTAAAAGAAGAAGTTACCATTGACACATACAGCATTTTTATCGCTAGATGATTAGTTTAATCAATGGTAATTACTTCAGATACATACAGGTGTCCAAATTGTTTTTTTTTTAAAGAAACGATAATTGCATCATGGTAACTGACGTTACACTAGGTCATGGTAACTGACGTTACACAAATCAGCTGTCGATTTTGACTCGATTGTATGTTGAATATCCATAGCTTTGCTATTGATAATAATGAGATGCAGTCATACATTAGAAATCTTAATTGGCATAGTTGATACTTTCTTCGTTGTGGAAAAAAATAAACAAGTTCATGTTTTCGGTAACTGACGTTACATCCCAAATGAGGGTAATTTAAATCTCAAGTTTTTTACCAAAGTCACAATTGAACCAAATTTTTTGAAATACAGTTTGATAAAGTGTCTTTCAAACAACTTTATCCATGTGAAAGATTATCTGGAACAGAAAAGTTTTAGTTGGGAAAATGAAAATGAGTTTTTTGTAAATATACCTTTTCTATACCCAAAATCTATTGTGATACTTCGGCATTTGTTTAGAAGGTGAAAATGGCCGCCATCGGTAAAAATTTTATTGATTCTTAAAACTTCAATTCATGTATTTTTTGAAAATCAAAATTATTTTAACCAAATATGATTTTGAATTTCTGGCACCCTTGTCCGGATTTCTGTGGAATTGCCCATTTGTATTTTCTCAATGCAATAAAATAAATATTAGATATCCCAAAAGAAACAATAATAGTTACATTTTAATGTTGATCTGATGACTATGGTCTCCTGCAGTACATTTACATGTATGAGAACTTTGATACAAATATTATCTTTCACCCAAAGCCTTCAAGTATTTTTATTTTTAGACTCCCGATAAACAGATTTTCATTTAATATTATCTATCACTCTCAGTTTTATATTTTTTATTTTTTATTTCTAGTTGAAAGAGCATATTAATTTTTATATTATTTTTCACCCTGAACATTTTATCATTATTTATTTCATTTTTGTTTTGTCTTGTTTTTTTTAAATGCAAACTGATGCAATGGAGTTGAGTTGAGTATTTTTTATTGACCCTTTTAATTTTTTTTTTTAAATGTACCTATGATCATCATGACCACCTATTGAATGAGACCAGTAGATGAGATGTGATTATCGCCCTGAGCATTATCAATTATGTTATGTCATTATTTCCAGACGGAAGAGTTAGCTGATGACTGTGACCTCCTACAGTATGGATCACTGCAAGGTGACCCCACATACCGTATTCAGATGGCTAAGTTCCTCTCGAAAAGATACCAGAGTCCTGTGCACAGGTAAGCTATGCTGAAATACCAACAGAAAATGGAGGGGGCTGCGTGTGATTTGGTCCCAAATCATACGAAAAAGCCCCCTGAAAAGAAACTTTAATGTAAGCTTCCAAGGGCTTTATGCTAACAGGTGCTTTAAGAGATTTAGTAACTTTCAAAAACAAGAGCAATTAGGTCAAGATGAATAAAATTATATTGCTCTAAAAGTAAAAACAAACTACTGAAAGTTTCAGATCAAATGGAAGTCATTAACTATCTTAAAACAGTGTAACAAACAATGCTAAGCATACAGCCGAGCACGAGTAAATTTACTAAACTGCTCCATTGCAAGCTTTGCAGCACGGTAGGGACGGGGACTGCATGACCGGAAATGCGGGGTATGTTGTGCTGCGTCGAAACGCACATGGTTTTCAAACCCATTCCTCAATGGGTTTGAAAAATTGAGTATGAAATCATTGATATCTCGAAAGTGAAGCAAGCAATTACCTTGCAATTTTGAAGAGATGTCAGGTGTTTATAATCATGTTGGCAAAATGTGCTAAATCAAATAAATTTTCATTTGAATATCATTCAATGTTACTGCATGAACAGAAGCATATCTGGACAATGGTAGCTCTATGATGTGGGGGGGGGGTAGGGGTAGTTGCCCTAGAACCAAACAATTTGGACCCTGTTTCCAAAAAATAAAAAAAGCATTACAGATACTGTATAAGCCAATATTTTCGCAATTTTGGACTAATTTGGGAAATTCGCAAGAGGATGATTTCTGGATTTTTGTGATGTTTACGTAACTATAAATAGCTGTGTGTTGAAGTGGAAATTTTTCGCGAAGATGGAATCGCGAAATTTGCGCATTTAAACCACCGCGAAAATAAACTCCTATACAGTAAATGGTTTTGCTTAAAATTCACCTTGATAACTAAATCTATACAGTTCCAGATTCTTGGCAAGATTGTTTCCTCTTGCTCTAATGTGCAACATCTCTAGGGTGAAGGCATTAATGGGGCAGTCACGAGTACACAACGCAAGCCCAGCGATTTGAAATTTGTGAAAATTGCTGACAACGCGCACACAGAGCGTATACATAGACAACACATATATTAGAATACGCAAGAAAGGCTTATAGCAAAATAGTGGTAGTATTTTACGAGTTGTGATTGGTTGAAATGATGTCACGTGTCATTCACGTTTTTGTTATAGTGAACGGTTTTTGTTATATTGAACGGTTTTTTTGTTATATTGAACGGTTTTATCCTGTGTTAAAATGAATGGCGAAATCGATTGCTTTGTTGCGCTAGCGCGTAATAACAGTAAATGGTGCGCACAACAATAGATACGCGGAGCAACAATATACGTCACAATAGCTTAATTAGCACCAAGAGTTTGGCAAACATTGGCAAAGATAAAACCAGATTAAGCGAGGTCAAATATCTAGGGGTCTATTTACTATAATAAATAGTGCATGCTCTATTAATGCAACATTACTAACTATGTGAACTCCAAATACTAAATTATCCCTCGTGCACATCTCTTTCAACTCGGCCTACGGCCTCGGTGAAATAAATGTGCCCTCGGGATAATTTAGTATTTGTCGTGCACATAATCTAGTATGTTGCATGGTAGAGCATGCACTATTTATATAATATAGCGCGCTCGACGAGTGAGTAACGCACACCCAGCGCATACTGTGCGTTGGCCATGCGTCTTACATGTGACAGCGCCATAAAGAGTGCACACTGACATTCTACAGTCTAGGAGCATTTGGCTGTATTTTGGTCTACCCTCTCCCACCCGTCCCCCTGCGATGTAGACGAGAATCACAAAACAGGATTCTGTTTCAAATATGGCTGCCAAAGTGACACTTTTCTCATTAAAGTACAATGTAGGGTACAGCAATACAGATGTATGTGCAACACAATTATGTAAATGCTAATAACTAAAAAGTGTTTAAGATAAAGATATGAAACTTTGCAGGGTTATTCATTATAAGATGCCTTAAAACACATGTCCATGTATTTTCCCCAACCTGTTTGACAATTAAAATTTGTTATATTCAGTGTTTGGGAGTGCCAAATTCAGCAACAAAAAAAAGATTTATTTTTTACAAAACGTGGATAGAATCATATTTTCAGTAACTGCATTGATCTGTTTAAATTTCATTTTTACTTTGTGTAGGGCCTATTTTATTTTATATTAAACATGCTCGAGGCCATGACCAAACGAGTCACTAAACTCTGATTATTTGTCATTTTTGTTGTATTCATTATGCGCCGTCATGTGTATGATACTTGTCATATGCTTTCTCAGATTCATTGTGGAGGTTCAGTGCTGGCCTGTATGTACTTGCACAATGGAAGAATATCTACAGCAGAAAATCAAAATGTATTGATCAAAGTCCATATGAATCTGTTTGTGTCCACAATAGAACTGAGCCCGTACATACCTCACCTCCTGTTTCAAGCCCTGGGTATTAAACACAAGTAATGTCCCGCAGGTGTAGTGTAGTGTGTGTGCATCATCATGTGTTTTATCATGATGACCTTTTCAGGTACACCTGAATCTTGATAAAAAAAAGGGGGATTGTCGCATTTTTCACCCGATTTCAATAAAATTTATGGCATATTAATCAGGACAACAAGCTGCTTAAAATGAGCTATGTCAAACTTGGTTCTAAAACATGACCCTTTTTTACCCATGTAAAGCCCTCCTCTACTATTAACCATTTTGTTTAAATCTCATTTCGTCTAATATCCACTTGGTCTTACACCATTTAGTCCATTCCTGTACCACACTGGCAATAGACCAAATATTCAATTTGGGAGTTAGACAAATATGCAATTAGACAATTTGGCTATGAGATGAATTGGCGATTAAACCAAGTGGTTATTAGACCAAATGGGAATTACACCAAGTATGTGGTCGACCAAGAGGAAATTGGACCAATCGAACATTAGACAAAATGGGATTTAGACAAAATGGTTAGTAGTAGAGGTGGGTTATAGAGGGGTAAAAAAAAAAAAAAGGTCATATTTCAGAACCAAGTTTGACATGCTCATTTTAAGCAGCTTGTTGTCCTGCCACAAATTTTATGGAAATCTGGTGAAAAATGTGACAATACGAGGGGGAGGGAGTGGAATCCCCTTTTTTTTATCACTTTAATTTGTTATCTAGGTTTAGCCAATGTGGTATTAGACAATTAGAGAATCAGAGTGAGACCAAGTGGATATAATAGGGGAAAAACAAAGTCATCATCATTAAATGGCTTTGACGTACTTATGACCCTGTTTATGCCAAATACAGTTCCATAGTTAGCTTTTGGCTCATGATTCAGCATATCGTGTAGTAGGATGGCAATTAAGTTTGAAGTCCAAGTTCGATGAATCATTTCCAACAGAAATTAATACAAATACATAAACTTTAACACATAGTGTGATTTTTAAACAGATGTTATACAAGTAATGTACATTAAGTCCATTAAAAAACAGTGCAATTATAATTTGCTGTCACACAATTAAGAAAAAAAAGGACAGAGAGAAACAAAAAATTAACATTAAAAGCAAGTATAAATGTTGGCTAAAAGAGGTCTATTTATAGCACCCTAAATGTTACTTCAGGGACTACATGTAACAAATAAATTATACAGGATATCCTACATTCTGATTACATGTAATTAAATAATATATTGGACTTCATACATTTACAGCTTGAAGATATACTTTTAAACTCATTCTCCCCCCCCGCTTGTAACATTGCTCATTTTGAGTTTTCCAAAATCAACTGTCACTGTACATGTGACATTGCTACATTATTCAAAATTTTATTTGGAACTGTTTTTTTCAGTATTTTTTTTTCTTTTATAATTATAGTGACAACATCTTATGCAATGCTGGAGCTAGCCAAGGTCTCAATTTCCTTTCAACCCATTTCTTCAAGACAGATGACCTAGTCTTTGTAGAAGACCCTACTTATTTTCTTGCCCTGACAGCCTTCCAAAACGACCAGCAGCGCAGAGTCATAGCAGGTAATTAGGGTGTGTTCAATGTCGATTTCCAAATTCAAACGCCAACATGAATCATGATACAGAATGCAATTGCAAAACGCTGATGTAAAGAGAAACAAAGTGTGTGTTTATTATCCCCCATTCCCGGTCGTAAAAGTAAGCGTCTTTCAGATCTCAATTCGGAGGAAAATTTAAACGCCGAATAAGGTGCGTTTTGAAACATGATCAGCTTTGATTTTACGACCTTCAGCATCGCAAATGCAACGACACTGAACGCAATTGAGTTTTCAAACGTCTTTATATGTGCTCTTGCAGTGGAAGCTTCCAGTGCTAGTGAAAAAAGTGCAGATTTTTGTTTTTGAGAGAGGGGAATTTAAAGATGATCGACTTGTAATCAGCTTTAAATTTTCGACACTGAACGGTGCACTGCTGATCGCGTTTTGTAATTGCGTTTAGTATCATGATTCATGTTGGCGTTTAAATTTGAAAATCAACATTTAACACACCCATAGTATACAAATAAACAGTTCCTGAGAGATGCTGGTTGAATCTGTGGGTTGAGGTGGTATTTTGATTGTCTTTAATTTTCCAAGGGACCACAGGCCAAAGGTAAATTGAATAATTAAAGATTCAGCCAGTGTCGGAAATGAGGACTGTTTATTTTTATTGTATATTCCTCATCAACATTTATTTTTTACCAATGCCATTTTAGGATTCTAATGTGTAAAGAACAAAACATTTTGAGAATTTTTATTTGTACTTTCGAGAGCATATTAAATATATTTGTACCAAAATTGTAAGAACCGCAATAGAAATGCTTGAAATATACCCTTGAAAGATACGTTATTGTTCATCTCTTTATTCTTTTCTTAAAGAGGAAAGCTAAGGCAGTAATCTTCATACTTTTTTCTGTCTGTGTTTTAAAGATCTGTGGATATACATGGTGGTCATAAGTTGTAGAAACTGTACCAGTGATAAAGTTGACCAGTAGGCCTACAGTAATTGGAAGACTTAAAAAAAGAAAAGAAAAGATGTTTAAAAGTTACAAGACAATTTGCGTAGATATTAATGATTAATTAACTTCAATCGTTATGATGACATCTGGGTTTGATCATCATCCTAATTGGTTGAAAATGTTTGATCTTGTAGTTAATAAGGAGGATGATGGTATAGATACAGATGACCTAGAAGAGAAATTATCAGAGCACCTTGGAGAGAGACTAGCAGGAGACAAGAGACCGTTTCGCAGCTTACTCTATCTTATCCCATGCTTCCACAATCCAACTGGCTCATGTACTTCACCAGGTAATAGTGATAGGATGATGATGATGATGATGATGATGATGGTGATGATGATGGTGATGATGATGATGATGATGATGATGAAGGTGGTGATAATGATAATGATGATAATGATGATGATGATGATGGTGACGATGATAATGATGATGATGATGATGATGATGGTGATGATGGTGATGATGATGGAGACGATGTTAATAATAATAAGCTTGATGATGATGGTGATGATGATGATGATGATGATGACGATGATAATGATGATGATGATGATGATGATGACGATGATAATGATGATGATGATGATGATGATGACGATGATAATGATGATGATGATGATGA
This sequence comes from Paracentrotus lividus, assembly GCA_940671915.1. Lineage (NCBI taxonomy): Eukaryota > Metazoa > Echinodermata > Echinoidea > Camarodonta > Echinidae > Paracentrotus > Paracentrotus lividus. Next base: position 15,306,294 of record CALNVZ010000649.1, on the reverse strand, counting down.
TGATGACGATGATAATGATGATGATGATGATGATGGTGATGATGATGATGAGGATGAAGTTCAAGTTCAAGTTCAAGTTCAAGTTTATTTTATTCAAAACCAAAATCATCACAATATAATCACATTAATATACATATATAAATATATAGTGAGTACAATAACACATCAGTTAGATTACAAAAGTATATTGATTTGGTTTTTAGGACCCCTTTAGAAGCTAGGCTTGTGAGTGGGGCCCGTAGTGAATAAAAAAAGATATACATGAGATACTAAACTACAGAATAGATCAAAAGTACATGAATATGAAACATGGTAAAGTTAACATAGTGTAACGTATGTGCATTATATCAGACACATATATAATCAAATATTTGCATAAACATGTAAATGTAGCTAAAGAAAGAAAGTATAAAGGTCAAAAATGCTAAACTAGCTAGAAACTATTTACAAACAGACCACAGTCAAATGCACACACCAAACAAATATCACACTCCGCACACAATACACATACACACATTTCACATCGATGAGTAGGTCTCAGTATAAATGTAAGACAGTATTAGAAATACAAATTGAAGAAAATATTCATAACCTTCAAGAGTAAAGTTTTGGATAACCTTTTAAACAAAGAAAAGAGTTGTACTATTTTTTTATATCAGCAGGCAATGTGTTCCATTCTTAATGCAGGATATATGAAAGGAGGTCAGAGTGACCATTTGTTTTAGCAAAGGTTGATGAATAAGACCCCTTTGATGGGTATTATAATTATGGATTTGCGAATTCTGAAGGAATAATTTTTTAAGGTACACTCATGAGGAATTGATTGCAGTTTGAACAAAACAATACACAATTGAATGACACAAGCTCACTTAGTGGCACATTTAGACAAAGGAATAATGGACAACTTGGATGTAATATAGAGAGAATTAGTTATAAGTCGAATTGCCTTCTCTGCAATACTCCTACACTTATCAAGATAAGACTTGAAAGTGTTCCCCAAGCAACATGTACAACTATAGTACAATGTCAGTATTAAGGTAGAATAATACTATTGTATATTGTTATCAATGATATTTTCAGGTAATAAATTTTAACCTGTAAATAACACCTACACTGCGAGACACCTTGTGCAAACAGTATCTTAATGATTTTCCCAGGATAAGTGCTCATCTAGTATTTAACCAAGGAAAGAACATTTGAACTAGGTTCAACATCATGCGCCCCTACTTGAAGAAAAATTACTATGATCTGGAAGCTTTTTACCCTTAAAACGGAAAATTACGCACTTAGTTTTCTGGAGATTAAGCATAACTATACACAAAACCATGCATACAGTTTCTTAATTTTGATTTGCCCACTAGTAACAAGATTTTACTTTCTTATCAGCCAGCAGCAGACTCGTATCATCAGCAAAAAGGGAATACGAAATAATGTTGAGATGTAAAATATCATTTTATAATATATCCAAAAATAACAGGGGGACCAAGAACAGAACCCTGAGGTACAGCCATACTTAATAGAAGGCGGTGTTTGGATCTAGATCTATCTATCACAAAAATTGTGTCCTGTCACACAAATAGCTTTTGAAACCATGACACAGTGCTACCTGCCTCGAATCCCATAATGTTCCAGTTTCTTGAGCAGGATATCATGGTGCAATGGTATCAAATCCCTTTGACAGGTCTAAAAATATTCCCAGGCAAGTATTTGTTACCATCAATAAGCTTTTATTATATTATCTCAATAAGTTAAAACACACCCATTTTGTGTGGAGAAGTACCTACGAAATCCACACTGTTGAGGAAATATCGAATACTCTTTTTTCGATAGAAACTCATTTAATCGTTTATAAATTATTTCTCAAGAATCTTTGAAAAAATTGGTAACAATGCTATCGGTCTATAATTTATGACATTTTTACGATCAGATTTTTTATACACCCGGCACCGACTTTAAGCTACCTTTAGTTTATCTGGAACAGAACCCTTGAGATGAAGACATATTAATGATTTTACATAAAGGATCAACAAAAGGTGAATGCTCTCCTTTATAATCGAGGTGAAATATCATCAGACCACTCGATTTAGAAGGTTTTAAAGACGATACAATATTAAGGATCTCAGATTTTGTAGCAGGATTTAAAAACAAAGAAGAATTATCTTTACAATCGTTTCATATAATCATGATGAGATTGTGGTACTTGAGGAATTTCTGTAGATATTTTCTGGGGCAATCCAATAAAATATTTGTTAAAGCTTTCAGCCTTATCCTTGGCGGATGATAGAAGCACACCATTAAAATCCATTTCTTGTGGAATAGAATGCCTATTTGACCGTCCTCAGCAATTCATTGATGTGAGACCAAGTCTTCCTAATATCACCCTTAACATCATTGAACAAATTATTGTAATACATTTCTTGACTGACCGAAGGGTATTAATCAACGTACTTCTTTTTTTATTTCAGCTGTTGTTCTTTGAGATAGTTACTATATAAGTTTATGTTTACGATTTATTGATTTCAATAAACCTTGAGTTACCCGCAGGCTTCTTACATTTTTTCCTTGTAGTTACCTTCAGCTAATGGAAAACATAAATTGTAGAGGTCAAGAAACATTTGAGAAAAATTTCGTAGAAACTATTAACGCCCTCCGATGAGGGCAGAACCTGCCAATCAATTTCAGCTAAGTGTTGTTTGAACCTTGAGATTCTTAACATCATTTATAGCCGTGTCATGATTTTTCCATCTCTCTAACAGAAGTTACTACAGAACCTTTCTTTACACAAAATATGGGCGTATGATCTGCAATGAAATAAATTACACCAGGAGCAAAACTCATTTTGAATGCAATTAGTGAAAATAGTGTAATCAAAGTTGCACTATTATCAGTTATGGGGCGGTGGGTTTCGTGATAAGAAATAAGCTGTGATGATGAATGATGATAATGATAGGGTTGATGATGATGATGATGATGATGATGATGATGTATGATGAGGATGAGAGTGATGATGATGGAGACGGTGTTAATCAATAATACAAAGCTTGATGATGATGGTGATGGTGATGACGATGATGATGATGATGATGATGGTGATGATGATGATGAGGATGAAGACGATGTTAATAATAATAAGCTTGATGATGATGGTGATGGTGATGATGATGATGATGATGATGATGACGATGATGATGATGACGATGATGACGATGATGATGATGATGATGATGATGGTGATGATGATGATGAGGATGAAGACGATGTTAATAATAATAAGCTTGATGATGATGATGATGATGTTGATGTTAGTAATGATAAGCTTGGTGATGGTGGTGATGATGATGGTTGACATTAGGCATAATGATGATGATTGTTGACTTTGGGCATAATGATGATGATGGTGATGATTGATAATGATGACGTTGGGGATAATGATGGTGATGATAGTGATGGTGACAATTGCTGATGATGATGATGAAGATGTTGGGGATAATGATGGTGACGATAATGATGGTGGTAACGATAAAAATAATGCCAAAATGTAATGTTGATGATTATTGATGATGATAATGAAGACTTTTGGGATAATGATGGTGGTAACGATAAAAATAATGCCAAAATGTAATGTTGATGATAGTGATGATGATTATTGATGATGATAATGAAGACATTTGGGATAATGATGGTGGTAACAATGAAAATGATGCCAAACGGTAATTTTGATGATAGTGATGATGACGATGTTGAGGCTTGTAGTGATTGTGAGGAGGAGAATGATGAGATAAAGATGGTTAAGACGAAGATAACTGCAAAGTTAATCATATTGATACGAATGATAATTACATCCTTGATAATGATAAGAGTGAGAATAAAGAATTTCAACTTGCTTTGCGATGTCAACCTCTCACATATTGCCACTGTATATACAAGTCTGATTAAAACCTCACTTATTCATGGCATAAGATTAAGAATGGATTAATTTGACATGCATTATTAACATGAATAAAAGATGTAATTATCATGGTTCAACATTTATTCTTCTTTCCCCTGCACGGCAGAAAAATTGAGGAAAATTGTCAAAATAGCGAGGGAATATGATCTGCTGGTGGTCTGCGATGATGTCTACAATGTGTTGTCATGGCAACCAGCGGATGAAGGCAGCGGCAGGCAATTCAAATCTCCTCCTCGTCTCTATGCCTTTGATGATCCAAGGGACCCTGACTTCAAGGGCAACGTTGTATCCAACGGTAGCGTATCCAAGTTCCTTGCTCCAGGATTGAGACTTGGATGGTTTGAGGCTTCCGATCGCATCATCAACCTTATGATGAAGAAGTAAGTCAATGATAATAATATTCTGATATTGCATAGCACATTTAACCCTAAAAAGACTGGGCTATTTTGACACACATAGGCCCGAATTCACAAAGGTGGTTTCTGCCAAACCCACGGATCCGTGGGTTATGTAGATTTTGTGTAATAAATACGCTCAATTTTAGCGCGTACTGTGAGAAAGGTCCAATATGAATGCGCGATTTTGTCACAGAGCTCTAAATTTACGCTTGTCGCTATGGTTTTGCTGCTGTTTATTCAAATTAATTTAAATAAATCGTTGACTCAACAGTGGACTCATTAATTCAAAACCGTGGGCTCATTATGTCAACACCATAGCAACTGGCGTATATCTCGTGCAAAATGACAAAATCGCGCATTCATATTGGACCTTTTTCAATGTACGCGCTACAATTAAGCGTAATTATGTCATGAATATTCACAAATCCGCGGATCCGTGGGTTTGGCAGAAACCACCTTTGTGAATTCGGGCCATAAAGACTGGGGGGGGGGGGGGGGCTCATTCAGCCCCCCCTAAGATCTCGGCCTTTGAGCGCACGATCGCGCCGAAAATTGGCACGCGCGTTACCCATGGCATCCTCTCCAAAACTCAAGAGTCATATGCTCCGAAAAATTTCAGTACTAATTAATTATGCTAATTTATGCATAAATTCAAAGAATTTGCTCTAATTAATTTAATAAAGCCCTAAAAGTGCTAATTTTTGGTTTACAGACTCTTTGTAGGCTTCTGGTGAAACATATGTTAAAAAAAATTCTGTATCAAGATTTATTTCTTATGTATTCTATTGTTTTTAAAATTTCTTATGTATTTCTTTGTTTTTCAACTTTTTGTTTTTTATTGTTTTTTCAATGGAAATCATCGGTGACACTATTTCTATTATAAACAACCTTAAATTAATTGATTTTAATCATTAAAAGAGAAAATAATGATACATTTATGAATTTTGGCTAAAAACACAATTTGCATTGGATTTGTACACAAAATCATATATTTGAGCAATTTTGGGTCTGACGCACGGTTACAAAATGTTACGTAATTTCGGAACCGCGTACCAGGACATCACAAATTTGGTCTCAAAAGTTGCGCGAGACTTGAAAGAAAATAGTCACAAAGTCTTGGTGAAATTTTTTGCTGCGTTGCGAAGTTATCGCGAAAAATGTCGAGGGGGGGCTGAATGAGCCCCCCCCCCCCAGTCTTTTTAGGGTTAATGTTATGGTATACCATCTATATGCACTTTCAACTAGTTTTTGTACACATTATTACCACAGTTTAAGCTATTTCAACCATTTCCAGCATTTACTGCATTTCAAGCTAAATGTATAATGCTACTGGGTAACCAATTATTCCACCTTTTGCAATTTAAATTGTGATTGGTTTCAAATCTTTTATGTTATGGGGCATTTGGTGGAGTTTTTTGTCCTTACATGCAGCTCATTGGCAATACTGTACTCGTGGAACTATTCGCGGTACATTAATTTTCGCGGGAAGATCGGCAGGCGCGAATTTAAAAACCTGTGAATATATGGGCATAATTTCCTATGCATGTATTGAATTGGTTCAATTGCCAGCTTACAAACATGCAGTGCGAATTTAAGAACCTGTGAACCTGCTTTGAGGCCTCTCAGCGTGAAAAATTAATCGCGCAAAAAATTTATCGCGCAAAAAATTAATCGCGCAAAAATAAAGCAAATACAGTAATATTGTCAATATTGTAACTGGTAAAAAGAACAGTGGAAAGTTCTCTAAACTACTATACTGCTTCCTTATGAAAAGACATGTGAACTAAAAATTAATTACACATAACTGCGTTTAACGAATCATTTGATTACCGTACATGTATGATTTATCATCTATAAGTGAGCTATATAATAACCATAATGGTTATATAATGCTTAACATATGCTTGATTTACATTACAGTCAATACTTGGATAGCGGGGGATCGTTCAACCACATGACAGGAGGCATTGTGGGTACTATGCTTAAGATGGGGCTCATTGAAGAACATCTTGACTTTGTCTGCAACTACTTTAAGGTATGCCTCTTCATTTTTAATCACAATTGTCACAATAAGGAACTGTTCCCACCTGAAATTTTCCTTTTCAAAACACCTCTTATAGGTCCAGAAAGTTTGCATAATGAATCTACACTTTTATGTCTATTTTTCACATGCATTTCTTGGTGTAGGGAAGCATGCAGTCAAACCATGCATTGTATTTTCACAACACAAACTCTCTAAGCTATAGGAGGAATTTCTACCTGAGAAAAAAAAATGCTGAAGTGAGTTATTGCCATCTCTCATCATTCACTGTCAAACAATAAATACACTGGCCTACCTAGCCTGATTAGACACTTACGGGGGGCGCACTATTATGCACAAACAATAGTGCGCCCCCCGTAAGTATTGTGTCTAATCAGGCTAGGTACGCCACTGAAATAGTATAAAACAAACCCATGCCTGGAATTAAACCAAATTTGATGAGGAGGTTATGGGGGCAGAGAGCCCCACGAAAAAGCACAGAGGAAATTAATTCATATTTCCTATTCTTGTCAAAAACGTATGAGTGGCTTTGAACCAAATTTGATGGGCCTCATCGTAAAGGTAAGGGTATCTGAAGTTGTTCAAATTATCTCCTCCTGTCCTCCAGGGAGATATGGGAATAATTTTCTGTGCATTTCATCACAACAACACACGTGTAGTTCTGATTAATAAACACCAATGAATGAAACGGTTTTTTATGCCTCCGCCCACCGAAGGTGGTGCCAGAGGCATTATGTTTTCGGGTTTTTCGTCCGTCCCTACGTCTCTACGTCCATCTGTACCTCCTGTTTGCTCGTTATCGCTATATCTCAAGAACCACTTGAGATATCAACTTCAAACTTTAGGATAGTATGTATCACCATAGGGAGATGGTCTGATTAGAATATGGTTTATGTAGGTCAAGGGTCATAGAGGTCGAAATGTGAAATTCCATATATTGAGTTCATTATCAAGATATCTCGAGAGCCAATTGAGATGTTATCTTCAATCTGAAGGGTAGTAGATTATGGAGTACCTAGGTCAAAGGTCAACGGTCAAAGAGGTTTGGGTCGCGAGGTCAATGTCGAGGTCAAAGATGTCTTTTTATCAAGAAAAATAAATAGATGAATATGTCATATATTTCTGATCGGGCAATGGCGGAGTCATATAAAGCCAAATGAATCAAATAATAAAATAGATTTAAGATTTAATTATTATGGTAGTGGACTGCATTTTCATTATTCAGTCAATTTTCTTTGGAGATGGTCGATTACTTACTTATCAATTGATTTTATGTGTAATATTTCAAAAATTTGATTACGGGGGTATTTAATGCAAAATGATCCAAATAATGAAGTAGACTGTAAATATTTCCACATTGATATAGCGGGGGATGGGGTGATATCTTGCTAATCTGTGGATTTTGAAAAAGTAATACTGTAAAGTCAATATTTTCTTATTTGGACTAGTTGGGGAAATTCGCGAGAGCAAAATTTCGCGATTGTGGTGATGACTTCATTACTATAAATAGCCTCGTACTGAAGTGGAAATTTTCGCGTTGACCAACTCGCGAAAGTCGCAAAAAAAAAGTCACCGTGTAAATAACCACTTATACAGTAAATTAAATTCCACTTGAACTTCATTCATTACAGTGTTAAATCAGGCCCTCTCTTGTTAAGGAGTCTTTCTAGTTTCTTTTTCCTAATTCGTCATTTTCACAGACAAATGTAGACGCTATGACAAAGGTACTGGAAGAAGAAATGCCACCGGGGGTCAAATTTTCCAAACCGGAGGTGAGTAATACATTGATATGACCTGGTTGAGAAATGTTAATAAGCAAATAACCATCGTTCGTGTAATTGATGGGACACACTATCAGGTCTAAATTGATCTGTGCCCTATAACGTAAAGATATATGATCAATAAAAAGTTATGATTGATTTATTTTCGATAGCCTCATCATAGACAGGGTGCTTCAAAGTTGATAATCTTAGTCCTAACCCGAGCCCTAACCCTAACTTATTCATATCTTAATCCTTATCCATGTCTGTACCTACGTTCAAAATGAGGCTACCGAGATAAAATCGATCGTAAGTACTCTTTCCAAAGCAAAAGTTGATGACAAATTCCTGTGTTTCTTATGTTTTCATATTTTTTTTTTTTTTTTTTTTTTTTTTTAACTTACTCTACATGTATAATACAGTCTGTGTAAAAATGTATCGGGAAATAATTATTTAGGTATAGTAATCTTCTCAAATGATGTGTGTATGTGGTACCAACTTAAAGCCAAAAGATTCTTCTTGCTGATGCACTTTGTTTTGTATAATTTGCTTTTGTAAAACAAAAGTTGTGCTAAAATTTTGTGCGGCGATGAGCTTATCGAAATTACGCACATCTATTGTTTCGGTACGCGCTGAATACATGGCTAATATGTGCGAAACCCATAGAAAAGCATGTGCAAATACATTTTTCTTGATTATAGAAAAACTGGTCATATCTCAAGATCTACAGCACCAAATGGGATGAAAAAAAATGCGGAAGAAAGCCTGATTTTCCTACTTTATGGAGAATATCAAACAACTTTAGAATGTGATTAATTTTCATAACTTTAAAAAAATGTGTTCCACCTGTACCATTTTATTGACACAGACTGTAGTTATTCTATATTGGTGTTGATATACGTCATTTCTGTATCTTTTTTCATAATATTTTTGTCAGGGTGGATATTTTTTCTGGATTGACCTTCCCAAGTCTGTAGATTATTAACAAGCTTTCTAAACTGTGCAAGGAGAAATATAAAAGTCAACTTTGCTGCTGGCAAAAAAGTAAGTACAGGTTCATATTGGTTTGTTCGAATTCTTGATTCTTGACAGCCAGCCATTTTCAATATCTTTGCCTTTTTTAGTTTATATAAACACTTAGTTACATGTATATATTTTCAACTGAATTCTCCAACAGATATTATATATTTGCCTCTGTAGTGTAAGTTTTATTTGATTCTGTTGAAGTTATTTTGTATCGTACCTTGAATCAAATAGAAAGTCTATACACATTACAACAAAAGGATTTGTCTTGTGCCACTTTTTAACATTTTTCATCAAATCAATTTTACCTTTTGCTTCAAAAGAAGTTTATTTCAAGCTTAATGATTAAATTCTAACCAATCACTGCATCTTGTCTAAATCTCTACTCATTAATGTCATGTGAATATCTCTCATATACAGTCAAAACTGCCTATAGGGCCACTGTCTATAGTGGTCACCTGTCTATAGTGGTCACCTATATTGATTCCCTCTAGATAGAAATGTGTACTTTAGAACCTGTGTATAGAGTCACTGTCTTTCAGTGGTCACTTTTTATGCCTTGCGCCCACCGAAGGTGTGCCGGAGGCATCAGTTTTCGGGTTGTCCGTCCGTCCGTCTGTCCGTCCGTCCCGTTTGCTCGTTACCACGATATCTCAAGAACCACTTGAGATATCAACTTCAAAATTAGGGATAGTATGCATCACCATAAGAAGATGATCTGATTAGATTTTGGAGTATGTAGGTCAAAGGTCAAGGGTCCAGCAGATGGCAAATTGTGAAATTCCATGTATTGAGTTCGTTACCACAATATCTCAAGAACCACTTGAGATATCAACTTGAAACTTGGGGATAGATTATGTATCACCATAAGAAGATGATCTGATAGATTTTGGATTCTTTAGGTCAAAGGTCAAGGGCCACAGAGGTCAAATTGTCAAATTCCATGTATTGAGTTAGATATTGCCATAATGAAGACAATATTATTAGATTCTGCAGTATGTACATGTAGGTCAAAAATTTAGGAGGGACTATGATTTAAGAATTGTTTGGGGTCAAAGGTCAATGTCAAAGATGTCTTTGTTTGAAGGAAAATGAAATGAAGAAAACTAGATATATTTCTGATCTGGCAATGGCGGAGGCATATAATTTCGACCGCGCGCGGTCGAGGATTCATCTTGTTATGTCTCCCTTGGGGTGGCCACTATAGACAGGTTTGACTGTATTTACATATCTGACATAATGCTCATTGATGTTTCCATTTCGCTCTTCCTTCTCTCAGTTTTTCATCCAACCCCAAGTTTCAAAAATGCATCAGACTGTCATTCAGCCTTGTCTACTACCCTGAGACGCGAGACGCTAGTCGCAGGGGTCAAAAGGTTATGCCAGGCCGTCAAGGAGAAATGTCGTAGATATCAATATTTTTGAGCTCACAATGAGGAGACATTGTGGAGATCAAATTTTTTGGCAGAGGTCAAAAGTTTGTATATCTTATGCCTAGGCCACCAAATGCCATTGACATCATATACATTCTTTAAAATGCAGGTGTATTCAAATTATTAAAACTATTTCCCCTTGCCACAGGGGGTGGGGGTATCTTGGGCATGGCAGCCCCCATAATGTCATTTCCCTTGAGTTAGTGAAAGGTCCATAAACTTTCTGTGTAATTATATTTCTAAGCAAAATTTGAATTGTTTGTTTACATTTACCTCAGTCTTCCATCATGTATTCTGACTCCATATTATATATTTGCCTAATGGCTTATGGAACGGGCATTATCATTGAAATTTAGAAATGCGCACAAGTTATGTTCTTATATATGAACTCTTATTTTGATGTGGTTTTTATGTGCACCTTTTAACTGGCCATAAAGTATCATCAGTTGTCAGAAAAGCCTACCATCCATAGTGAAATTTGTAGTAAAATCAACCTTTGCCTTAGTCTAACGCTGCAAAAAAGTCAAATAATTATGCGAACTTTAAGTTCTTTCCAAGTCATATTCTCTGTATATTCTATCATTTTTAACCCTTAAAGTCTTTCCCCCCCCCTTTTTTTTTTAAAAGTCCAAGCTATTTCTTCAGTCCCAAGAGATTTACTTGGGCAAGGTTGACACTACTTTTAATTAATTTTTTTTCTCTATGAATAGTTAGTAGAGGCAAAATTGAGTATACATGTATATACAAGGCCGGAATTAACATGAATGTTATCCACAATCTAACTGAATGTCTTAACCATGAATTAAACCTACATCTTGGACTAGAATAATTGTTACAGGTATACATGAAGCTGCTTGTGGGATGAAGCCGTACATTGCTTATGAAGGTGCAAACCATGGTTTAAGATCAACAACTAAATTTTGGAGAGGGTGAGGATTTATGTTGGAGGTGTCGCAGTCAAGTGGTATAATCGCATGTCTGGAGATAAAAAGGTGGCGGGTTAATCCCCAGTACAGAACTCAAAATTGGATTCTGTGCATTTTGGTTTTCTTCAAGCTCTTTCTTCTTTGACTCTGGGAATGTTGGATATGTAGTCCATCCTGTATTAATGTTTTTATTTGGGAGATAGGTTCCTTATAAGTCTATCAGGGATTCTTTTTTGTTCTATTCTTAGAAACTTTGATATTAAATCTTTGCCTGGCATAGTCAACTCTGTTACGTGACCATTGGGTATCTTATTATACAATCATGTTAAAACATTTCCTCCTTAATACCGTTGAACAATAATACTACTTGTATCACGTCTGTGGAGTAATTTCTGATATATATTTAGACCAAACAAGACCTTCTCATTTCATTAGTTTAATGTAGATTGAAAAGTTTTAATCATGATGATGTACAAATATTATGATGCTGCCTTTTATGTACAACTCATTTCTCTTGAATATTAGTAGTCGTTATTATTGAACAATCATTGCATGTGTTAAAGAACACCTATTTTTAAAATAGTGTTTATTTTATCTGAAATTACTGCAATATTACCTCAGGATAATCATATTGATCAAAGTATCTGAGGCTAATTATTGTTTTGTAAAAATGTATCGATTTGTAATACATATTAAACTCTACTTTAAAAAATGCAGTGTGTTTTCTTTTGTCCTTATTGTCGAGTTTTCTGCTGAATCTATAAATATGATTATAGTTCCTTGAATTTTTTAATTCAATAAGCCCTTCTGTTATTACCTCATTTAACGTGGTAAAGAGAGGTAGTTATCTGGGTTCCATTTCTCGAAACCGTCATAAGTCTAAGTTGGTGGACATCCCAATGAAACATGTTTTAATTCTACAAGATGTGTCTCTATGGGTTGTCCAAGACTTACGACGGTTTCGAGAAACGGGCCCCTGAGGTGTAACTATCCCAGAATGTACATGATTATGTGGCTTTTAAGGAAATGTTATTCTTTCTGGTACTAGTGTATTGTTTTTCTCTGTATTACTGCATAAATAAAGTGGTAATAATAATAGTTAACCTTATATAAAAGCCCTCAACTTATCTTTATAAGCAGGTGGTATTTACATACAGTCAAACTGAGTCTCGACATTTTCTCCGGCGACAATTGCTTTGCGCTTGATGTAGGTTTAGAGTTGCAATAGAGTTTTATTAAGTTATGTTCAGGATAGGATATATGTTAGTATCAGGGATGAAGTAAGTCATTTGATTGCTGTACTTAAAGGGATGTAGTAACATTGAATGATATTCAAATCACATTTTATTCCATTTAGCTTATTTTGCCAACATAATTATAAACACTTAGGTCAGTCTGGTATCTCTTCAAAATAGCAAGCTAATTGCTTGCTTTACCTTCGAGATATCAATGATTTCATACTCAAATTTTATAAACCAACACCGGATGGTTTATAAAACCATGTGCTTTTTCCACATGCACAACATACACTCATTTTCTGTTGTATAGCCCCCGTCCCTAGTGAGCTAGCAGCAGAGTTTACTGGTGTTCGGCTGTGTGCTTGGCATTGTTTGTTACACTGTTTTAAGGTAGAAAATGACTTCCATTTGATCTGAAACTTTCAGTAGTTTGTTTTTACTGTGGGAACAATATAATTTCATTAATCTTGATCTAATTGCTCTTGTTTTTGAAAGTTACTCAATCCCTTTAATATACAGTGGTGCAATTGATGCCAGAGCAGCAGCCACTTGTTTATAGTGGTCACTTAAATGATAGTATCTCACACATGGAAGATATCTGTTCCATAACTGTCTATAATGGTCACCTTTCTATAAAGTGGTTAAGTATTCTGTTTCCCTAAAGATGGTCTTAATAGAAGGGTTTGGTTGCAAGATTTTATGATACAGGTTTATAAACAGGTTGGCTTTAATATCAATTGATTTTTCTTCATAATTATATGCAACACTCTACAATACTCAGACTCTTCCTCTTTCTTCCTCTTCTCTTTCTTCCTCTTCCCTTTCTTTCTTTTTATAGCCTCTGTCTATCTTTATTTCTCTTTATCTCGCTCTTTTCTCTAAATCTATCTCTCTGACTCTCCATTGATTTATTTCACACATACTTGAAACAAGTTAGTATTATTGAAATGTAAGAGATAAAAACATATGACAAAATGATAAAAATTCGGACACATTTATTTTTATTATAGTATGTATCTTTTTAATTATTGCATTCAATTCCCATGCTGCGAAATAAAAAATAAATATATTATAAATTATATGACAAGAGGTGGCGCTATTGCAAAACCGATCATTGTAACGTTTACCTACTAGCTGGCAAACTCTTACTCCGACAACATTATACATGTACCTAGGCTTATATATTACTTTTCATTTTCAGGGAAACAGAGAGAAGTAAATACTCTCGTAATTACGTTTTTTGTGTATTATTATAGGATGATTTATTATTATTTTTTTTTTTTGGTGGGGAAGGAGGGGGGGTTATTTTTACTCCGATCGCTATGGTAAATTATAATATCATCATGATCATCCAAGTTAATATGTAAATACAATGGAAATCTGAAATGTCCTTTTGCAGATCTTTCTGGGAAGTTGGATTGCAAATCAACAATATTCATAATCGAGTAAGATGTTGTACACTAAAAAAAAAAATAATAAATAAAATCTCGATCGAATATGACTTTGACATGAAGCCAAAGAAAAGAAGAGGTCAAAGATAGGCCCATTTTGCGAATTTCATGAAGAATTTGAAGGATCCCCCCCCCCCTGTCATCATTGTTCATAATCTTTATAAGCCTCAGTAATAATTATGTCCATGCTAATTTTAACGAATCAAGCTCAGTTATTTACAGAGTGTGCTATTACAATATAAATTACTTATATAATTATTGGGGAAAAAAGAACAATAGTTGGCAGGTTTCAAAGCTTACAGCACATTTTGCATCGGGTTTGCGATGTACAGAGAATTCAATTTTCTATTCGCTTCTCTCAAGTTTGTCTCTCTTCCCCTTTCTCCTTAAAGTGCATTGAGACCTTTGCAAAGGTATAATGTGCAATATAACAATTTCTGTATTATAATCATGGTGTAAACGATTTTTTGTTTCTAGTCAATGAGCTAGGAGTGACATTCAATCACTGATCTGTACGATTTTGTGCAGATCAATGGAATCATCCCACAGAATAGGCGGATTTTTTTAGTTTTAATATAAAATACATGGATGTTTCTTTATATTGATGGTAACAAGGTATTCAAACAACCTTTTATGAAATAATTAACAATATTTGGAATGCAATTAATACATATATTATGTGTCTCTATGTTAGACAAACAAGTTGCTCGTTGCTTGTAATTACAGGTTTTTTAATACATCTCGACTAATTTGTCTCTTGGGAAGAAACATCAATAAATCATAATTAACTGAGAAAAAACCCGGAGATTGTGTGAAAGAACCCAGCATATCATTTATTATCTACGTGGCAAACTCTTAGTTCATATACATTTTAAAGAAATGGAAAGCTATCATACAAGCACATCATATGAGTGGAATGTTTTGAAATATCATTGTATAAAATAGTAAATTTCTTATTTCAATAATTTCAGTCAGTAAGTATTCATTTGATGAACAAAATAAATAGTATTTACAACATTTACACAACATAGATACAACTAGCAGGTTTGCCAGTACGAACAAAAACCAACGTAATTACATGCTTTGCTCAATGTTCAAAGTATGAACCATTAGACAGTGACGGATCCAGTATTTAAAAATAAAAGGGGTCATACGAAACAATTTTTTAGATTATCATTGTAACATGTATGCTCAACATTTGCTTCTCAACAATAACAAAAAGAGAGGGGGAAAAAGAAAAGAAAATAAAAATGGAGGGGGCTCGTACCCCTTGCGCCAGCATGGATCCGCCACTGTTTTATTGACATCAATGCATTATCTCCACAGCTTAAACTGAAACGTTTGCTTCTGCACTGTTCTTTCAAAAATGACATTAATGTATGTGAGTAAAAATAAACTGCAATGGAATGCACGAGTATCATATATATTATTGATTCTGAATCAATTTTGTGTTGCCCAATTTATTTTGGCTTTTGACAACGTATGAGGTTAGAACCTTTATATAACGACCAACGCATTTGTTTATGAGTTACAATAGTTTTATAGGGTATTATTGTGGAGCATTTAAACAGACTCAGAACTTTCTTTGGGATCCAAAGTGTTTCATCAAGTTTTCCTTAGAGTTACGAATGACTTATGAATGAAACTGGTCTTGGATCCTGTAATAATCAAATTTAATCATTTAGCACAAGAACTGTTTATCAGTCATTCGTAAAGTCATTCGAAACTTGCTGAAACACAGCGCCGGACCTTTAGGATTTTAGATTGGGTCAAAACAGACGTGTATAACATTGATGAGGGTTATACTGTTTGGCTATATCTTAACATCTTCATCACATCACTTTTACATCATCGTTCTCGACTTGATGCTGGTTATCAGACCTTGCTTGACTCAGAAGGCTTGTAGGCGGGCACGGTGTGGGGAACGGGCTGGAGTGGGGGTCGCTGGATGGCCACGGGCATTGATGTGATCGTCGAAGTGGAGTTCGTGGGTCGATGGCGGGCGCTCTTCTGATGGGCGCGAAGACCAGCGAGCTGCGAGTACGCACTGTGACAGACAAGGCATCGATAAGGCTTCTCACCTGGACATAAAAATATAACAAAGAGAGAGAGAGAGAGAGAAAAGAATTGATTAAATTGATGGAATTTATTGGATCGAGATATAACATTCACTAATTCTTGATAAACATGCATTGATATTCTTAAAATAATTATCTCAAACTTCGAAAGAATGAGAATGGCGAAGAATGCGAGAAGAGTAGGGCCTACGCAAAGCCGAGAAAAAAACAACAACGCAATAATCTTGATAAAAATTAACTCCAAAATCATAATTATCCTATCTGGTTGCATTAAAATACATTGTAAATATGACTACAAACATATAAGTTGACATAGAACATTATGTGAGCTTTATTCATGATTGACTTATATGATAGTTTATTGATAATTTTTATGACATTTCAATTTCAAAAGAGCTAATACAAAATAATATCAAAATAGATATGTATATTTATAATATTGAACCAATCTTCTTCTTGTATGTTTACATTTTAATCCTTTTCTATATTATCGCAATTGTTTTTTATTGGATGCGAATGTACGTTCCTTCCTTTGTCAGATTGAAGTGATGAGAAAAAATAAATATATTACAGGTATAGAGCCGCGAAACGATTTTCAAATAAAGGGGGCTAAGCATACAAACAAGAATAATTTTGATAATCGTGTATGTAAGGCTTAATGAAAAAAGTAGAGGGGTGCAGCTCCCAGCCGCTGGTTATGTGGGGCCATATATATGTCATTCTAAAAAAAAATTATTGTCTGAAATAGCAATTATGGTTATGTAATCATTGGTAATGGATTTTTTTTTTTTTTTTTTTAATGTTTTGTTGTGTTGTTTTGTTTGTTTTGTTCTTGTTTTGTTTTTTTTTGTTTTGTTTTGTTTTGTTTTTTTGTTTTGTTTGTTTGTTTTGTTTTGTTTGTTTTTGTTTTTTTGTTTTTGTTTTTTTTTTTTTTTGAGGGGGTTTGTTTAAATCACTTTTAATCCTCAAATGCAAACACGGCGACCCCTCCCCCAGGTATATAACAATATCTGATGGTCATATATTGTCTAAACTTCTAACCACAGACGTCAAGTAGTAACCAGCTTGTACTTTTGGTTAATTATGACTGATTTAATATCGCGGTTTGGGGGCAAGACAGGGGCTAATTGAATTCGATGCCAACTCCGTTAAGTGGCTCCTTGACCCATTATCTGTTTGTTTCTTAAGTAGAACAAGAGTTAATCTTCTAATATGTCAAACTATTTGGGGACGTGTGTCAGAGACGGGGAGAATTACACGACAGAGAGGGTTGAGAGGGTAGAAATTAAAAGAACAAACCAACAAAGTCGGAAAGGCTTGTGGCGTGTTTTTGCTCAACAACAGATGAAAATAAAGAAAAGCCATCGTTTTTTCCCCCTGTTTTCTGTTTCCCCTCTTGAATTCGTCTTCTCCGATTTCGGGGATACATTTCTCGAGAGTCAACGCGTCAATCTGCCATAAGTTGTTGAGTCAATGTTGCCTAGAAAGCGAAAATCATGTCACCTTTCAACGCACGTCATGTATTATGCGGAGTAGGACAAAATGGTTTTGAGATAGCCCGCCAGCGCCGTGCCCTAGATGTCCCAGATTCGTTTTGTTCAGCCTGTCAGTGTATATTTCGTGGGCGTTCAAAACGACAACCCACCCCACAAGTCGTGCGCTTTTAAATCAATTTCTCTCAAATCCATTTACCCTAGAAAAGAAAAGAAGTCAGTCTTGTGAGAAGAACGAAAAAAAGGGGACAATTGCCAGTGTTTTGTCAATTATTATTCTCGCGGCCTCCAATCAAAACAATATCGCTTTCCTTTCTTTTCTTCTCTCCCTTCTCTCGCTCTTTCGCAAAACGTTAATATTTCCTTTTCAGCAATTCTATATTATTCCGTTTGTAGTGGTCATCTCTGTGACCCCTTGGCCGGAGGGTAGGGGTATTGTTAGGAGAATAGGGCGTATAATAACGGGTAACCCATCCGTTAACCAAAGCAGTGGGTAAGGGGTGTGGTATAGCCCCCTTCCATTACCCTCTCCACATGTCCACGTGTTCAATATAAGGTAATTGGTCTGTTGGAGACGAATTTTGTCCACTCTCTCAGAGGTCATCTTCGCTTTCAATTTTCTTTTTTTTTTAACGAATAGTCAAAGTTTTTGTATTTGTCTGTATTATCTTCTTCCCAATGTTCTCCTTGACGCTATCAAACTGTATGTTTTATCGATAACGCTTTACAGACAATTAAACAAGTGATAGGCTTCTAAGAAATTTCTTAGACTTTCTCCTGCTATCTTGTATATTAATGAGTGAGAATAAAGAGCCATTGAATATTTGTTCCTAACTCATCGTGTTTTTCCAAGGATGAGGGTGGTGTTTCACCAAGTCGAGCGTAAAGTTACGAATGACTTTGCGAACGACTGGAACATGTTCTTGGGTGCTTTTTCTTTCGTATTTAGCCCAAGAACTGACCACCAGTCATTTGTGAAGTTATTTGTTACTTATATGAACGACTTGGTGAAACACAACATATTGTTTCTAGTGAACCATTTCAACAAAGTATATCATGGTATCAATTTTTAAAAAAATCGTACGAAAGGACGTTAATTGTAACTCAGATATTATATCGGATGTTCGATCTGCATGAATAACAATTGACCCAGGAAGGATTCAAACCAACACTCTAAGAAAAAAAGAAAAAAAAAAAAATCAAATTTGCATCTATAAAATGTCACACTGCGGGGGGCACGTAAGGTGCAACTGTGTCCTTTAAATTGAGTGCAACTTTACACATTACAGCTAGGGAGCAACGTAGGTGAAAGTGTGCACCTTTGGGGGTAAAGTTGCACTTTTAAAGGTGCTCCCAGGTGACAAAAAAGTCACAAATAAAAATATACCAACTTTGCAACAATGTATAAATATTGTGCTATACAGACTTAATAGATATATTAAAAAAAAACATAAAAGAAAATCAGGGAAAAATAAACTCCATTCCTCATTATTTCAAAGAATTACAATTGAATGACGATATGTCACCCGCATTGTGAGGATAAAAGAAGTGTGTTAAATAAACAGAGAGCAATGAAAAAGAAAGAAACGTTTGCAGGTCATTATATGGAACCTGCCTCCAATGAAACAAAACAATAAAAACAGTGACTGGTCTGCAACAGGTTATGGTCACCGTGAAATCAGAATCGCGTCGGTACATTTGAGCCTAAAATATCCCTTCTTTCTCTCTCTCTTCGCCACTTTGAACAAGAACTACTCAATGTGTTGTTACGGATTTAATATAGTGGCACTCTTTTTTTTCTTCTCATGACTGTATTCTCTTTCGTTTTGGTCCAACGTCCACTCAATACGACCGAGCAAGGTCGAATCCACCAGCAGCAAGAAGCGTGCCGTATTGTTTCTTAGCGGCAGCTCGGACCGGTGCCCAAGCTCCTTTGTATTGCAATAAGATCCTCTAAGCGTATGTAGGGATGATCTTGCTGGGCGACAGGCCCATGCCGGCTTTGAGTTGCTGCGAACTACTAGCTCTAATTAGGGGAGCAGTATACTTTCAAGTACCTCGGGTGTTTGTCAGTCATAGCAACAAATAGTTATGCAATTGGATTCAAATACTAAACGAGTAGTTCATTGCAGAGGTGCATTGGTTTCCGCCCTGAATCTTGAAACCTTTGTCCGTTTGTCATTGTGCTATGTCAGCCATACTTGGAAACCGTAAGCTCTCAAAGAAAAGATAATCCGCGCTTTGATATTATACCTCGTTAAGCATGGATTACCTTTTTCATCACATAAAGAATTTCCCGCTCTCATTTTCAAATATAGCGAGCATACATACATACACATGTAACAAAAATCACACAACATAAAGAATGGAACAAATTCCCCATTCTTCAAGGTCCATATTTATTCATAAAATTTATTTGATAGATGTAGGGATTTTTTCGAGGCCGAGTGGATATATTGTTGTGTAATGAATCATTGTGGTATCTTGTCGTTTTATTGATGGCAATTCCTGTGTTAGTGTGCCGCGATGTTACATTCTTTTTTATTATAGTTGCTTTGTTTGTTTTATTTTATTCTTTTCTTATTTTTGAGTCTTGTATTTTGGGGGATGAGTGTGCATAAAAAGTATGTGTAGGAATATATAGTGA